>CM038143.1:215829367-216142592 GCA_021437245.1 Aegilops speltoides | reverse complement strand
TCATATAGTCTAGGGTCACGAAAGGGTACATGGGCCTCGGCCCAACACGTTGTGCACAGACAGGTGTCGGACGTCCGACAGTTACCGGTAAAGCAAAAATGATGGAAATATATATGGAAATGATGGTCGAAAGCTAGATCTACCTGCAACACATCAAATCCGCGGATTAAATCCAACAAAACTTCATCACACCAACAAATCACAAAAAACAAGTGGGGCTATTTTTGTGGGGATTTTCGAAATTGGGGATGAAATCAACAAAATTAGGCTAGAAAACAAGGGGTATGGGCTCGTGATCAACCAAGGCTCATGATACCAAGATGACGTTGGGTGGAAACCCTAAGGCCGATCTTTCACGATTTGGAGGGGGTCCCATGAAGAACACGAGGGAAATCACGAGAGAGGCACTCAAATCAACAAGAACAATCACACATGTGTTAGATCCATGACCACAAAGAGATCACAAGGTCCAAAGACAACAAAGGAAAGATACAAGTAGCTAGTTCTTCTCCAAGAGGAGGTCTTGAATCCACTAGGGATCTTCTCCTAGGTGGAGGGCTTGACTCCACTTGGGGGATCTTATCCTAGATGGTGGACTTGGCCTCCAATGGAGTAGGTATCAAGTGGATGAGCAATGCTCTATCTCTCAAATGAGCTAAACTATTGCTAACCCTAAAAAGAGGGAGGAGGAGGAGTATATATAGTCTAGGGTCACGAAAGGGTACATGGGCCTCGGCCCAACACGTTGTGCACAGACAGGTATCGGACCTCCAGCAGTTACCTGACGTCCGACAGTTACCGGTCGTCCGGTGTCTTGCGGGGGTTCGGTAAAAGAGTCGGATTTCCGACGTTTTGGCTCTGATGGGCGTCTATCGGATTTCTGGTCGAGGTCGGACATCCGGTGCGTCGGTCGTCTGGTGGCCTTCGGATTTCTGATGTTTTTGTGCTGGACTGGTGGCAACGGTCGTCCAGAGTGGCTCGGTTGTCCGGGCGCTGGGAGGTGTCGGTCGTCCGGTCCGCGTCGGACGTACGACCGATGTAGCGTTCGCTGGTTGGGACTTGTCTAGCTGGCTAATTCTCCCAGGCGTCGGGCGTCCGACAAGTACCGATCGTTCGGTGGTTGTAGCTTCCTGCTAGCTCTTCCTCTTGGTCCTTGTACTTGGTGTCCTCGTCGTCTTGTCCGTTGGGTGTAGCTGCTCCGTGGCTTTCCTCCAAGTACCTGATCACACATAAGGTCTCCGCTTGAGGTAGTAGCCATGGCTCATATGTAGAAAGTGGTAGTTTGGAGAGGAGTGAGTTCACCTTAGTTTCGATAGCCTTTGCTCGAGCTCTTGTCATTGGTTCAAGTGGTATCGTGGGATACGTAGGTAGGTCCATGGGGATGACCGTGGGATGCTCTGCATCATTTAGTCTCGGTACGAAAATCTATGCACCATTTGCAAAGTTGACATTGAAAATTGACTGGCGAAAGGCGGCCCCTTGCTATACGATTCATTGTCGTTGGTCAAGGACCCGTTCATGCTTAACCAAGTGGCATTGAATGTCATGCTTGCCGAGCCGAGGAAAAAGGGACGACCACAACTCCACTCAAGCATGAGCCAGATATAGGTAACAAGGAAGCAAAGCGACCTCAAGGAACAGTCAGGCACGGACAAAAGAAATAGACCCACCTACAAAAGGGGGCGTGCCCGGGCGGCCAGCTCAGAACAAAGCCAACCAACCACAACAGTCCTCCCTTGCTGAGGATGAGGGTAGAGGGATGGATCTCGTTGACATGTTCTGCTAATCAAACAACTTAATCTTGCATTTACTAAACAACTAACTTGCAATTACTAAAACAACATAAAACTGGCTAATCAAACAACTTAATCTTGCATTTACTAAACAACTAACTTGCAATTACTAAAACAACATAAAACTGAGTTGTTGAAACAACTGAAAGTGAGTTAAAAGTCACTCACATCCCAGTAATTTTCTCTCGATGTCAACTGCTTGAAAAAGCCAGAGAGGCGTCGTGTAGGGAAATCTTTTGCACGGCCTCTTTTGCACGGCATGTCCCATCTTTGATGGAAATCGTGTATAACATTTAAAGCATCAATCGAATCAATTCAATACACCTCAAATATGATATCTCCAAATTGGTCAAACCTTAACCCGAGCCGTTAGGACGCACCTTGCTAGTCATCGAATCATTGGAGTCGGGAGCGAAGGACATTTCTCCATCATTTCAGAACACCATAGTTGCTGCGGAAGCAGATCTTCCCTACAAGCGAGATCGGCAACACATCACTGCGATTCGCCAAAGGCTTATTTGCCACAGCTGACCAAGTTTTTTTTTTTTTTGAGGAAAGCCATCACGGCAATTTTTATTGATCTGGAATCACAGTTACATCATCAGCTAGAACAACACGAATAAAATCTAGCTCCCAAGAATGGTTCCCCGGGCTGCTCTACTTACCACACCCGACCAAGTTTGTTAACAACAAAGTGACATCTTTAGTTTGCGGACCACGTTTGCCAAATTTCTGAACCCTAGATGTTTTCTTTTTCTTTTTGAACACAAGGAAGGAGTCGTCAAGCGCCACTTTTTCATTCAACTCATAGACAATGTAGAACATGAATTACATAGCCCCGAACCTGAAAGTTGAGAAGGGAGGGCAAGGTACATTGGCATGAGAAGAACGTGGTCAACTAAAGACAGGTTCTACTCCCGAGTTGAGAACTTGATGAGCACAATTGTGAGCAATTCCTGGATATGTGATAAACATCATTAAGAGAATGAGAGACTTGAAAGAACTCGCTAATTGGCTGTCTGCATCTCCAGCTGATGTTGGTGTTATTGATATCTCTTGAAGCAGCCATCTTTGGTAATGAAAGATTGTCAGTGAGAAAAGAACCTTTTTGAAGCTGAAGCCAGCAAGAGATTTTAGCAGCAAATAGAAGTGCATAAACTTCAGCAATAAGAGGTGAACAAACATCATGAGTAGAGATTTGAATCATTATTCTTGAATCAGAATCGTCTTTGGGGAAGAGGATGTGAACACCAATACCAGTAGCCGGATTGCCACCATACCCAGGCACATTCTTCTTATACCAAGAAGCATCTGAATATATTTTGGTAACTGAAATAGCCAAGTCAGATTTGAGGGTGGAGCCTTGCTGTACTTGTTCTTGCCATTGAGAGAGCATGGTTGTAGATTGTTGTACTTGTTCTTGTCCAGATGCTATTACCACTTTTTCTTTTACTTTACAAAATTCCAAATCACCGCTTTGGTCGGTGCAGCTAGTGGTGTCAGCCGGACGGCCACCTATGTGCCGATTCATCTGTTGATTCTCTTCTGCCGACTCCTGATGCAAATCGTGTGCATGAGGCAAAGGCCTAAGGGACAATGCAGCAATGCGTTATGAGGCTTTTCCCCAGAAGTTTGCAAGCACGATTTTAGTCTTGTTAATAGGAAAAACCATGACCATGAGAAGAAGAAAAGGATGCAAATGGTGTTCATGTAAAAAATAATATAAAATGGCAAAGCACATACGAAACGGTACATCTATTATTTGTCATCCTGGGTACACAAAGCACATGCAATCGATCTCGACAAAACTGAATCTGGTATAAGCATTCTACCATTTGAATCAACTGGGAGGTGCCAGTAGTAATCAGCGGCTGTTACACGCACGCATGCGGCAGTAAACCAATGTTGTTACAATCTTACACACACGCAGCAACGAATCAGTTAGCTACCGATTTCTGTATACCTTCTTCCGTGATGAAGAATCACCGCACCAACAACCAGATTTGTTGGCTGATGGTGAGATGGTAACAAACATCTACCAATTTGGCTCTTAACTTAAATGTGCTGTGCACTACGATCTCAATGCACCCCGTGAGTATCTCCACAAACTGGCTGCTACGACCAGTGCACCAGCCATGCCAGCCAAAATCTGCACAGTGGGCGAGAATTATCAAAATGGTCGCATTTTGGGTGAAAATTTTAACTGAGAGAATTGCATGCCATGGTAAATACAATATCTAACCTTTGCATCTCTGCTAAATCCACCAGAACTCCAACTAACCACCGATATCAACGAATTCCAACAAGATGACTTAGGCATAAGAATTACTACCGTGTACTGTTTTTTACATGGGAAAGATATCACCCTTCGCAAGGCCATTTGCATGGCCTGTGGTGTTGAAGCTTCTCTAACTTTTACACGTCCCTCATCTTGAACCTGCGCAAAAAAGAAAGTAAGCACTCAACAACACGTCATTTCAAATATACAATTTAAACTAGAAGAAAGTAAGGCTGAAAAATATATGTTCTGGTGATGATCGGTAATGTCTGTAAAACATGAAGGCATGTTCCTCTGCTGATAATATGTTTTGTAAGCCAGCAAATAACAGGAGAAACATGAACTCAATAACAGATAGAAAGCTTCACACTACCATGAAGGTGGATCCAACATCTCCTGAATAAATCCTTGATTGATAGCTCCGCAGAATTCGATCCAACCAGTAATAATTTTCCTGCAGTTTCACAAGAAAAAAAACTGTAACATAAAGTGCCAAACCATATCAGCATTAATATTTACATAAAGATAACTCCCACTAAACCTGCAATCCGTTTTCATGCACTCTTTGTTCAATTCCTAGGATGGTCGTAAATATTAAAATGCCAAACCATATCAGGATTACAAGTACATAAAGAAAACATCAACTAAACCTGCAATCCGTTTTCATGTGCTCTTTGTTCAATTTCTAGGATGGTCCATACATCTTCTTCAGAAGGGCCTTCTGTCTGTAGATATGATATCTCTTCCAGAACAAAATCAACCTGAAAAAATTCTGAGTGTCAACTCCGAACTGAAGCCTCTTATAACAAGACTACATAATTTTAACCAGAAAGTCAATAAATCATACAAGCCTAGATGACATGTCTGGATCGCATGAGAAATTCACACTTATGTCTCCACGAACATCTCCACTTCTAGAAGGTTTGTTGCCACCTAAGAAGACACCTACATTAACTGAGTAGACCTGCAAAACGAAAAATACATTATACGTACTAAACTCTAAATGCTGCAGTCCATGTTGGAAGGGAACAATCAATCCAGATGGTCTTTGCTTGCCCAGGATATTTTACCTGTCCATATTTGAAGCGGAGTACTTGCATGATTTTTGTTTCGAGAAGTTTACTTAAAAATCCGACATAGTGAATATCCTCCGTCTTCGCATAGAGCAGAATATAGTGTAAGATCAAGGTTAGGTTTTGAAATAAACTACTCCCTCCGTTCCCAAATAAAAGTCTTTCTAGAGATTCCAACAAATGACTACATACGAAGCAAAATGAGTGAACCTACACTCTAAACTGTGTCTATATACATCCGTATGTTGTTGTCCATTTGAAATGTCTAAAAAGACTTATATTTAGGAACGGAGGGAGTATTATAGTACTCCCTCCGTCCCAAAATTCTTGTCTTAGATTTGTGTAGATAGGAATGTATCTAATACTAAAACATGACTTGATACATCTGTATCTAGACAAATCTAAGACAAGAATTTTGGGACGGAGGGAGTATTATATTATTTCAAGGGCTGCATACCATCATTGTGCTCTTTAGAACCACTGGGAACCCTAGTTGGACGAAGCACTGAGCTTCAACCATAGGGCTGCGGACAACTTCTCTGCAACAACACAACAACAACAACAAACCTTTAGTCCCAAACAAGTTGGGGTAGGCTAGAGGTGAAACACATAAGATCTCGCAACCAACTCATGGCTCTGGCACATGGATAGCAAGCTTCCACGCACCCCTGTCCATAGCTAGTTCTTTGGTGATACTCCAATCCTTCAGGTCTACTTGCCACCGTATCCGGATCAGGGTAAGATTACTAGTGTTTGGCAGGATAATTTCAGGAAAAGGAAAAAAGAAACTGTGTGGTTGCTACACCCTGCACGTGTGCAACTGATATAATTAGTGCAAGAAAAAAACAGCAGCAAACCTAATTATGGTTTCCGGAAACTTGAAGGGCAATCCCTTTAGATCCTCACGACTAAGTGGCTGAACTGTATCCTGTACCTTCGGTATCCCACCCTACAAAAAAAGAAGAGTCCATCAGCATTACAAGGGTTTGGCATCTACTTTGTAACAATCAGAAGAGGAACAGAACATACCAGGTACTCCAAAATCAGTGGGATTGAGATGGCTGGGTCTATGTTTCCAACTACTACAACAGTAAAAGCTGATGGATCCTTGAAGCACATGTTGAAATATTCACATGCTCTGATTGGATTCACTTTCTTCAAATCACTTATTCTAATTGGCTGCATAATGGAGCTTGTAAATTTAAATTTAAATAAAGAAATAATAGGAAGAAAGCATTGGGAACTTATCAGTGTTCAGCTTATTAAGGTGTACCTTAAAGAAGTAGGAGTTCCCATAATTTATTTCCCGTGAACGATTTGCAAATGCAGTGTAAGGATCTCTTTCCTGAGCATAGATAGCTTCCTCCGCCATTTGCATGACTATTTTTACTTCTTCCTCCCTTGGCTCCACCTTTGTTGTAAATAGTTGGTAGACAAGCTGTATTTCAGAAGGCAGTCAAGGATAAGCATAGACCCACTTTTCACAGATACAAGTGATATGATTGCTATGTGTACAGTGCCGTCAGCATGTTCCTGTAAATTAGAACACACTTTATGCTCAATTAAGAATGCTTGAAGATAGGCAAACCTGTAAACCAGTCTCAAGATCTGAAGGTGAACAATCGCCAGAAAATGATCTCATGTACGCCCCAACTTTTGTACCAACTTCAGCTCTCTTGCCAGCAAGCATGTCCATCAAGACAGAAGGTCTGTAGCCAAAAATACCAATTTCTCCTGCTATTGTCGAGCCCATTGTGCATGAAGTATATTCATCTTCAGATAATTCGGACAGGCCACCATAGGCAAACCCAGTAAAAACAACCTTCATATAGTTCAACATATAAAAAGAATGAAACACGTCCTTATCACAAAGTAACCAAAGGTAAATGATAACTGCAACAACAACAACAACAAAGCCTATAGTCCCAGACAAGTTGGGGTAGGCTAGAGCTGAAACCCATACGGTCTCGAAACCAACTCATGGTTCTTGCATGTAGATAGCTAACTTCCACACACCCCTGTCCATGGCTAGTTCTTTGGTGATATTTCAGTCCTTCAGATCTCTGTTTACGGACTCCTCCCATGTCAAGTTTGGTCCACCCCGACCTCTCTTGACATTATCAGCACGCTTTAGCCGTCCGCTATGCACTTCTGGAGGCCTGCGCTGGATATGCCCAAACCATCTCAGATGATGTTGAACCAGCTTCTCTTTAATCAGTGCTGCCCCAACTCTATCCTGTATATCATCATTCCGGGCCCGATCCTTTCTTGTGTGGCCACACATCCATCTCAACATGCGCATCTCCGCTACACCCAACTGTTGAACATGTCGCCTTTAGTCGGCCAACACTCAACGCCATATAACATTGCGGGTCGAATCGCCATCCTATAGAACCTGTCTTTTAGCTTTTGTGGCACTCTCTTGTCACAAAGACTGCAAGAAGCTTGGCGCCACTTCATCAATCCGGCTTGCTCACATCTTCATTGATATCACTATCCTTCGACAACATTGACCCCAAATATCGAAAGGCGTCATTCGAGGTACCACCTGCCCAACAAGGCTAACCTCCTCCCCATGCCTAGTAGTACTGAAACCGCACCTCATGTAATCAGTTTTAGACTTTAGTTCTACTAAGCCTAAAACCTTTTGATTCCAAGGTTTGTCTCCTAACTTTCTATTAACCCCCGTCTGACTATCATCGACTAGCATCACATCATCCGCAAAGAGCATACACCATGTATGATAATGTTGTGACAAGTGTTCAAACAAGGGATGGCGACACTAATGACTTCTCATTTAAAATAGGACTGCACCAAGGGTCAGCCTTGAGCACTTACCTTTTTTGCTTTGGTGATGGATGAGGTCACAAGGGATGTATAAGGAGATGTCCTCCTTGATGAAGGTAATGTACTTCGTTGGGACTATGTGTTTCTCCAAGGCCCACCAGATAACATTCTGCGGTATCTTATCGTAGGCCTTCTCTAAGTCAATGAACACCATATGCAGGTCCTTCTTTTGCTCCCTATATCTCTCCATAAGTTGTCGTACCAAGAAAATGGCCTCCATGGTCAACCTCCCAGGCATGAAACCAAACTGATTTTTGGTCACGCTTGTCATTCTTCTTAAGCGGTGCTCAAATACTCTCTCCCATAGCTTCATTGTATGGCTCATCAGCTTAATTCCAAGGTGATTAGTACAACTTTGAACATCCCCCTTGTTCTTGAAGATTGGTACTAATATACTCCGCCTCCATTCTTCTGGCGTCTTGTTTGCCTGAAAAATGAGGTTGAAAAGCTTAGTTAGCCATACTATCATTATGTCTCCGAGGCCTCTCCACACCTCAATGGGGATACAACCAGGGCCCAACGCCTTGCCACCTTTCATCCTTTTTAAAGCCTCACTGACCTCGGACTCCTAGATTCGCCGCACAAAACGTCTATTGGTATCATCAAAGGAGTCGTCCAGTTCAATGGTAGAGCTCTCATTCTCACCATCGAACAGCTTGTCAAAGTACTCCCGTCATCTATGCTTAATCTCCTCGTCCTTCCCCAGAAGCTAATTTGCTTCGTCCTTGATGCATTTGACTTGGTCGACATCTCTTGTCTTCCTCACTTGGATCTTGGCCATCTTATAGATGTTCCTTTCGCCTTCCTTCGTGTCTAAGCGCCAGTAGAGGTCCTCATACGCTCGACCCCTTGCTTCACTCAAAGCTCGCTTTGCGGCCTTGCCACAATTCATCCCTTTTAAAGCCTCCCTAACCTCAGACTCCTAGATTCGCCGCCCAAAACGTCTCTGGTATCATCAAAAGGAGTCGTCCAGTTCAATGGTAGAGCTCTCATTCTCACCATTGAACAGCTTGTCGAAGTACTCCCGTCATCTATGCTTAATCTCCTCGTCCTTCCCCAGAAGCTAATTTGCTTCGTCCTTGATGCATTTGACTTGGTCGACATCTCTTGTCTTCCTCGCTTGGATCTTGGCCATCTCATAGATGTTCCTTTCGCTTTCCTTCGTGTCCAAGCGCCAGTAGAGGTCCTCATATGCCCGGCCCCTTGCTTCACTCAAAGCTCGCTTTGCGGCCTTCTTTGCCACCTTGTACTTCTCTATGTTGACTGCACTCCTACCCAGATGCAGGTGTCTAAAACAATCTTTCTTCTCCTTAATAGCCTTCTGGACATCATCGTTCCACCAGGTATCTTTAGCTTCAGTTCTACTTTCCCTGGACATTCCAAACTCCTCTGAAGCCACCTTATGAATGCAAGTCGCCATCTTCATCCACATATTGTCTGCATCACCTCCTTCGTCCCAAGGGCCCTCCTTAATGACCCTCTCCTTGGAAGTATGAGTTGCCTCCCTCGTGAGCTTCCACCACTTCGTTCTAGCGACTTTGGCGCGCTTCACCCGCTAGACACGAATCCGAATGCGGAAGTCAGCCACCACAAGCTTATATTGAGAGGGACGACACTCTCTCCAGGTATCACCTAACAATCTAGGCAAGCACGGTTGTCTTCTTTTCTCGAGAGGACGAAACCAATCTGGCTAGAGTATTGACCACTACTAAAAGTCACTAGATGTGATTCTCTCTTTTTAAAGAGGGTGTTAGCTATGATGATGTCCTGGGCTAGAGTGAAGCTCGAGACATCTTCTCCTTGATTCCTGATGCCATATAGCCATAGCCAAAGCCCCTATGTCGCCATTGAGGTCTCCTCCTATGAAGAGCTTCTCGCCAATAGGTACACTCTTAACCATGTCCTCCAGACATTCCCAGCTCGCCATTGAGGTCTCAATAGGAGGAGACCTCAATAGGTACCCAGCTGGGTGTCTCGCCAAAGCCCCTATGTCGCCATTGAGGTCTCCTCCTATGAAGAGCTTGTCGCCAATAGTACCCAGCTCCTCACATGTGGTTTAACCTAATAAACTTGCAATAAAACCTGATATGGAGAGGTATGCAGATCTGTGGTATATGTGCCCAAGTATTGCTGGCCCATAAAGGCCCAGGCCCATGTGTGTGCTGACCTATAGGAGGAGGAGCACGACGCTGTCTTGGACAACAGCACCGCAACAACACATATCGACCAGGTTAGGCATCCCTCCTCTGCTCCACATGGTATCAGAGAGAGGGGCATAGGCGGCGGCGGCGATGGCGGGGTACAGCGGGGCGACGTGGCTGCGTGCGAGCTGGATACGGGGCGCATCTCCGGCAGGCGAGGCGCGGCGGCTTTGGCTGCACGTGGTGTGCGTTCGCCGGGATGGAGATTGAAAGAGAATGCTGCTGCTGTGTGGTATGTGCTACTACTGTGTGGTACTTGCTGTTGCGTACGTGCTGATTTTAGAGTAGGGGGGCAGAAATAGTGGAGAAGAAGAGATTGGGTATGACTGGAGCTGCTGCTGCTGCTGCGAGCTGCTTCTGCTGATTGGAGAGGAAGGAGGTGGAAGAAGAGGTGGTGCTGGAGGCCGCCGACTAGCTGCTGCTGTCTTGGAGTGTAAAGTAGGAGCTGGTGGTGCCTGTGTTGTGCTGCTTCTGCTGGAGGTGTTGCTGCTGCGTGTGGCTATTCAAGGAGGAAGGCTAACTGCTGCGTGTGGCTGCCTGGGAAGATCGTAGGTAGTGAGGTTGTGGATATGTTCAACGACTTGGCAGAGACCATGACCGGAAGAGGACGCATGTGTTGGGCAGGTGTGAGCTGCGCGAGGCAGAGAAGGCGAAGGCGAATGGCGTTGGTTTGCTGTGGACATGTGCAGCAAGTATGTGGCAGCAGGCGTGTGCATTGCTGCTTTCCCCCGGCGAAGTGATGCATGAAGTAGAGAATACGGGTGAGACCGAACAGCATGATAGCCACGAGGATACAAGTCTTCCAAGTTTGGCTCATTTTATCTATTCTAATGAGGGCAACACTGAAAAGGCCACAATTGCTGCTCACATAACTGATCTGGAGTGGGTATTAGACTCTGGTGCATCTCAACATGTTGCAGGTGACTTCAGGGAATTTGAGTCATATGATCAGCACATTCCCTCTCCAAGTAACAGTATATGTACTGCTGACGGGAAATTGCGGCATATTAAGGGCATTGGGACAGTTCAATGTACCCCTACTATTAAGCTATCTTCGGTCCTACATGTGCCAGCTTTCCTGGTCAATCTGGTGTCTCTGAGTGCTCTAATCAACCATGTGGACTGTAGGATAACACCGACAGAGGAATGTGCTTGGTTCAGGACAGAGCCGACTGGAATGAGAATTGGGACTGGAATATGGCATAGGGGACTGTGGAGGTACATGGACCGTGGGCAGCTCAGTGTTTGCGGCGATTGTGGAAGAAAGAGTCATCGATGATGAAACATCACTGCAGAATGGGGCATGTATCCTTTGCTAAATGTACAAGTTGTTTCCTGCTGTAATGAATGTAGTAGATAAGAACAAGCTAAAACCTAAAATGTGAGTGTGTGAGTTTGCAGAACACACGAGGACATCTTATGTGAGCAAGGGACTTAAAGGTATATCTCCATTCATGCTTGTTCACTCGAATGGATGGACAAGCCATGTGGTGTCGGTTAGTGGTGCAAGGTATTTTGTGACCTTTATTGTCATGGGTCTATTTGATGCATCACAAAGATGAAACTTTCCATGCTTCAAGAATTTCTATGCCTATGTGAAAAATCACTACAATGTTCAGGTACAAATGACAAGAACTGATAATGGCACTGAGTATGTGAACAAAGCGTTTGGGACTTTCTTATCAGAGCAAGAGATTTTGTGTCAAACCTCATGTCTGGGAGAACACTTCTCAGAATGGAGAATGGAGTGGCTGAAAGGAAGAACTGATACATTCTGGGGGTTGCTCGATCACTGATGCTTACTATGAATGTGCTGAAAGTCTAGTGATTGGATCCCTGACAAACCAACATATTCTTGTGGAGTGAAGTTGTGATGGCTGCAACATACCTGATCAATCGCACATCATCGAGAGTACTAGGTATAAAGTCACCTTCTGAGTTGCTTCTGGGAAACAATGATTTTGTGGTTCCTACCAAGCTGTTCGGTTGTGTCTGCTTTGTCGGGGATCACAGGCCATCTGTGGGCAAATTAGATCCACGGGCCATCAAGTGAATCTTCATTGGGTATTCTTATGGGCAGTGAGGCTACAAGTGTTGGGAGTCCTTTTGAACAGAGGACCTTTGTGAGCATGGATGTCACCTTCATGGAATCCGAACCATTTTATGGTGAGAAAATTGATCTTAGTGGATTATTTGAAAGTCTTGATCATACCCAGTCTACTGTGATATGTCAAGAGGGGGAGAGTGGTAGTTGCGATGGTGCCAATTTAGTGTTACGGCACACAGTTGAGGATGTTATTCCGGTATAGCGAAGCGTGCAGCAGCCTCAGAAACAGATAATACCACCGAGTGAAGGACCGATTGTGGCTGATGGGGTGCCGAGCCAGGCAGACGGTGCTCCTACCAGACTGGTAGTGTACCGAGGTGGACGGCAGAGCAAGAGCAACAACTAAAGGTGTATTCACGGAAGCGAGGTGATGACGTTGCACATCAGGAGGAGCAACTAGATCAGCCACTGACTGAACAACAGGTTAGTACTTACGTGATTTCCATCTCTGATGGGGATCAGGCTGAAGGGTCGATTGATTGGCCAATTGCTCCGAGAACTACTCGAGCAAAAGCAGGCATACCAGAAAAACGATCTGGGTTCGATGTCAATGATTTCGGGAATTATGTCTCCTATGAAGCATTATCTCCAGCCTACAAAGTGTTTGTTGCTTCTCTTAGTCTATGTCAATTCCGACCGACTTGAAGGCAATGGAGGCCTCAAAATGGCGTATGGCCATGGTGGAGTTGGAGGCTTTGTGTAAGAACAAGACATGGGTACTGGCACCTCTTCCATCAGGAAAGAAGACAGTCAGCTGCAATTGGGTATACATTGTGAAACAAAATGCAGAAGGGAAGATTGAAAGGTCTTTTAGATCCTTTAGATCACTACTCCCTCTGTAAACTTTTATAAGATCTTTTCGATCACTACTCCCTAACTTTTATAAGATCTTTTAGATCACTACTTTAGTGATCTAAATGATCTTATAAAGGCTTACAGAGGGAGTACAAAGCAAGGCTTGTGGTGAGGGGGTACAACCAGACCTACGGCATTGACTATGATGAGACCTTTGCTCCAGTAGCGAATACTGTATGGATTCTGATCTCCTGTGCAGCAAATTTCAGGTGGTCTTTACATCAACTTGATGTGAAGAATGCTTTCTTGGGGACTTGCAAGAGGAGGTCTACATGGAGATCCCACCAGGTTTCTTGACTTCTGAGACTGCTGGCAAGGTATGCAGGTTAAAGAACGCCCTTTACGGACTGAAGCAGTCTCCAAGAGCTTGGTTTGACAAGTTCAGACAGGCGGTGTGTGACATGTGGTATGAACAATGCAATGGTGACCATACACTGTTTTATACAGTCTGAAGGGGAAAATACCATTCTTGCAGTTTATGCAGATGGTATCATTATAATCTGAGATGATGGCGTAGAGATAGCAAGGTTAAAGAGGTGCTTGAGTAAGGCCTTTGAAGTTAAGGATCTTGGTCGACTCAAGTACTTCGTTGGTATAGAAGTGGCCAGCTCTTTCTCAAAGAAAGTATACCTTGGACCTTCTCTGTGATGTTGGCAACTTCGGATGTTGGGTTGTCAAGCAGCTTCAACCCCAATTGAACAAAACCATAAAGGTGATCTGGTGGATAAAGAAAAATATCAACAATTGGTGCGAACATTGTTGTACTTGTGTCATTTGCAGTAAGTGTTGTGAGCAGATACATGCATGAGCCTGGAAGTGAACATCTTGAGGACTGTTGAGATACTTGAAAGGTACTCCTGGGAAAGGACTGTTGTTCAAGAGTCATGGACACCTTGTTGTAGATGGTTATTGTGATGTTGATTGGGCTAGCTACCTGGATGGCAGGAGATCAACTTCAGGCCATTGTGTTTTTGTAGGAGGAAATCTAGTGTCTTGGAGAAGCAAGAAACAACCTCTTATTTCCAAATCAACTGCAGAGGCTGAATAGAGCCATGTCTCAGGGACTGAGTGAGTTGTTATGGACAAGGAATCTATTAGAAGAGCAGAAGATATTGAAGACTAGTTGCATGAATGTATGGTGTGACAACAAGTCGGCAATTAATATAGCAAACAACCCAGTTCAACATGACAGAACCAAACATGTGGGGATAGACAGATTCTTTATCAAAGAACAGCTGGACGTTGGGATTATCAAGATAGAGTATGTGAGTTCAAGGCAACAAATTGCAGATTGCTTGCTTGACTAAAGGACTGGAACCAGAGAATGCAACTTAGTGTGTGACAAGATAGGAATGGTAGATAGATATCACCCCTCTTGAGGGGGAGTGTTGTATAAGAGCCCAAGTACTGCTGGACCATAAGGCCCAGGCCCATGTGGGTGCTGACCCATAGGAGGAGGAGCACGACGCTATCTGGACAACAGCGCCACCACAACACACATTGACCAGGTTTGGGATCCTTCGTCTGCTCCACAAGAACTTCATAGTAAATGCAAGAGAGTTTTCTTTCAAAGATATGTTCTAAAAAGATGGAGGAAAGGTTACAACATAAATTGCAGATGTGTCACTTTCATCAAGAATAATAAGGTAAAAAGGCCTGGATGTTGCCGAATGGTATTAGCACCGTAATAGTACTAACCTGATCATCAAGAAAGTCAGTACACTTGTAGCAAACTCGCATCCCATTAGATAGTATCATCTCAGTGGCACCTATGCCTGGGTGCTCCACTTTATCAACAATAATTCTGTGATGAAATTTGGCAAGTACAACAGTAAGAATGTGTGGAATACTAAGATGCTTCTGTGGGCAGATAAATGCACACAAATTATTCAAATAATCACTTAAAAAGACGGTTCATCATGAGCAAAAGATCAATTCCATTTGTATAATAAGAAAATGATAATGCCATAATACCCTGGCACTGGACTTTGGCTAACAATTTCTTCAGGGATTTGCTCTTCCTCCCAGGGAGGAATACTCCTCTTTTCTTCTAGAGTGTTAACTTTCAATACAACAGCTTTCAGATCCTCCAGAGAAGCATGGGCCCGGGGCTCAACTATCTTGATAACACAGCTACTGGTTGTTGAAAAAATTTCCGCAAACTTCACCACTTCAGCAGAAGAAATGTCTGGTTGAAGTAAAGATAGAGACAGAGACAATTTTGAAGAAAAAAATGTCAGAATAACACTGTAAACTGAAAAGCAATGAATTCATTGAAAAGAAAATTGAATAGCATAACAAAGCCTAAAAATGAACTCTTACACTAGGTAGCACGCGAGTGTACTTACATGGAAGAAGAGTCTTCTGCAACCGTGCTTCATATTCAATCCCGACAACAGGCTCCTCGCGAAGAAAATGCTGCAATGGGTGAAGGAAATGCCAGTAGTATGCTTAGCAAATTGATGATGGGGATTATGTGACTCAACTGATATATTAAGCAAACCTGTAGTTTGTAATCATATTACTAGAACAATTGATCGCAGAAGTACCAGGGAAAAAATACAGGAGCTGAGATAATATTAACTACATTAAGGACTGAAGAATAAATTCATAAAACACATGGCACTTGACCGAACCTAGTTAATAGTTCGGTTCCTAAACATGCAATGAAGTAAATTCTACAAAACCTAAACTGGAGAAATGTTAAGAGACAGAATTATGAGAACCTGCAGATACTCATCACGTAAGCTGGTTGATTGCATTTGATCACGCTCCAGATATGCAGACTCGATCTCTGACATCATTAAAGCACGCACAATGGATATCTCACGTTCAGAAAATCCATAGAGCCGTGCCCTAGCAACCTTCAGAAAAGATATTGTAAAAGGGATCACTTTGATGTCAAACATCTCAAGATTAGATAAACCACATTCTTTCAAGAAACCACATTCATTGGCTCACTGGAACTTCCCATGATATTTTGTTATTCTAACCAGTTGGTTGACCATTAGATTTTTGTTAATGCAGGGTGCCATGGCAAGAAATCTATCTCCGTTTAATACCTCCACTAGCATAGACTCAAGAGCCTCAACCGTGCCTTTTTCGCGACAACTGGATGTCATAATATATGCCTTCACCGGACGGACAAGAGCATCTGCAGCTGAAGAGCAAGAGAAGTATGGAGGATCCCTCCTACGAGATAGTTTGAAGAGCCTCTGGTTCAGAGCACAATGGAAAATTGATTCTGCCAATGAGTCCCTATAATCCTTGACTGTTTTAATTTCACCGGCAGGCATCTTGCAGCTAATAACAACAGCTGACTGTTTTTGGTACAAGAAAACAGATAAAAGGTTTCTCATTAGAAACATCACAGTTAGACACAAAATATATCCCAGATTATAAAGTACTGACCCCTGCAGCTTCGGATTCCACAAAGCATGAAAATCGAGGTTCAATATGCGATGGAACTGGAAACTCCGGTATAACCAGTGGAGGGCAGGAAATTGAGGCTTTCTGGCCAAAATGCTCCTTTATTAACTCAACAACAGCCTGCAGTTAGTCAAGAGTTACACACAAAAATGGCAGTAATATTATGGATAAATGGATTTCAAATATGCCAACGGGAGCAAATACAGACCTGTGTATCTGGGAAGTCTCCCACTGCAAAGACAGCCATATTGCTTAGATTGTACCACTTATGATAAAAATTTCTAACTGTCTCATGTGTAACAGTCCGTATCACCTTCTCTGTACCTATCGGCAAACATTCTGCATACTGAACAGAAGGACATTAACAAATCATGCCATTTACAAAGGTCTATAGTTGTAAATACAACACCATTGAATCCCATTAGGAAAACACAATGCGCCACAGAGCACAGACCCTACCCTTCATAGAAGAGGTTCGCTACTTAAACTGAAACCCACAAACGGCTCTTGCACATCGATGTGATGGAACAAGTGATTATTGTAGATTTCCCGTTTATAGCAGGACAGAGAGCAATACCTTAGAACCCTCAAACAACAATGTCCAGTGGGAGTCCTGCATCCGCCCAGTGGCGTTGCGCCCGCCCCTGTATTCCTCCAGCACAGCACCCCTTTCTTTCTCCAGATCCTCCGCTGAAACCCGAACCTTCTCCACAACATTTACGAGCATCAGCCAACTACACACTAGTTAATGGCAGTGGATGGAAGGCCGAAACCCCATTATTACCTCGGAGCTGAACTCTGCGAGGACGGAGATTGCCTGGGAGAGCAGTCCGGGCTTGTCCACAGGCACGAGCAGCTCATAGATGGTTTCGTCAGAGGAAGTGAGAGCGTTCTGGCAGGCGCCAAACTCTGCGCCAATGCTCTCGAGGAACCTAACGATGTCGTGATTGGTGTAGCGTGACGTTGCGCTGAAGGCGAGGTGCTCGACGATATGCGCCACCCCGCGCTCGTCCTCCTCCTCCACCACCGACCTGCGCGCGCGAATCAAATCCAGACACATACAGATATACCCCCAAAACAAACGAACTAAGGGAACGGAGGAGCAGGTCGAGCGAAAGGGAGGCACGCTAGAGAGTGAGTACTGACCCGACCTTGACGGCGAGGGAGAGGGCTGCGCGCATGCGGGGCTTGGGGTTGGAGCGGACGTAGTAGGTGAGTCCGTTGGTGAGGCGGCCGTAGGCGACGCCGACGGGCTCGGCTGGGAGGGCCTCTTCCATGGACACGTTCACCAGCTTGAGCGACCGGAACCCGACCCCGCGTCGCAGCCCTCGGCCCCCAACTGCGCCGCCACCGGCCGGCGCCTCTGACGCCGGCGGTAGTAGATCCATGGCAGCTGCTGGTACTGCGCGGCGAGAGCGAGAGAGGGAGCAGGGATCGGATGGGACGGGTACGTCGGGGTCGGGCTAGGGATGTGCGTGCAATGAGATACGTGGCAGACCGGCCGTACACCTTGCGGTGACGTCGGATCACTTTTTTACTAGGACAGTTTGGTCACCGCATGGCCGAAAACGCTTCCTCCGTAGTCAGTACTCCCTGTTTCTTTTTAGTCTACATATAAGGCTTGATCAAAATCAAGCTTTGTAAAGTTTGACTAACTTTATATGAAAAAATATAAACATTGACAATATGAAATCAACTTTATCAGATGCATCACGAAATGTATTTTCATACTATATAGTTTTAATATGGTAGATGTTCATATTTTTTTATATAATTTTGGTCCAACTTTGTGTAGTTTGACTTTGATCAAATCTTATATGCGGAGTAAAAAGAAACGGAGGGAGTACTTATTACTCCCTCCGTTCCGATTTACTCGTCGTGGTTTTAGTTTAAATTTGAACTAAACCACGACGAGTAAATCGAAACGGAGGGAGTAGATACTAGAAGAACACGCGTGCGTTGCAACAGGGCCACATTAACTTTAAGAGTTCAATATCAATTATGTTAATATTACATTTAATATTCTCATACATATCAAGTGACATTGGCGACCTTTTTACCATCAAATTCTCTCACACACTCTCTCCCTCCCTCCTCCTCGCTCTCTCTCCCCCTCACTCCTCCTCACTCTCTCTCCCCCTCTCCCTCTCTCTCTAACACACACACATATCCATCTTATTGGGTACAGGACCATAATCCATCTATTTCACACGCTTTGCAGCTTAGTGCATAACAATATGGATTATAAAAGCAGTTCAAGGTAGTAACAAGGATTCTTCTCATGCAAGAATAAACAAATGTTACTGCGAAGACAAGATAAACAATTCCCAAAGTGCATCACAACATCACGAACATTCTTGGCAAGACAAATGCACGATGTCATCAAACCGCTTTGGATGAACCTAACAGCAGAGCCAACATCAACCATTTACCTTGGTACTTTAGGGACCGATAGGAGGATGCATGTAGAAGCGCTTCTTGCCTCTGAATCCACAATCGAGAGAGAAATCGAACCCATTCCCATCACCAATGATAAAGAAAGCATGTAAGAAAATCGATATCGGGCCAACTTGGATCTTGGTGATTGTCGCGGTATGGAGAATTTAGGAGGGTGGGTGCGGGGAGTGGCCTTGTGGATGATGGATGGAGGCGCGAAGGGATGTGGTCGCCGGAAGGTCGAAAGCGGAGAGGGTCGGGTACGTTAAGTGGAGCCGGTGGTGCGCGACAACCGGAGGCGGCCCAATCGTGGGCGGCGAATCGACGATAGCCTCGACCCATCTCGACGCAAAAAGATAGAGAGGTGGCACTCGCCGTCTCTCGAGGCCGCCGCTTCGCACCATCTACATCGAGGAAAAGAGAGGCGAGAAAGCGATAGGGTGATGCGGGGCTAGGGATTGCGGAGGAGGGTGGGGGTGTGCGATTTGAATGGATGGTTCTCGCCTTTGTTTTTCTTATGCGTGGCGGTGGAGGCGGCGGCGTCCACCATGCAAAGCGAGGCATGGGTTGAGCCGGGCACGGCGAGGCGCAGAGCGCGAGGCGAGGCGATTCTTTGCTCTTGAGATGCAGGTGTGGGATTGATCGTTCATGTTCTCTTTTCCTTTTTAAAAGGAGATGGATGCGATTTTTTCACGAGGGGAGAGATGCGACCACGTACAGATTCCATAATAAATTAATTAGGTCCATAACGGGATTTCTTTACAAGGCATTAAGGTTTACGTGTTAGTTTTCTTAATAAAGAAATGCACTGATGTAGGGATCGATTGATTCGGGTAAGGAAAGATAGATTCGTGATCTTTTGTATGTTAGGAAATTAGTGGTTTGCAAGGAAAGAGTGGAGAGAAAAGGAACCAATGCGACCACGTATAGATTCCATAATAAATTAATTAGGTCCAATGCATGGAAACGAATCATCAAGAAAAAGAATACTTCCTATTACTACACTCATAGGAAGCTTCCTAATCTCTGCTACCAAACAGTTTCTGCCCAAACAAGGAAGGAAAGTTATGGACGTGATTCGAAAGAAGACAAACGTTATGAAGATTAATTAATTTAGATTTGATCTTTAGAGATTGATTGTGATTGATTCTTTTACGTAAAGACATTGCTAAATAATTTGCGTCAGTATGGAAAGTTCTGATCCGTTCAGTTTTTTTCGTTGTGTGAGAGGGTGAAGTGAAAATAAACCGATGAAGTGTGGGAGGCGACGAAAAAAATCTATGACGGTTAACCTACGAAAAAACCCGGACGAAAGTGGTGGGACAAAAATTGACCGACGGAGACTACCAACTGCTCCATTAGGAGTAGAGACTTAGGGTGCGTTTGGTTCAGGAACCAACTGTGATGGAATGGAATGGTTCCATTCCAGAGGAATGGGTCAGTTCCGGCCCTATGTTCGGTATGAGCAAAAAGTAGAATGGAACGGTTCCGTTCATGTGTTCGATTCGGAAGCATGGAATCAAGAATGAATAACAAAAATACAAAATTTCAGAGCATTTTGTTTATATTTGCAAGGAAAACAACATCCTTTTAAGAAACAATGGCTCCACTAATTATTACAAAGATGTAGGAGTAGCGACAATAGCAATTTGAGTGTGCCTATTTTGTTTCGAAAAACTAACAATCCTTGCAAAGGATATGGCACTAATTTGAACAACATAGAACACCAAACTTTAATCAAAAAGCAACCACGAGTGTCATCTCAATATCCTCTCCATCTCTCTCGTAGCTACATGCAATAAAATCAGAGAGCCAAAGCATATTCAAGGAGGAAGATCGCAATCGCTGCTGTAGCTACCAGCAATGACAGCAACCACGATCTCGCTCACCGTCATACGTGCTCCTCTTCTTCCTAGCACCCCATTTTCTTCCCTTTTGTGCCGCAGATCGACAAAGAGAGATGGTGAGTCGACGGCAAGGCTGATCAGTGGTGGTGCAGATCTAAGGAGGAAGAGATGAGAGACAGCAACAAGACCGGGAGAGGGAGGGGGACGAGGGAGTGGCGGTGCACCGGAGAGGGAGGGGCTAAGAGGGAGCGGCGGCACACCTGAGAGCAAGGGGCGAGACGAGAAAGTGGCGGCGCACGTGAGAGCGAGGGGATAGGGACGGGTTACGGGAGAGGAAATGATGTAGGGTAGAACCCTAGGAAGGACCTTTTCACACTTGGAGGGGGAGAATGAAGGGAAATCACAAGAACAACAAGAACACAAGGATGAACACAAAGAGGCAATCACTCCAACAATTCCCGGTTACACATCCACTAGAGTAACAACACAAGATCCACAAGTCTCAAACACAATCAAAGGAAAGATACAATGGCAAAGTTCATCCCAAATCCAAAGGAAGAGGGGTCTTGGTGGTAGTCTTCTCCCAATGGAGGTCTTGAAATCCTCAAGGATTCTTCCCTATGGGGTCTTGATCCTCAAAGAGGGAAGGTAATGGAGCAAAGCTCACCAAGATCTCATCTAATACTTTGCTAACCCTAAACATGGCCCTAGGTACGGAATATATAGGCTTGGGGTCGAAGGAGGAGAAGTGGAGCCGAAGGAGTCATCTCAGCCGCCCATCTGGGAGGCCGTGCGCCGGGGTAAGTTGGGCCTGCGTCTTGCACGGGGTCCCGTGGGCACGGTACAGGCCCGTGGGCACGGGGTGCTCCAGCGCCGGGTTCCTGTGTAGTCCGTGGGCACGGGGTCTTGGGGGCCCGTGCGCACGGGGTCATCTGGGACTTGCTGTCTTGCTGATGTTGCACTCCGTCTTGATCCTTGTGGCCTTGGGGTGGTTCTCCTTCTTCTTGGGGATGCTCCTGAGCTTCTTGGTGATGTTCCACTTCATACCTAAGGAGGCATAGCATATTTTGGTGAGGCAGTAGTCATGTTCCATTTGTGTCCATATGCAAGTCTAGTAGGAAGGAGTTCACCTCGGTTTCCAAAGCACGTGCTCTAGCTCTTGTCATGGGTCCTTGTGGGGTTGGATGTGTTGATGTAGAGTCCATGGGGATGATGGAAGGATGCTCCGCATCATCTCCCTTCCCTTCGAAGGATCCGACCTCGGATCAAGATCTTCATCACCATGGAAAGGCGAGAGGTCTTTGGCGTTGAAGATGTCGCTCACGTTGTACTTGTCTCGTGGGAGTTCAATCTTGTAGGCGTTGTCGTTGTAGCGTGCTAGCACCTTGAATGGTCCATCGGCTCGAGGTAGTAGTTTGGACTTGCGTTCGTTGGGGAAGCGGTCCTTGCGAAGGTGTAGCCACACGAGAGCACCTATGTTGAAGATCATGGGTTGCTTGTTGACGTTGAGCTTGGTCGCTAGTCGATGTACTTGGCGCTCGATGATGTTTCTTGTATCTTCATGCATCTTCTTGATGTAGCTTGCTCGTGCACTCGCATCCATGTTGGTGCGCTCTTGTAGAGGTAGAGGTAGGATGTCCAATGGGGACAATGGGTTGAAGCCGTAGACGACCTCGAAGGGGGACTTGTCGGTAGTTGAATGTCTTGCGCGGTTGTAGGCGTACTCGGGGATGGGTAGACACGCCTCCCACTCCTTGATGTTCTTCTTGATCAACACGCGAAGTAGAGTGGATAGTGTCCGGTTCGTCACCTCCGTTTGGCCGTCGGTTTGAGGATGGTATGCGGATGAGAACAAGAGCTTGATTCCGAGCTTGGCGCATAGAGTCTTCCAAAAGTAACTCAAGAACTTGACGTCGCGGTCGGAGACGATTGTCTTTGGTACTCCATGGAGGCGCAAGATTTCCCTACAAAAGAGATTTGCAATATGTGAAGCATCGTCTACCTTGTTGCAAGGAATGAAATGTGCCATCTTAGAAAATCGGTCCACAACAACAAACACGGAATCCTTTCCATTTTGAGTTATAGGCAAACCAAGTACAAAATCCATGCTAATGTCTTCCCAAGGTTGATAAGGAATAGGAAGAGGCATGTAAAGACCATGAGATTGAGCTTTTGACTTAGCTTTGCGGCATGTAGAGCATCTTGTGGTGAAGCGTGAGACATCACGGAACATCTTGGGCCAAAAGTAGTTCTTGGAGAGCATGGCGAAAGTCTTGTCGCGTCCAAAGTGTCCCATGAGTCCGCCTCCATGAGCCTCTTGCAAAAGGAGCAAACGAAGAGAAGACTCGAGAATGCATAGTTTGTTAGCTCTCATAAGATAACCATCCTTAATGTAGTATTGTTCCCAAGATGTATGCATCAAACATTTAGCATAATGAGGTGCAAAAGATGGATCACTAGCATACAAGTCTTTTATGTGCTCAAAGCCAATAACATTCAACTCAAGTTGGGTGACAAGCGTGCATATGCGTGAAAGTGCATCGGCACCTATGTTTTCCTTACCCTTAATGTACTTGATCACATATGGGAAAGATTCAATAAATTCACTCCATTTGGCATGACGCTTGTTCAATTTAGTTTGACCTTTTAAGTACTTTAGCGTTTCATGATCGGTATGTATGACAAACTCATGAGGTCTAAGATAATGTTCCCAAACATGTAGGACACGCACTAAAGCATACAATTCTTTGTCATATATGGGATAGTTAAGTTGAGCACCGGAGAGTTTTTCACTAAAATATGCAATTGCTCGTTTTTCTTGCATCAAAACTCCGCCAATTCCGGTACCACTTGCATCACAATGAACCTCAAAAGTTTTGTCAAAGTTGGGCAAAGCAAGAATCAGAGCATGAGTAAGCAAAGACTTGAGCTCATCAAAAGCGGTCGATTGCAAAGTTCCCCAAACAAAAGGAGCATTCTTCTTGCTCAAAGCATGCAAAGGGGCGGCAATAGTGCTAAAGTTTTTCACAAAGCGACGATAAAAACCTGCAAGATCAAGAAAACTTCGCACTTATTGCAAATTGGTGGGTTGGGGCCAAGTTTTAATTGCTTCAATTTTAGTTTCATCAACATGGACACCCTTGGAAGAGACAACGAAACCCATGAAAACCACTTTGTCAATACCAAATGTGCACTTTTTCATGTTGGCATAAAGACTTTCCTTGCGAAGTGTTTGCAAAACAAGCTTAACATGATCAAGATGCTCTTTCATGATTTTGCTAAACACAAGAATATCATCGAAGTAAACCACAACAAATACTCCAATGTAAGGTCGAAGTACATGATGCATGAGACGCACAAAAGTACCGGGAGCCTCCGATAAACCCATATGCATGACTAACCATTCATATAAGCCAAATTTTGTTTTGAAAGCAGTTTTCCATTCATCACCTTCTTGTATGCGGATTTGATAATAGCCACTTTTAAGATCAATTTTTGAGAAAAAGTTGGCTCCACTAAGTTCATCAAGCATATCATCTAAGCGAGGAATGGGATGCCTATAGCGAACGGTGATAGCATTTATAGGTCTACAATCGGAACACAAGCGGAAACTTCCATCGGGCTTAGGCACAAGTATGATGGGAACGACACAAGGGCTTAAGCTTTCACGTACATGATCGTTGTCGATTAGTTGTTGTACTTGCCATTGAATCTCCTTGGTTTCTTCGGGATTGACACGGTATGGAGCTTTGTTTGGAAGTGGCGCTCCGAGGATGAGGTCGATTCGATGCTCAATGCCTCGTAGAGGAGGTAGACCCGGAGGTAGCTCATCGGGGAAAACATCTTGAAATTCCTACAAAAGAGATTGAAACACCAAAGGTAGTTCGTGAGTGGTGTTAGTTTTCGGTTCGCCATCCTTGCACACAAGGACAAAGTGCATCACACTTGATGGGTTCTCACACACTTCTCTCATCTCACTTTTGGTGGCAAATAGAATGAGGTTTTTCTCTCTAGGCGAAGAGGCACTCAAGTGTGGCTTGTTGCTCTCACTCATGTTTTGGTGGCTCACTTTCTCACTCTTCTCTCTATGGTGGGTGGCTTGCTTGTCGGCTATCACTTGACTAGGAGACATGGGTCGTAGCACATATTCTTTTCCTTTCATCTTGAAGCTATAGTGATTGGTACGCCCATTGTGGACGACGCCACGGTCGAATTGCCATGGTCGACCAAGAAGGAGGTGGCAAACGATCATTGGGACCACATCACACTCCAAAGTGTCTTCATATGCACCGATTTTGAAGGATACTTGGACCGTATGCTCAACTCGTATAGTGCCGGAGTCACTTAGCCATTGAACCTTGTAGGGGTGCGGGTGCTTCCTCTTGACCAATTGAAGCTTGGAGCATAGTTCTTCACTTGCCAAATTGTGGCAACTACCTCCATCGATGATGACCTTGACGGATCTCCCATTGATGCCGGCCTTGGTGTGGAAGATATGGCATCGTTGGTCTTCTTCTTGTTGATGTTGAAGTGTCAAGACCTTGGAGACAACGAGAGCGGGGCTCGTATCTTCATCACAAAAGACTTGATCATCTTCATCCTCGTTCACGCGCCGGTGCATGGCCACTTGCTCAATAGCTTCCATTTCATCTTCACTCATTGAGTCGTAGGTGCCATCGTCGTTGAGGATCATGGTGCGCTTGTTGGTGCATTGGAAGGACTTGTGGCCTCGGCCGCCACATGTGAAGCACTTGATTGAACTTGTCTTGATGGTCTCATCGGTCGGAGTATAGGAAGAAGCACGCGGCTTGTAGTTGCTTGTAGTAGGAGGAAGACGACTTGAACTTGACGAAGGTTTCTTGTATGTTGTCTTGTTGTCGTTGCTTGGAGAAGGCTTGGTTGAAGTAGATGTTGGAGGAGTTGTTGAAGCTTGATTGTTGGAGAAGCCGTATGTCTTGGATGAGTACTTGGCGTACTTGAAGTCGTCTTGCACTTGACGTTCCGCCTTGGTCGCTTGATGCACTAGCTCGATGAGGTTGGAGTAGGGTTGGAAGTTGGCGATCTTCTTAATGGGATGATTGAGTCCATTCAAGAATCGTGCCATTGTTTGCTCATCATCTTCCTTGACATTGGCTCGAATCATGGCTATCTCCATTTCCTTGTAGTATTCTTCAACACTCTTTGTTCCTTGCTTGAGGAGTTGTAGCTTCTTGAAGAGATCACGGTTGTAGTAGGTGGGCACAAATCGTGCTCGCATGACATCCTTCATTTGAGCCCAAGTGGTGATTGGAGGGTCACCTCTTGCTTCTCGGCGCTCAAGGACTTGTTCCCACTGAAGGAAATATGCCCTAGAGGCAATAATAAAGTTATTATTTATTTCCTTATTTCATGATAAATGTTTATCATTCATGCTAGAATTGTATTAACCGGAAACATGATACATGTGTGAATGCATAGACAAAACAACATGTCACTAGTATGCCTCTACTAGACTAGCTTGTTAATCAAAGATGGTTATGTTTCCTAACCATGAACAAAGGAGTTGTTATTTGATTAATGAGGTCACATCATTAGCGAGAATGATCGATTGACATGACCCATTCCCTTAGCTTAGCACACGATCGTTTAGTATGTTGCTCTGCTTTTATCCATGACATATACATGTTCCTGTAACTATGAGATTATGCAACTCTCGTTTACGGAGGAACACTTTGGGTGCTACCAAACGTCTGGCGTATCGGGTGATTATAAAGGAGTACTACAGTGTCTCCAAAGGCGGATGTTGGGTTGGCGTATTTGAGATTAGGTTTTGTCACTCCGATTGTCGGAGAGGTATCTCTGGGCCCTCTCGGTAATGCACATCACTTAAGCCTTGCAAGCACTACAACTAATGAGTTAGTTGTGAGATGATGTATTACGGACGAGTAAAGAGACTTGCCGTAACGAGATTGAACTAGGTATTGGATACCGACGATCGAATCTCGAGGCAAGTAACATACCGATGACAAAGGAACAAGCGTATGTTGTTATGCGGTCTCGACCGACAAAGATCTTCGTAGAATATGTAGGAACCAATATGGGCATCCAGGTCCCGCTGTTGGTTATTGACCGTGAATAGTTCTAGGTCATGTCTACATTGTTCTCGAACCGTAGGGTCCGCACGCTTAAGGTTTCGATGGCGATGTTATTATGAGTTTATATATTTTGATGTACCAAGGAGTTAGTCCGGATGTGATCACGGACATGACGAGGAGTCTCGGAATGGTCGAGACATAAAGATTAATATATTGGAAGCCTATGTTTGGAGTTGGAATGGTTCCGCGAAAACGGAATTCTGAGTACCGGAGGTTCTGGAACCCCGGGAGGTAAATGGGCCTCGATGGGCCTTAGTGGAAAGGAGAAGGGCCAGCCCTAGGTGGTGCGCCCCCCCTTCCCTAGTCCTACTAGGACTAGGAGAAGGGGCCGCCCCTCTCTTTCCTCCCAGGAATCCTAGTCCAACTAGGATTGGGGAATCCTACTCCCGGAGGAGTAGGACTCCCAGCCAGCGCCTCCCTTGGCCGCCCCCCCCCTTGCTCCTTTATATACGAGGCGGGGGCACCTTGGAACACACAAGTTGATCGTGAGATCGTTCCTTAGCCGTGTCGCGGTGCCCCCTCCACCATATTCCACCTCGGTTATCTGTCATGAAGCTTAAGCGAAGCCTGCTGCGGTGAAACATCAAGATCGTCCTGCACGCCGTCGTCTTGTGGAACTCTCCCTCGACACTCGGCTGGATCGAGTCGAGGGCGTCATCGAGCTGTACGTGTGTCAAGAACTCGGGCGTCGAGTGCTTGGCCGGATCGGTCGGATCGCGAGGAGAACGTCGACTACTTCCTCTACGTTGTGATCGCTTCGCCCGGTCTACGAGGGTGCGTAGACAACACTCTCCCCTCTCGTTGCTATACATCACCATGATGTTGCGTGTGCGTAGGAAAATTTTTGAAATTACTCGTTCCCCAGCAAAGGCATCCGAGCCTAGGTTTTTCTATGGTTTGATGTTTTGCACGAGTAGAACACAAGTGAGTTGTGGGCGATACAAGTCATACTACCTACCAAAGATGTCATACTTTGGTTCAGCGGTATTGTGAGATGAAGCGGCCTGGACCGACATTACGCAGACGCTTACGAGACTGGTTTCACCGCCACGAGCACTCGTTGCTTAAAGGTGACCGGTGGGTGCTGTCTCTCTCACTTTAGTTGAACCGAGTGTGGCTACGCCCGGTCCTTGAGAAGGTTAAACGAGTCTATTTGTGAAATATCGTTGTGGTTTTGATGCGTGGGTGAGACTGGTTCTTGCTTAAGCCCGTAGCGACACACGTAAAATTTGCAACAACAAAGTAGAGGACGTCTAACTTGTTTTTGCAGGTATGTTGTGATGTGATATGGTCAAGACGTGATGCTATATTTTATTGTATGAGATGATCATGTTTTGTAACCGAAGTTATCGGCAATCGGCGAGAGCCATATGGTTGTCGCTTTATTGTATGCAATGCAATGCATACTGTAATGCTTTACTTTATCACTAAGCGGTAGCGATAGTCGTAATAGCATAAGTTTGGCGAGGCGACAACGATGCTGCGATGGAGATCAAGGTGTCGCGCGGTGGCGATGGTGATCATGGTGATCTTGCAAGATGGAGATCATGAAGCACAAGATGATGATGACCATATCATATCACTTATATTGATTTGCATGTGATGTTTATCCTTTTATGCATCTTATCTTGCTTTGATTGACGGTAGCATTATAAGATGATCTCTCACTAAATTATCAAGAAGTGTTCTCCCGAGTATGCACCGTTGCCAAAGTTAAATCGTGCCCGGACACCACGTGATGATCGGGTGTGATAAGCTCTCGTCCATCTACAACGGGTGCAAGCCGGTTTTGCACACGAGAATACTCGGGTTATGCTTGACGAGCCTAGCATATGCAGATATGGCCTCGGAACACGGAGACCGAAGGTCGGCGTGAATCATATAGTAGATATGATCAACATAAGATGTTCACCATTGAAAACTACTCCATTTCACGTGATGATCGGTTATGGTTTAGTTGATTTGGATCACGTGATCACTTAGATGACTAGAGATGCTTTTCTAAGTGGGAGTTCTTAAGTAATATGATTAATTGAACTTAAATTTATCATGAACTTAGTACTGATAGTATCTTGCTTGTTTATGTTTGATTGTAGATAGATGGCTCGTCTTTGTTGTTCCGTTGAATTTTAATGCGTTCCTTGAGAAAGCAAAGTTGAAAGATGATGGTAGCAATTACACGGATTTGGGTCCGTAACGAGAGGATCATCCTCATTGCTGCACGTAAGAGCTACGTCTGGATGCACCGCTAGGTGACAGACCCTCTCTTTGGAGCAACACGGATGTTATGAGCGTCTGGCGAGCAAAGTGATGACTACTCTATAGTTCGATGTGCCATGCTTTACGGCTTAGAACCGGGACTTCAACGACGTTTTGAGCGTCATGGAGCATATGAGATGTTCCAGAGTTGAAGTTAATATTCCAACAGAATGCGGATTGAGAGATATGAAGTCTCCAATAAGTTCTATAGCTGCAAGATGGAGGAGAATAGTTACATTAGTGAACATATACTCGTAATGTCCGGGTACTACAATCACTTGACACAATTGGGAGTTAATCTTCCGGATGATTGTGTCATTGATGAAATTCTCAATCACGCCACCAAGCTACAAAGGCTTCGTGATGAACTATAATATGCAAGGGTTAGTAAAGACTATGCAGAGCTCTTCGCAATGCTAAAGGCTGCGGAGGTAGAAATCAAGAAGGAACATCAAGTGTTGATGGTCAATAAGACCACTAGTTTCAAGAAGAAAGGCAAAGGGAAGAAGAAGGAATCTCAAGAAGAACAGCAAGCAAGTTCTTTGCTCAGAGAAGAAACCCAAGTCGGCCCTAAACCTGAAATCGAGTGTTTCTCTGCAAGCGGTCGTCACTAGAAGCGGAACCGCCCCAAGTATTTGGCGGATAAGAAGGATGGCAAGGTGAACAAAGGTATATGTGATATACATGTTATTGATGTGTACCTTACTAGAGCTCGTAGTAGCACTGGTATTTGATCTTGGTTACATTGCTAATATTTGCAACTCAAAGCAGGGGACTACTGATTGCTTAACTCGCAAAGGGCGAGGTGACGATCTGCGTGGGAAATGGTTCCAAAGTCGATGTGATCGCGGTCGACACGCTACCTCTACATCTACCTTGGGATTAGTTTTAGACCTAAATAATTGTTATTTGGTGCTGCGTTGAGCATGAACATTATATCTGGATCTTGTTTGATGCGAGGCGGTTATTCATTTAAATCGAGAGAATAATGGTTGTTCTATTTATATGAGTAATATCTTTTATGGTCATGCACCCTTGAGGAGTGGTCTATTTCTTATGAATCTCGATAGTAGTGATACACATATTCATAATGTTGAAACCAAAAGATGCAGAGTTGATAATGATAGTGCAACTTATTTGTGGCAATTGCCGTTTAGGTCATATCGGTGTAAAGCGCATGAAGAAACTCCATCTTGATGGACTTTTGGAGTCACTTGATTATGAATCACTTGGCACTTATGAACCGTGCCTCATGGGCAAGATGACTAGAACACCGTTCTCGGTACTATGGAGAGAGCAACAGATTTGTTGGAAATCATACATACTGAGATGTATGTGGTCCGATGAATATTGAGGCTCGTGGCGGATATCGTTATTTTCTCACCTTCACAGATGACTTAAGCGGATATGGGTATATCTACTTAATGAAACATAAGTCCAAAAGCGTTTGAAAAGTTCAAAGAATTTCAGAGTGAAGTTGAAAATCATCGTAACAAGAAAATTAAGTTTCTACGATCGATCGTGGAGGTGAATATTTGAGTTACGAGTTTGGTCTACATTTGAAACAATGCGGAATAGTTTAGCAACTCACGCCACCGGAACACCACAACAGTAATGGTGTGTCCGAACGTCGTGTCGTACTTTTACTAGATATGGTACGATCTATGATGTCTCTTCTGATTTACCGCTATCGTTTTGGGGTTATGCTCTAGAGACGGCCGCATTCACACTAAATAGAACACCGTCGAAATCCGTTGAGGCGACACCTTATGAACTGTGGTTTGGCAAGAAACCAAAGTTGTCGTTTCTTAAAGTTTGGGGATGCGATGCTTATGTGAAAAACTTCAACTGATAAGCTCGAACCCAAATCGAGAAATGTGTCTTCATAGGATACCCAAAGGAGACAGTTGGGTACACCTTCTATCACAGATCCGAAGGCAAGACATTCGTTGCTAAGAATGGATCCTTTCTAGAAAGGAGTTTCTCTCGAAAGAAGTGAGTGGGAGGAAAGTGGAACTTGATGAGGTAATAGTACCTTCTCCCTTACTTGAAAGTAGTTAAATCGCGAAACCGGTTTACGAGACACCTACATAAGTAGTGAGGAAGTTGATGATGTTGATCATGAAACTTGGATCAAGTTCTTCGCAGAACCTCGTAGATCAACGAGTAAGATCCGCACTGAGTGATACGGTAATCCTGCTCGGAAGTCATGCTACTAGATCATGATGAACCTACGAACTATGAAGAAGCGATGGTGAGCCCAGATTCGCAAGATGGCTTGAGGCCATGAAATCGAGATGGGATCCATGTATGAAAACAAAGTATGGACTTTGGTTGACTTGCCCGAGGGTAGGCAAGCAATAGAAAACAAGTGGATCTTCAAGAAGAAGACCGACGCCGACGGTAATATTCTCGTCTATAAAGCTCGACTTATCGCAAAAAGGTTTTCGACAAGTTCAAGGGATTGACTACGATGAGACCTTCTCACCGTAGCGATGCTTAAGTCCGTCCGAATCATGTTAGCAATTGCCGCATTTTATGATTATGAAATTTGGCAAATGGATGCAAAGACGCATTCTGAATGGATTTACGGAAGAAGAGTTGTATATGATACAACCGAAGGTTTTATCGATCCAAAGGAGCTAACAAAGTGTGCAAGCTCCAATGATCCATATATGGACCGGTGCAAGCATCTCGGAGTTGGAATAAGCGTTTTGATAGTGTGATCAAAGCATTTGGGTTTGTCTGAGACTTTTGGAGAAGCTTTGTATTTACAAGAAAGTGAGTGGGAGCTCTGTAGCATTTACGATCTTATATGTGGATGACATATTGCTGATCGGAAATGATATAGAATTCTGGATAGCATAAAGGGATACTTGAATAAGAGTTTTTCAATGAAAGACCTCGGTGAAGCTGCTTACATATTGGGCATTAAGATCTATAGAGATAGATCAAGGCGCTTAATTGGACTTTCACAAAGCACATACCTAGACAAAGTTTTGAAAAAGTTCAAAATGGATCAAGCAAAGAAAGGGTTCTTGCACGTGTTACAAGGTGTGAAGTTGAGTCGGACTCAATGCCCACCACCGCAGAAGATAGAGAGAAAATGAAAGATGTTCCTATGCTTGACCATAGGCTCTATCATGTATGCAATCTTGTGTACCGACTGATGTGTGCCTTGCTATAAGCCTAGCAGGAGGTACCAAAGTAATCCAGAGTGGATCATCGACAGCGGTCAAGAACATCTGAAATACGAAAAGGACTAAGGATATGTTTCTCGTATATGGAGGTGACAAAGAGCTCATCGTGGCAGTTACGTTGATGCAAGCTTTGACACCGATCCGGACGATTCTAAATCGCAGACCGGATCGTATTTACACTAAGCGGAGGAGCTGTCGGTTAGTGCGATTCTAAACAAAGCGTCGTGGCGGGATCTACATGTGAAGCGGAATACATAGCAGCTTGGAGCAGCTAATGAAGGAGTCTGGATGAAGGAGTTCATATCCGATCTAGGTGTCATACCTAGTGCATCGGGTCCAATGAAAATCTTCGTGACAATCTTGGAGCAATTGCCTTAGCAAAGGAATCCAGATTTCACAAGAGGACCAAGCACATCAAGAGACGCTTCAATTCCATCCGGACTTAGTCGGGACGGAGACATAGAGATTTGCAAGATACATACGGATCTGAATGTTGCGACCGTTGACTAAGCCTCTTCCACGAGCAAAACATGATCAGCACCAAGACTCCATGGGTGTTAGAATCATTCTTGTGTAATCTAGATTATTGACTCTAGTGCAAGTGGGAGGCTGAAGGAAATATGCCCTAGAGGCAATAATAAAGTTATTATTTATTTCCTTATTTCATGATAAATGTTTATCATTCATGCTAGAATTGTATTAACCGGAAACATGATACATGTGTGAATGCATAGACAAAACAACATGTCACTAGTATGCCTCTACTAGACTAGCTTGTTAATCAAAGATGGTTATGTTTCCTAACCATGAACAAAGGAGTTGTTATTTGATTAATGAGGTCACATCATTAGCGAATGATCGATTGACATGACCCATTCCCTTAGCTTAGCACACGATCGTTTAGTATGTTGCTCTTGCTTTTATCCATGACATATACATGTTCTGTAACTATGAGATTATGCAACTCCGTTTACGGAGGAACACTTTGGGTGCTACCAAACGTCTGGCGTAATGGGTGATTATAAAGGAGTACTACAGTGTCTCCAAAGGCGGATGTTGGGTTGGCGTATTTGAGATTAGGTTTTGTCACTCCGATTGTGGGAGAGGTATCTCTGGGCCCTCTCGGTAATGCACATCACTTAAGCCTTGCAAGCACTACAACTAATGAGTTAGTTGTGAGATGATGTATTACTTGAACGAGTAAAGAGACTTGCGATAACGAGATTGAACTAGGTATTGGATACCGACGATCGAATCTCGGGCAAGTAACATACCGATGACAAAGGAACAAGCGTATGTTGTTATGCGGTCGGACCGACAAAGATCTTCGTAGAATATGTAGGAACCAATATGGGCATCCAGGTCCGCTGTTGGTTATTGACCGTGAATAGTTCTAGGTCATGTCTACATTGTTCTCGAACCGTAGGGTCCGCACGCTTAAGGTTTCGATGGCAGTTATTATGAGTTTATATATTTTGATGTACGAAGGAGTTCGAGTCCGGATGTGATCACGGACATGACGAGGAGTCTCGGAATGGTCGAGACATAAAGATTAATATATTGGAAGCCTATGTTTGGAGTTCGAATGGTTCCGGCGGCGGAATTCTTCGGAGTCTTAGGAGGTTCTGGAACCCCGGGAGGTAAATGGGCCTCGATGGGCCTTAGTGGAAAGGAGAAGGGCCAGCCCTGGGTGGTGGCGCCTCCCCTTCCCTAGTCCTACTAGGACTAGGAGAAGGCCGCCCCCCTCTCTCTTTTTCCTCAGGAATCCTAGTCCAACTAGGATTGGGGAATCCTACTCCCGGAGGAGTAGGACTCCAGCAGCGCCTCCCTTGGCCGCCCCCCCCCCTTGCTCCTTTATATCTGAGGCGGGGGCACCTTGGAACACACAAGTTGATCGTGAGATCGTTCCTTAGCCGTGTCGGTGCCCCCTCCACCATATTCCACCTCGGTTATCTGTCATGAAGCTTAGGCGAAGCCTGCGCAGTGAAACATCAAGATCGTCCTGCACGCCGTCGTCTTGTGGAACTCTCCCTCGACACTCGGCTGGATCGGTCTGAGGGGCGTCATCGAGCTGTCGTGTGTCAAGAACTCGGGCGTCGAGTAACGGCGCCGGGATCGGTCGGATCGCGAGGAGAACGTCTGACTACTTCCTCTACGTTGTGATCGCTTCGCTTCAGTTCTACGAGTGCGTAGACAACACTCTCCCCTCTCGTTGCTATACATCACCATGATCTTGCGTGTGCGTAGGAAATTTTTTGAAATTACTACGTTCCCCAACACCCACCATATGAGCACATAGTCTTGGAACTCAAGTGATGCCATTGCGATCTTCTTATCTTCCTCATAGTTGTGCAAATGAAAGATTTTGTCGACCTTCAATGCCCATGAGAGGTACTCTTCCGGATCATTGCTTCCATTGAACTTGGGCATTGTGAATTTGAGTTTCCCATAGTGTTGCTCTTCATTTTGATAGTGGTTGCGGTATCGCTCTTGCCTTGGAAAATCCTTGATTGCTTGTTCCTCATGATGTTGTTCTTGGGGTGGAGGAGGGTCTTGAAGGACGTGTTCCACTTGATGTCGCTCTTGTTGTGCTTGAGGTTGAGGTGGAGCTTGACGAGCTTGTGGAGGAGCTTGAGAAACTTGACGGTGCACACGTGGTTGATAGTTCCTCTCTTGTATTTCTTCTCGAAGGGCTTCCTCTTGATTGCGCCGTTCGCGATTGCGGTTGGCGATGGCTCGACTTGATTCTTGAAGGGCACGTTCCGCCTCAAGAGCTTGTGCTTCACGTTGTTGTTGTTGAAGACGTTGGGCCTCGGCGTCTTGTTCCTCTTGGTGTAGACGCGCTCGTTCTTCTTCTTCTTGACGATGCAAACGTTGTCGTTCTTGAGCTTGAGCAAAAGCGACTTGGTTTGCTTGATAACGAGGGACTTGCTCGTCGACTTGCTCTTGTGAATGCTTGTCGTGTAGCGTATCTCAAGATGCATGACGATCTTGACGCGCGGCTCGTCAAAGAATGGTCGATGACGGTGTACTTGAGCCGGAGAAGGTGTAGTCGGAGTGGCGACTTGAGTGGCTCCGTCTTGAGTAGGAAGAAGTTGAAGGAGGCCGGTTGACCAACAAAGCTCGGATCTCGTCCATTCTTGCATCGTTCTCTTGCTTGTGCGCGTCGAGCTTGTTGTCGAAGTAGTCGCGTGTACATTGCTCGGAGAGTCGTAAGTCGGTGGCGAGGTTGTCGATGCGGTCGTTCATTGCTTGTTGCTCTTGATGGAGAGCTCGTTGTGCACCAAAGAGGTGGCTCTTGGTGACGAAGGATGACATGTCGTCGTCTTGCTCGATAAAGAGTGGGTTGGTAGAAGAACTTGGCCTATCCATCATAAGAGAGTGGTGGTGAGTAGGAAAATGAGAGAACAAAACCAAAGTTACCTTTTCCGAAGATTGTGGATGTAACGAGTATGATCCCACGTGATGTTACAATAGGGGAATTGGTACTGGGAATTGTTTCTCACACCTACAATTAAATGGTCTATGGAGGAGCTTGGTTAGGAAAGGCACAAATAATTCAAGCAAATGTTAGTCAGGATGTTGATAAAGTTGAGAAGATTCACAAATGGAAAATAAGACAAATAGATCAACCTCCCAAGATAACACGAGGAACACACACACGGAAGATAAATGGGATCCGCACAACCAAGGGATGAGCTCGATGATATCGATACACGGGAAAAGCTCTTGTCGTACGGATACTAGAGAGACGCTAGCTCGATTGCACTAATGGGCTAGATACGCTAGTGCACCAACCTAATAGAGAATCTACTCGTCTCACTATCCCAAGTATGCTTACGTATGTGGTGACCAAGATGATGCACGAATGCGAAGGCTCGATGCTATTGCTTATAAGCTCTTTGCTTTTCTTCTCTTTTGCTTAAAAGCTTTTCTCACTTTTTTTTTCAACTATGCCACGATGCTTGATATGCGAGCCACACAACAAGGTAACAAGTAGTAGATACATGGGATGGACGAAACACTAAATGGTGCACTAAGACGTGGCCCGACAATACTCAACAAGCTAGTCTCGATGGGTAAGCTACGCAAAATGGCTCAAAGCTATCAAGTTAATGGCAAGGGGTACAAAGTGTCGTCGAGGTTACCGTCCTTGCTTACGGTCGAAGATGATCTTGTCGAAGCCGAAGTGTTGTTCGAGTCGATGATTGGTGGCGATGATGATACCAAGTTGCGCCTAAGTAGCCGAAACACCTTAGGACACAAGAGAAATCGCAACCGAACACTCAACAAACACGTGGAATGGTGTGGAAGAACTCAAGAGGTGGTGGTGAAACAAAAGAAGGAAAACAGAAAAATGGCCGAAAGTTTCTGGATAGCCCGTGTGCACGGGGTCCCGTGTGCACGGGGTCCCAATGGCCCGTGTGCACGGGGTCTCCCGAGAGCGGATGAACTTCTGTGATTTTGTGGTAATTGCAAGTTTTTGGCCAAATTCCAGTTGGGGATGGGTGGGGATGATGGTGGAGGTGTAGATCCACTTGCCAAACACCAAATTCGTGGATCAAATCAACCAAATCTCACAAGATCAACAAATTGCAAGAAAAAATTTTTTGGGGCTATTTTTGGTGGGGATTTTCGGATTAGGACGAAAAACAACAAAACCAAGCTAGAAAGTGGAAGGTAGGGACTCCAAGATGTGAATCAACGTTGAGGGATCGAAGAAGGTGAGAGTGTCTAGAGGGGGGGGGGTGATTAGACTACTCAGCAAGATAAAAATTCTGTCTTTTATCAAGGACAGATTTTGGCAGATTTTGCATAACACACAAGTCAAGTAGCACACTACACATGCAATTCTAGAGTATGGGCAGCGGAAAGTAAATTGCACAAGTAGCAAAGAGAAGTGGAGAAGATCAAACGCAATTTGGAGACGCGGTGATTTTTCTCGTGGTTCCGATAGGTGGTGCTATCGTACTTCCACGTTGATGGAGACTTCAACCCACGAGGGTAACAGGCCAGAGTCCACGGAGGCTCCACCCACGAAGGGTCCACGAAGAAGCAACCTTGTCTATTCCACCATGGCCTCGCCCACGGAGGGCTAGCCTTACTGGGGTAGATCTTCACAAAGTAGGCGATCTCCTTGCCCTTACAAACTTCTTGGTTCAACTCCACATCTCGACGACGGAGGCTCCCAAGCGACACCTAACCAATCTAGGAGGCACCACCCTCCAAAAGGTAATAGATGTTGTAGATGATGATGAACTCCTTGCTCTTGTGCTTCAAATGATAATCTCCCCAACACTCAACTCTCCTCACTGATTTGGCTGTGGTGGAAGAAAGGATTGAGTGGAAAGCAACTTGGGAAGGCTAGAGATCAAGCTTCATATGGTGGGAGTGGAGCAACTTGATCTCAACACAAGGGTAGGTAGTTCTCTTCTCGAAAATGTAAGGTAGGAGTGGTAGTTCTTTCGATGGCTCTCCCCACGAATGAAGAGGGGTGGAGGGGTATAAATAGCCTCCACACAAATCCAACCGTTACACACATTTGAGCAATCTCGGTGGGACCGAAGTGGACAACTTCGGTGAGGCCGATAGTTCAAATAATGTGAGCGTTGGGATTTTCGTGGGACCGAATATACAATCTCGGTTAGACCGATTAGATGCAATGACAAGAGCATGCCGTTTGGTGGGACCGACTTCATCATCTCGGTGACACCGATTTGATGACGAAGGTTCTGAAGCTTGGCAACTCATGTTTCGGTGAGACCGAGTTGAAATCGGAAAATCCGAGTTCTTGGGGTTTGGCTTATGGTGAGGTGGTTCATCTTGGTGTGGTGAGTTTGGAATATCGGTGGGACCGAGACTACTTATGAGTGTATATGGCGGTGAAAGTTGCTGATAGTTTAGGAGATGTATCACTAAGCACTTGAGCAACGGATCATCATCATAACCTCATCCCCTTTTAATAGTATTGGCTTTTCCTATGGACTCAATGTGATCTTGGATCACTAAACCAAAAATGGAGTCTTGAGCTTTTGCCAATGCTTGCCTTAGCATTTTGAGGGGTCCACTTCTTTAGTCCTTGCCATGCCAATGTGATTGAATTTCCTGAAACATACTTGATAAAAGCATTAGTCCAACCACAAAGTATGTTGTCATTAATTACCAAAACCACCCGGGGAGCAAATGTGCTTTCAATCTCCCCCTTTTTGGTAATTGATGGCAACACACTAAACAAGACATCAAAGCTTATTGAAAGAAAGACAGAATTATCACGAAAGCTTTGACAAACATGTAGTACACAGGCTCCCCCTACAAGTGTGCAAGATTTTATAAATTATGGTTTTGGACTACCACAAGCACACAAGAGAGAAGAAAGATGTGCTACATGCAGCTTGGCTATATGCATCAGAGCAGATGAAAAGAAGTGAGTGATAATGCATATGTGCATGGTGATTTCTTGCAAACAAGTATTCACAAGCAAGTCACCATCATGCACATTCTGCAAAGTGCATATACTTACCTTGAGGTTCCTTGGCATTGTACCAAGAGATAAACTTGGGAAAACAAGGTTAGATAACACAAGAGTATTTCTTCAACCAACTGCAAGAACATCAAGAGTACCAAGCCGAGGATGACATGTATAAAGAGTGTCTCATATTGAGCACAAGCTTGAATCGACAAACATGTCTCCTAAACTAAAAGATTTTCAATGAACTCGAGAGATTTTGCTTTCCATAAGATATCAATTGTGAAGATTCCTCTCCTTTGAGTTCTCTCGGATCAAGGGTTTGATGGAAAGAGCAAAATCAAAGAATGATGCCAAATGAGAATGATGCCAATTGTAATGTCCAATGTGAAACACGGCAAGAAATTCTCTTATAAGGAAAAACACTGCAAAGCTTTGATGTGATTCTCTCCCCTTAAGGTAAGATTGCTCTTCTTCTCCCCTAAATCTTCTCTTCTCCCCTAAGTCTTCTCCCCTTGACATCAAGTGCCGAAAAGGACAAAGAAACTAGGAAGGTCGGGGAAGATGGAAAGAAAGAAGTGGGATCCTTAAGAATCACAACAGGTAAAAAGGAACATGCATAGAGAATCATTGAGTGGAGCTACGAAGATGATATCTGGAAGAAATAAATCGGTGACACGAATTAAGATGGATCGGTGGGTCCGAAAGTCGGGGACTTAGGGTAGATCCTTTTCGGTTAGACCAAATATTTAAATCGGTGGCCTTGAGTTTAATTCAAGGAAATACTGAAATAATTCAGCTCACTTTACGAGGAATGTTTCAAAGGATTTGCAATGAATTTGTGAATGATTTTCGAGGAATTGATCAGAGCCAGAAGGTTATTCACAAAGACAGAAGAATAGAAATGAAAAAGATTCCTAGATGAAGTTTTTTTTTTGTTTTTTTTGTTTTTTTTGTTTTTTTTTTGATGAAAACTCAATGAGAGAACATAAGAGAAAATAGAAAGACTCCAAAACATATGTACTTCATCTAGATAAAGGTCGGCGACAAGGTCACCTATGTTTGAGTATATTGACTTAGGAGTCGAATGAGGACATTTGATCATAGGTCATACTCATCATTTAAGCTCAAAATGGGGTTGCCATTTTTCGATTAAGCATTTGATGTGATCACATCTTATGAAGCTGCTTGTACTCATGACTTTGAGCAAAGCTCCTTAAAGATGTGAAGAACATACCTTGGGCTTGTTGTTGCTTTGTTCATGTAGGTAAACTTGATGTAGGTGCTCATTGAATGTGAAGTTGGGCGCCATTTCCACTTGTGTAGTTCATCTTCCTACATGGGTTAGGCAAGCAAGGAAATACTCAAGGATATCCAAGATGACAAGAGTGAAATACTAGATGTATAAAATGTCAAAAAGGATATGTGGATTTTTGTTCCTTGAACTCAACATCCCAAAGGGCTAGATACTTGGTCAATGACAAGATTACTAATGATTTGAGTGTGTGGTAATCTTGTGGAATGTAGATCATCCAAGTACACGCAAGGAGTTAGATGCAATACAAGGAGGCAAATGTGTCCAAGACATATGATCACCATCATAAGAGAAATATCAAGGATTAGTCAAGTGGGCTCATGCCTTGCATGCATCAATGGAGTTCTCACTCCAAGTTTGAAGCATCAATGATGTTCAACTCACTCCTTAGCGACAAAACACCTTCTCATCAAGAGGTTTTGTAAAGATATCAGCGAGTTGTTTGTCGATCGAACATGCTTAAGATTGATGTCACCCTTGGCAATGTGATCACGAATGAAATGGTGACGAACTTCAATATGTTTAGCTCGAGAGTGTTGCACGGATTGTGTCCAATTTTAATCGCACTCTCATTGTCACAAAGCAAGGAACATGTCTCACATGTATCCCATAATCCTAGCGTTTGTGTCATCCATAGCAATTGAGCACAACACGAACCAGCAGAATATATTACCTTGGCGGTGGATAATGATACGAATTTTGTTTCTTGGAGGACCAAGATACAAGGGATCGACCAAGGAATTGACACGTGCCGAAGTTGACTTTCTATCAACCACCACCGGCATAGTCCGAGTCGGAATAGCCAACAAGGTCGAAAGAGGCCCTCTTAGGATACCAAATGCCAAAGTTTGGTGTGTGTATCAAATATCTCACAATCCTTTTAACAGCTTTAAGATGACATTCTTTAGGGGCTGCTTGATATCGAGCACACATGCATACACTCAACATTATGTCAGGACGAGAAGCACAAAGATATAGTAGAGAACCAATCATAGATCGGTAAACCCTTTGATCAACGGGTTCTCCATCTTTTGTCAAGTCATTATGTCCACTTGTAGGCATGGGGTTCTCATACCTTCTTTCTTGCATGTTGAACTTCTTGAAGAGATCCTTGGTGTACTTTGTTTGTGAGACAAAGGTACCCTCCTTAGATTGCTTGATTTGCAACCCAAGGAAGAATTTGAGTTCACTCATCATGGACATCTCATACTTCTCCGACATGAGCTTTCCAAACTTCTTGCTAAAATGAGGGTTAGTTGAACCAAAGATAATATCATCAACATATATTTGGCACACAAATAGTTCACCATTAACCCTTTTAGTGAACAGCGTTGAGTCTATTTTTCCAATCTCAAAGCCTTTTTCAAGAAGAAAGCTAGTCAAGATTTGTACCAAGCTCTAGGAGCTTGTTTAAGACCATAAAGAGCTTTGTGCAACTTGTAAACATGATTAGGATTTTGGGATTCACAAATCCAGGAGGTTGTTTCACAAATACTTCCTCCTCAATTTCACCATTTAGGAAAGCACTTTTGATATCCATTTGATAGAGAGTAATATCATGGTGATTGGCATAAGCAAGAAGAATGCGAATGGACTCAAGTCTAGCAACGGGGGCATAGGTCTCACCATAGTCCATACCTTCGACTTGTGTGTAACCTTGAGCTACTGAGGCGAGCCTTGTTGCGGATGACTTGTCCATCTTCATCTTGCTTGTTCAAAACACCCATTTGGTTCCAATGATGTTTTGATCATCCTTGGGCTTCTCTACCAAAGTCCATACCTTGTTCCTCTCGAAGTTGTGTAATTCTTCGTGCATAGCGTTCACCCAATCCGGGTCTTCAAGTGCTTCTTCTACCTTCATAGGTTCAATACTAGAGATAAATGAGTAATGCTCACAAAAGTTAGCTAAGCGAGTTTTAGGCGAGTAATTCTCCGGAGTTGATGTCGTTCATCATTTGTTCCACGGGATGATTTTTCTTGACTCTTGCTCGGACTCGGGATAGCTTTTGTTGAGGTTGTGGCTGAGCTTCCTCATCATCTTTATCTTCCTCTTCTTCTTCTTCATTGTTGTTGGTGTTGTCTTGAGGCGGTGGAGAAGGAGGTTGTGGTGGATCTTCTTGTTGCACTTCCTCATCTTGGTGAGTTCCACTTGTGGAGGCCTCCATGTTGCCTTGAGGTTCATCTCATTTGTGAGGTAGGGGGCTCCACATATGTAGATGAGGTACTCTCCTTCACTTCCATGGGACGGATCTTTCCAATAGATAAATCTTGGATAGCTTCCGATGGGTCCTTGTCTCCTACATCAATAGGCATTTGCTCTACTTGCGAGCCATTAGATTCATCAAACTTCACGTCTACCGTCTCTTCAACCTTTGGGTGAAATTATTGTAGACACGGTAGGTGTGGGAGTTTGATCCATAACCAAGAAAAAAGCCTTCATGAGTTTTAGGAGCAAATTTAGACCGACGATGCTTATGAAGGATATAGCATTTTGAACCAAAGACACGAAAGTATCCCACTTGGGGTTTGTTACCGTGAGGAGCTCGTATGATGTCTTGCCGAGGAGCTTATGAAGATAAAGCTGTTGATAGCATGACAAGTCTGTCTCGACCGCTTCCCCCAAAAGTGCTTGATGTCTTGTATTCATCAAGCATCGTTCTCGCCATCTCTATGAGCGTTCGGTTCTTCCTCTCAACAACTCCATTTTGTTGAGGAGTGTATGCGTGTCGAGAACTCATGTAGAATCCCTTCCTCATCGAGAAAAGAGTCTACATTGGCGTTCTTGAACTCCGTTCCATTGTCACTCCGAACTTTCTTGATCTTCACCTCAAATTGATTTTGGGCCTTTTGGCAAAGGTTTTGAAGATTCTCTCGAACCTGTGATTTGTCATCAAGGAAAAATACCCACGTAAATCTGGAATAATCATCAACTATAACTAGACCAAAGGAGTTTCCACCAAGGCTTTTGTAAGCATTGGGACCAAGAGATCCATATGAAGAAGCTCAAGCGGTCTCCTTGTGGTCATGATGTTCTTCACGGATGACTTCCACCTACTTGTTTTCTGCTTGACAAGCACTACAAAGTCTATCTTTGTCAAAGAAAACATCTTTAACACCAAGAATATGATCACCTTTGATCAGCTTGTCTAGATTACGCATACCAACATGTCCAAGCCTTCTATGCCATAACCAACCTTTAGAGGATTTAGCAATGAAGCAAGCTCTAGGTTGGGCTTTCTTAGTGAAATCAACAATATATAGATTACCTCTACGGATACCGTAAACGCCATGTTATGATTGTCACGACGAAAGACTTGGCAATCTACTTGATGAATAGCACATTGAATCCAAAGTCACTAATCTAGACACGGAAAGTAAATTGTATCCAAGAGATTCTACAAGCATGACATTTTGAATAGAGCTATCATGAGATATGGCCACCTTACCAAGGCCAAGTACCTTACCCTTGGAGTTGTCTCCAAAAGTCACATACTTGCGTGGACCATCGTTCTTTGCAAGCTCTCGAAACATGTCTTTGTCTCCGGTCATGTGGTCGGTGCATCCACTATCAAGAATCCACTCTTTTCCACGGACATGTAGTCTCTCAGTTGCCATAAGATTGAGACTCTTCATGATCTTGTCTAGCTCGGTGTCCGAATTGGAGTAATCATCATCATGCTCATGCTCATCATCATATTGACCCATAGATTGTTCATCATCAACACCTAGGTCAATTTGATAACTACTTACATTAGTTTTGTCAATGTGACAATAATCATCGGAATGCAATACAAGAGCATTTCTAATTAGAACATTGATAAGACCGGATCACCCTTCTTTTCATAAGATCACGAAGCTCAAAGAAGCATTTATCAAAGTTGGGATCATTAGAGCATCATATCAAATTCAATAGTCTTGTATAGAATTTCATCAAGACCTCTCAAAGAGTAATCCGGATAAAGTTCTTCCAAGAACTTCCACATAGCATAGGCGCACTCAAAGTTTGTAACGAGCTTAAGCAAGTTATCGGGTAACCCTCTAATGATAAGATTTACAGTCCTAAGGTTCTGAAGCAAATCAAGCTCTTCATCCATGGTAGGGTGCAAGGGGTCAAATGGAGGCACATAGGGGTCTCAACATATTTGCATAAATTGTATGTCTTAAAGATAATAAGCATTTCAATCCTCCACGAGTTATAGGACACTCCATTAAGAATAGGCACTCTATGGCTAACACTCCCAAACGTGAAGCGCGCCCATCTTCCTCCAATGGTGTGTAAACCAAAGCAATGGAGACCAAAGCTCGATACCAATTGAGGGATCGAAGAAGGTGAGAGTGTCTAGAGGGGGGTGATTAGACTACTCAACAAGATAAAAATTCATCTTTTATCAAGGATGATTTTGGCAGATTTTGCATAACACACAAGTCAAGTAGCACACTACACATGCAATTCTAGAGTATGGGCAGCGGAAAGTAAATTGCACAAGTAGTAAAGAGAAGTGGAGAAGATCAAACGCAATTTGGAGACGCGGTGATTTTTCTCATGGTTCCGATAGGTGGTGCTATCGTACTTCCACGTTGATGGAGACTTCAACCCACGAGGGTAGCAGGCCATGCGAGAGTCCACGGAGGCTCCACCCACGAAGGGTCCACGAAGAAGCAACCTTGTCTATTCCACCATGGCTCACGCCCACGGAGGCTAGCCTTACTCGGGGTAGATCTTCACGAGTAGGCGATCTCCTTGCCCTTACAAACTTCTTGGTTCAACTCCACATCTCGACGACGGAGGCTCCCAGCGACACCTAACCAATCTAGGAGGCACCACCCTCCAAAAGGTAATAGATGTTGTAGATGATGATGAACTCCTTGCTCTTGTGCTTCAAATGATAATCTCCCCAACACTCAACTCTCCTCACTAATTTTGCTGTGGTGGAAGAAAGGATTGAGTGGAAAGCAACTTGGGAAGGCTAGAGATCAAGCTTCATATGGTGGGAGTGGAGCAACTTGATCTCAACACAAGGGTAGGTAGTTCTCTTCTCGAAATGTAAGGTAGGAGTGGTAGTTCTTTCGATGGCTCTCCCCACGAATGAAGAGGGGTGGAGGGGTATAAATAGCCTCCACACAAAATCCAACCGTTACACACATTTGAGCAATCTCGGTGGGACCGAAGTGGACAACTCGGTGAGACCGATAGTTCAAATAATGTGAGCGTTGGGATTTTCGGTGGGACCGAATATACAATCTCGGTTAGACCGATTAGATGCAATGACAAGAGCATGCCAGTTTGGTGGGACCGACTTCATCATCTCGGTGACACCGATTTGATGACGAAGGTTTCTGAAGCTTGGCAACTCATGTTTCGGTGAGACCGAGTTCGAATCGGAAAATCCGAGTTTACTAGGGTTTGGCTTATGGTGAGGTGGTTCATCTCGGTGTGGTGAGTTTGGAATATCGGTGGGACCGAGACTACTTATGAGTGTATATGGCGGTGAAAGTTCTTGATAGTTTAGGAGATGTATCACTAAGCACTTGAGCAACCAGATCATCATCATAACCTCATCCCCTTTAATAGTATTGGCTTTTCCTATGGACTCAATGTGATCTTGGATCACTAAACCAAAATGGAGTCTTGAGCTTTTGCCAATGCTTGCCTTAGCATTTTGAGGGTCCACTTCTTTAGTCCTTGCCATGCCAATGTGATTGAATTTCCTGAAACATACTTGATAAAAGCATTAGTCCAACCACAAAGTATGTTGTCATTAATTACCAAAACCACCCGGGGAGCAAATGTGCTTTCAAACGTGGCTCATGATACCATATGATGTAGGGTAGAACCCTAGGAAGGACTTTTTCACACTTGGAGGGGGAGAATGGAGGGAAATCACAAGAACAACAAGAACACAAGGATGAACACAAAGAGGCAATCACTCCAACAATTCCCGATTACACATCCACTAGAGTAACAACACAAGATCCAAAAGTCTCAAACACAATCAAAGGAAAGATACAATGGCAAATTTCATCCCAAATCCAAAGGAAGAGGGGTCTTGGTGGTAGTCTTCTCCCAGTGGAGGTCTTGAAATCCTCAAGGATTCTTCCCTATGGGGTCTTGATCCTCAAAGAGGGAAGGTAATGGAGCAATGCTCACCAAGATCTCATCTAATACTTTGCTAACCCTAAACATGGCCCTAGGTACGGAATATATAGGCTTGGGGTCGAAGGAGGAGAAGTGGAGCCGAAGGAGTCATCTCAGCCGCCCATCCTGGGAGGCCCGTGCGCCTGACGGTAAGTTGGGCCCGTCTTGCACGGGGTCCAGTGGGCACAATCTGAGCCCGTGCACAAGGGGTGCTCCAGCGCTGGGTTCCTGTGTAGTCCGTGGGCACGGGGTCTTGGGGGCCCGTGCACACGGGGTCACCTGGGCCTTGTTGTCTTGCTGCTGTTGCACTCCGTCTTGATCCTTGTGGCCTTGGGGTGGTTCTCCTTCTTCTTGGGGATGCTCCTGAGCTTCTTGGTGATGTTCCACTTCATACCTAAGGAGGCATAGCATATTTTGGTGAGGTAGTAGACATGTTCCATTTGTGTCCATATGCAAGTCTAGTAGGAAGGAGTTCACCTCGGTTTCCAAAGCACGTGCTCTAGCTCTTGTCATGGGTCCTTGTGGGGTTGGATGTGTTGATGTAGAGTCCATGGGGATGATGGAAGGATGCTCTGCATCAGGAAAGGGAGAGAACGACCGGTTCCTTGTAATTCCTTCGATTCGTAGGTATCGCTCGGTTCCGGATCTCAGCGGAATATTCGGCCACAGGGAACGAGTGGGTTCCATCCCAGTTAAGAACTAAATGCTAGAACGAGGCCCAGGAGCGGGTCCATCCCATGACATTCCGGTTGGTGACAGGAAGTAAACACACCCTTAGGGCATGAGCAATGGTAGCACTAGAATGGTGTGGTCTCAAGTTGTCCACATAGTTAAAGTTAAATGAAGCTATTGGTTTGTACCACACTCATCCAATGCAAGCTACTCCCTGTGATATCATCATATTTTGCTCCTTTTGTCTTTACGCTCTCTTCCAGCACCTGCCACCTCCCCTCCCTGTGAGAAATCCTTCTCTATCTTACCTTTTTCAGCCGGGGATGCAGCCTCCTCTGCAGGATCCCACTTTGGTTTTGAGGCTATAGCTTTTATGCCAACGCATCATCCGAGCCGAGTTGGCACATGGAGCATCACCCTTGAGGCAGCGCATTGACCATGCCCTTATAAAACTGAGCACCTTTCCGACCCTCTCACATCATTAGCCTCGGGCTAGCCTCCTCGTGCATCGTTGTGGTAGCCATCGTCCAGCCGCCTCGTGCTCTCAACGTCCTCGCCGCACAACAGCCTTCCTCGGCGGCTTGGGCCTGAGGCCAGCGGGGAGGACCTAACTTTGATCTGCACGGACAACCCCTGTCAGTGCCGCACCGGTCCCGATGCACGGCGGCGATGCTGTAGGGCTGTGTGGGAAGGGGGGCTGGGGGCGCCGAGATCCAACGCTGCGCTCCCCCTCTCACTCTTTGGCAATCAAGGGTCGACCGCGGATGTGGGGCGGCGGCGGCACGTGGTCAGGCGGGGCGGGCTGTGGCACGAGGCGGAGATGGGATTGGGAGGCAACCAGGAAGGGCCATGCGGGTGCCAGTTTTTTTATTTCACCTTTACTGGTTCGCATTGACATTGACTTATATTGTAGACTGCGGGTTGAATAAATAAAACATCAGGGATCTTTGTGTAAAAAGGACGCGACGGTGAACCCGGAGACTCAATCTGTGCTTTATTATTATATAGGAAGAGATTTTGGTCGTCCCTAAACACCCTTGGCGGCAATTAGGGTTAGGTGGATACGAAGGCGTCCACCGATCTCCTTGGCGGGGCGCACTGGTAAGCACGGGGACGATGGCAACATCAGCCGCCGGCAAGGGATGGCAACGCAGTGGCGCTCTCTCGCCGCGCTCAACACGGGCGCAGATGGAGCAGACGCTTGGGAAACTCGACATCTCTGAAGAGGAGACGACACCGCTGGTGATCGACGACTCCGAAGAGGGTGTACCGGAGAAGTGGCTGCTGGCGGAGAAGGTTCTATACCGCAACCTATTCCACATCAACACCATCAGTAATGCCCTTCGACCAGCTTGGGTAACCCTAGGGGGCTGGTTTTCAGGCCGCTTGGGGAGAACATGTTTGCTGCTGAGTTTGAGTCCAAGCGGGATCGCGTCCGTGTGTGGGAGGCTCGCCCTGGCACATCAGTAAGCACGCTGTGATCCTAGAGGATTTCGAAGCACATATGCAGCCATCGGAGCTCAAGTTTGACAGGTTGCCAATCTAGATTAGGGTAGTTAACGTGCCCTACAATTTGAGAAACAATAACTAGGGCTTGGCAATTGCCAAACAAGTAGATAAACAAAGCATCCATTGTTAAGATCGATCCGGTGGACTAGAGGGGGGGTGAATAGGCGATTTTTACAAATTTGTTCCTGAGGAATTTCTAGGTGAAGAAATTCCTAAGTAACGACACACTAGCAACGGAATAAGTACTCATGTATCTCTACTCCTAATGGACCAATTGGTTGAATAGTCCCCCCAACTTTCAACCGGTTTATTTTCAACCGGTTTATTTTCGTCTCCCACCACCACCACCCCTCCACGGTCCTTTTTTCCCACCCGGTTTTTCCTCTCTCTCTATCTCTCCGATCTCCTGTCTCTCAGCCTCGTCTCTTCTAGGGTTCCCCGTCTGCGCCGCCTCCCGCCTTCCTCCGCCGCCGCTGCGACCTCTTTCTCTCCCTCGTCTCCCGCTCCACCGCCGCCGCCCCATCTCCCGCTCCGCCGCCGCCCCTACTGCTCCACCGGCCCGACCTCTTCTTCGAGCGCGACGGCAGGAGCAACTCCACCTCTCCATTCCCCCACGTGATAACACTCCAGACCCCCACCCCATGCCCGGCCGCCGCTAGGGTTTCGGGAAGGAGATGATGAGCAGAGCGGTCAAATCCGTGGCGGACGGTGCCTCCCCAAGCTCCCGTCGGGGCGAGGCGCTGGAGGCCGCCACCCTCCCCTCACGTGCGTCGCGGTTCTGGATCGGCCGCTGGCATGCTTGAGGTGTAGCCTTTCCCCTTCCCCTATCTCTTCTCTCTCTCACTCCTACCATCCTGGTTTCCTGAGTTCCGGCTGCTTGCGGAGTGGGCATGGATGGAGCGGTGTTGGGCTCCAAGGGAAGGGAGTGGATCGTCCGCCGGCATGCTCGCCGCCGTGCCATCCGTGTTCCTCCAACGATGGCCTGTATCGCCCACGTCCAGGTCCTCCAGATCCTAATTATGCTATGGCATCTGATTTTGCACATATTAGGTACCAAAGTTGATTTTGTACACTGTTGTTGCTGAGATCGCTACCCTTATCCTTAGTTTTTGCAGGTAGAAAATTAAGGGAAATCAAAGTCAGAAGAACTGAAGATTCTATGCACTCTGTATACAAGAAGTAAAAGCTGCCTATTCCTACAACAAGTATGCATATGAGCATATCACATACGGATAAGGATCCACGAGTGGGTATTACTTTCAGAACGTTTGTTAGAATCATTCTTTATACGAACTTGATTGTACTTTCAGCCACAGAGCTGCAAATTTCGTGGGTTAATGCATGATATGATAGCATAATATAATCTGGAGGACCTTCAGACTTGGCTCTCTGCAGGGGTGAAGGCTGTGAAGTGGTTTGCCGCAGATTCAGAGGCCATTTTTCTTACCAATTTGTACATGCTCTATAGTTCAGAGCTGGTTTTTATTTCTCCTTAAAGAAATCCGGTTTAATTTACTGCTGGTTTTTTGCTTTATCTTCTTTAGCTCATATTCTTCTATAACATGGTGCTTTTTTATCTCATGAACGTAAGGAGCACGCATCGCAGTGCTCGACAGTGACAAGCAGGTTCTGCAGGGTACCATGGTGCTATGTGTCAATGGCTTAAAATTGCAGTCAGGAGGATGTTGTCGGGCCTCCTGGGACGGATATATCCTACTAAGTGAAAGTTGCCGCGGCGGAGACTGACTTTACTTCTTCTTCAGGTGTTCTATTCTATTTAGTTAAATTAATTGAAGGTGACCTAATTGAAGCATTTGTTTCTCGTGATCAGATTGGCCGATGATACAACATGCACTCCAACCTGGCTTGGCAAGGTACATTAAAATGTATCATTCTGCAGTATGAAAGGTAAGGGAGAAAATCTGAGAGCCTTGCATAATTTTAGTACTAAATCAGGTGTCCCTGGTTTTGTTAGCATCAGGACATGTTGACCTAATTGTCCATGGTTACACTCATCTTCAAACGGCACAACTTGTTTTGCTGCACATCTTCTCTTACCATATGATGAAAACAGGCATTCTATGTTCCATCCCTTTCTTATTTCACACTGCATTAACAATGTTTTTTCAGTATGTGGATTTGCCTAACTTTGCCTTATTGATTATTGATTTTGTTACTGATGTGTACACAAACCCTGCCTAATTAATTTAGTCTACTATATCTAACCATATGAAATCTGAAAGTTGATTCGGACTACTTGCCTGGTGGTGTGGTACATTACCTTTGTTTTTTTAACTATGAGAGCAGAACGACGGCGCCGGCGTGGATGACTCGGAGCTCAACCTTGTCAAGGGCATGCGAGCAGCGGTGACTTTCTTTTCCACGAGAAGATGGCCAAGGGCTCCATCAGCCACTTTGTCGTCGCCGTCGAAGAGTCCAAGCTCCGCATCGGTTGTATTGGTGCCAATCAGATGCTAATCTGAATCCTTGTCCAATTTCAAGTGGCCTATAAAAGAACCAGGGTTGAATGCACATTACCATCTTGTTATCCCTTGCTTTGGATGGTCATACTTTACACTGCCCTTGCCTAGATAATTGTGCCATGAATACGCTTGGTGATGGACCAAGTGTGCCTAACTATCTATTAAGTAACCCTTGATTTTTCTTCTGACTGAACACATAGATGTTTACCGTAGCTGCATGTCAGCATATCTTCCTCAATCAAAGTTGAGCATGTGGGCATTTTACTGGAGTGTGTTCCTGAATATGTTTTTCTGAAAAAAGCATTGATGGCAATTTATAGTCATGTGTGAACACAAACAATTGTATTATGCTTTTTCCTATAACTTGAACGGAAACAAATGTATTATGCTTTTTCCTGATAGGTTGCAAGCCTGCAGTGTTATTCTTGCACAACATTGGCCATGCTCCTCCAAATTGATAACAATTTTTTTTGGTTCTCATTTCTTATATGCAATAATATCACTTGTTGGGCATAAATGCTGTATTTGAATGCTCTAGGATCTAGCTGTTTGGAGTTATATATTGGATAGTATATTATTACCTGTTCGAACCATTTTGAAATTGAGTAGATAGAAAGTCCATAGATTAAAATTGACCATTTCCTCAGAGAAGTCCATAGGTTGCATGGTGCTAAACACGGATCGATGATTCTGTCATGGGTTCCTCAGAGAAGATGGCACAACTGAATACAGAGATCCGTCTGTTGAAGACGCTAAGGCACAAGAACATTCAGAAGTTGTTTGCCTCATGGATTGATGAGGATAAGAAGACAGTTAACATCATCACAGTGCTCTGCACATCCGGCAGTTTGAGGCAGTATGTACCTTTTCTTTAGCTCCACCAGTCCGCCTCGTTCGTAATGCTTTGCCTGATTCAGTTATGGATTACCCTTTCCGTTTATAAGTTGATGTACTTTATTGAATTGGTTTCTTAGTAACCAACCATGCTGGAGTTGCTGTTGTGTGGAGAAAGTTTGATTGAAATTTAACCACGCATAGAGTTCACTCTTATCGCCCTTTCATTCAGTACATTCTGATCATTGCAATTTGGAATGATAACCAGGTTCCGTAAGAAGCACAATAAAGTCGGTATGTAGGCTATGAGAGGATGGGCAATACAGATATTGACAGGGCTGGAATATCTAGGCAGTCAGGAACCAGCCATTATTCATAGGGATTTAAAGTGTGACAACATATTCATAAGCGGTCATGATGGACAAGTGAAGATTGGCGACTTTGGTTTGGCGATATTTTTGCATCAACGGAAAATGAGAAGTATCAAAGGTGTGTGGAATTGTGTTTTTCTAACAGCTACAGATGTGTGAAATATATACATATATTTTGTTTACTGTAGATTTACTCTTAATTATACGACACGCTCATAGCGTACTTTGTCTTAGAAATAACATTTTAGGAAGGCTTGTACTAACAAGAGTTGTGTCATCAAAATGCAGGCACATTAGAGTTTATGGCACCAGAACTCTTCACTGGGAATTACAACAAGTTGGTGGATATATATTCATTTGGGATGTGCATGCTTGAAATGGTGACATGTGAATATCCATACAGTGAATGCGAAGGCAAGCCATGGATATACAAGAAAATTTCTGAAGTAAGTTCTTTGGGGTCCACAAAGTACCCATCCTTTTTGAAAAATTATCTATCAAACAGCAACTGATTTTCGTCCAATGCTTTTTTATATAGGGTATAAAACCAGCTGTGCTTTCCAAGGTTGAAGATGCAGAAGTAAGAGGTTTCATAGAAGTCTGTTTGGCTCCGGCAGCTGAAAGGCTTTGTGCAAGTGAGCTCTTGAAGAACTGTTTCCTCCAAAAAGACAAGCCTATCCCGGCGCCTCCTATTTCAGTCTCCCTGGTCTCGAGTGTGACTAAATATGGGTGGCACTATGCCAGTTTCATGCTATGGAAGGGTGAATTCTCACTAAAAGGCGACATGCATGTCACCGACCATGTTAATTTATCGCTAAGATTTCCTGATCCCAGTGGTAAGTAGAGCACCCAAGAAACCTCTTTTCGATGAACTTGACACTTCATCCTACACTGACACGTCAAATTGTTTCAGGTTGTTTTAAGAATGCCGAGTTCCCGTTCAATGTGGACCAAGATACCAGCCTTTCTGTGGCTCTGGAAATGGTCGACACTTTTGGATGGTGGCGGCGGCGGCGGCGGCAGAGGCAGAGGCTATGGCTCGATAGCGAGACGAGTCTGTTGAGAATAGCCAGCGACGGGCTCTTTTCTTTCGCTTGCTCTGTTTAAAAAAAAAGAGGTTCGGGGTTCTTTTTTTTATACAGAGAATTTACCACAGTATTGGAAATACTCTGGTTTTGATACTACAGTTTTTAGTGCTAACCAAATAGGTCACTGTAAATAAAACCTTGGAAAGTAAAAAAACTGCAATATTCTAAGAATACTTAAAAAATACTTTGCTATCAAACAGGGCCTCAAAGTAATTAAAACCATGGTAATCCTAAAAACTGTAGTATTTCCAGAATACTTAGAAAATACAAAGCTATCAAACAGGGCCTGAATCATCAATTGGAGGTGGTAGTATGAGATTTAAAAAATCTGACAGTGTAGGAGATATCTAACTCCATGGCAATGTTCAATGGATGTTCTGCGAATTGCTCGCAAGCCATGAAAAATTGGGGTTTAACACATCATATATATTGTCTGACACACTCATGATCTGGTGATAGTTTTAATTGCCTTGATCTTTGTTTTGTAGTACAGATAAGAATAGCTTCAATGACAGCATCTCGAATCATCAAGTTGTGTGAGTTCCCTCTTGAGTGGGTGTTGTATTTTAGCAGGCCTCTATTTGAAATAGTTGAGAGCCATTTTTGTTATTTCTATATGGGTGCACACAAAATTATACCTTCCGAGAAGATTAATGTGCTCATGATTTACCTTCTGAAAAAGGGAGCTTGTGATCCATCTGCGCGCAATGAGCTGGAGATGGGGGGGGCACAAAAGGACACTAAGCCACCCCAGATTGTCACGACACAGTGGTGCCACTGTGTGCGCATCAACATGAGGAGTTGATGCAACTGCAACACAGGGCGGCAGTGGTATGACGACTTCAACACGAGTCCTGGTGAGAAGAACGCGGGAGCTAGGATATAGAGCCAGATACTGATCCTACATGGAATTTCTATGTAAAAATTACTAACAGTGGAGAAGCGCACCACTTGATGTCCTGAGCCTTCGCACAGCCAGCAAGTGCTTTGGCCGGGCTTGTGTTGGATGGTAGAAAGTTTTGACTCAGGTTGTTGTTTGTTCATTTGGCATGACTACTTGTAGGCGGTATTTTATTATTAGTTTCAACATTATTTCAACTCGGTTGTTTCGGTCTGTGCTTATTATAGTATTCTGGCTAGATAATGTTCACATCGTAGTACCTAATACTTCACATGTACTCCCTCCGTCCCTTGATTTAGTACAACTTTAGTATAGTTACACATGCTGACATGTGTTGTTAGTCATTCTTTCCTGTGTATGAAGGATGATAGGATTCTTGTAATAGTTAAGAGAACCATTTTCAAAATTTTGATGAACTACTGTAAAGATGTTGCAATTTTTTCAGATTATAACCTCTCTCCTCCTGAGTAAGTGATGCAATCTTTTCATATTGGTTGAGCCTTAGTACCTCCAATGTTGACAATTGTCATTGGCATCATATATTAGTATCATTAATTGCAAATGGAATTAGTTCAATTATTTTGTTCCAAAATGCTCAAAACTGGAAGTCCTTTCATTGGCACTTTGTGGTAGAGGAGGTGTAGAGGGATGGTCGCCCATGTGGTAGTACGACGGAGGAGACGGAGATGGCATGTTGGTGAGGCAGCACCATCGATCGTGGGAACAAGAGCAGCCGGTTGGGCGGTGACACGGGAGGGAGGAATGGGCAAATCATGTTGCGGAAGGAAGTTGTTATTCTTCGTCTAAGGAAAAATATTTGATGTTAGAAGAAAGATGTCCAACTATTTGGTTCAGATTTCATCTTGACAGACAACTCACAAAATCGAATGACCCATTTTCTCCGAGCACTTAGGTGGTTTCAGATTCCCAAAAAAACACTGCACCTAAATATATTATTATGTGTATAATTGAGCAATGAATTAATTGATGCGAGAAATCTGAGAGGATGGGCAATTAAGATGCACAAGGTAGAAAATAAGCAGAGAGGGTTCATAGTTCAAGACCGAGATAGATAGATAGAAGGTGGTGGAGGAATAAGAATAGCGACTTAGTGATAAAGGAAATGGTGTATGTGAGTGACTTAATGATAAAGGTGTATGTTAGATCAAATTGTTGTTTTTGGAGGACTGATGCAATTGGTGTTGAAATAATAAAATATGCATGCTCTTGTTGCAACATACAGGTTATGTATGCCCCTGTTGCAACATACATGTCTCATTGGCATCTATCGGTCGTCAATGCCAAAAAATACGAGATTCAAGTATTGGCCTGAGTTGATGCTCGGTCAAACGGAGTGACCTTGCTGCTGTTGTAACCACAAACATAAACTAAAGCAGGTGTTGAATTTCAAGCTGGTGTTAAAGATCTATCCGTTCTTTTTGGTCCTCTTTATATAACTTTTGTTTGCCTCAAACTCTACTCTATTTTTCATATAAAATAGTTACCAGGAATTGAGAAGTGTTGAACTTTAGACATGAGTCTGGATAATATTAATTAATTTAATTACAAGGATGTACCTGGCTATTTCATTTTTGATTTCATGCTCTCATGGAACGATGAACAATTGCTTCGTTCGGCTTGCAAGGTGAGTATTCTCGTTGCACATTTCTAGATCTTCCACGTGAAATATTAGTGCTAACTACATATATTGCCTGTGCAGGATGGTTATCAGTTGAGAAAGAAGTTCTATTATACTTGCTCAAATATCATGCAAATGAAGCTAAAGACAACATTCCTGATATTGCGCGAGAATATCTTATACACGTCAAGTAAATCTTAATTCATAACAAGTTATTAGTTGGATCTTCACTCTCTATGTATACATCGTCAAATTACTTTTGTCTATCAACTTACATTGTAAGTGAAGTAGATTTAAATTATTGTGATTATGATCGATCTGCTGCCGATTATAACAAGAAATAAACTTTGTCTTCTCTTTCCTCTTCCACAAGAAAAGATCTCAAGCTTTCCTCTTCCTCTCGTCGGTGCCGCCGCCGATCCACCCCGTCTCCGATGGTCTTTTGGGCCATGGAGGTGGGAAGGACCTCGGCCCCCCGCCGACGGGAGGGATCTACGTTCTCGTTCTTGTTACGTTCAATGTCTTGGTTGGGACTATGTGCCGTGGCGATGTCCCTCGGTAGGAATAATGTCTCTAATGTTCTATCCATATCCCGGTGGTGCGTCTAGCATCGTCGAGAGAACGCAGGAGGTGTGTCTCCGTCGGATCTCGCGGGATTCGGTCGTATGAGTCTTGATGGATCTTTTGGATCCGGTGCGTGTTCATCTTCATTTGGATGTTTACATGTTTGATTTTTTGTTCTCGACTTTCTTCATCGGACGATGGTTGTTGCCTGGTGCCCTTGTGCTATGTGGCCTTAGCACGCGACTTCTCATTGTCAACTATAATAAGGTTTGCGCGGCTCCGGCGAGGAGGGCGATGACGGCGGCGCTGTGTTCATCTTCATTTGGATATTTACATGTTTGATTCTTTCGATGTACGACTTTCTTCATCGAGGCGATGCTTGTTGCTCTGGTGCCCTTGTGCTATGTGGCCTTAGCATGACGACTTCTCGTTGTCAACTATAATAAAGTTTGCGCGGCTCAACGAGGAGGGCGATGACGGCGGCGCTGTGTGTTCATCTTCATTTGGATATTTACAGTTTAATTCTTTCGATCTCGACTTTCTTCATCGGGCGATGCTTGTTGCTCTGGTGCCCTTGTGCTATGTGGCCTTAGCACGCGACTTCTCGATTGTCAATTATAAAAGGTTTGCTGCTCCAGCGAGGGAGGGGCGATGACAGCGGCACACCTTCGTCTCGCTCTAGTGTATGTAGTCGTCGCTAGGTGGTTTGTAATTTCTATTATCTCCGATGTTCTTTGTACTACCATGTTTAAAGATGAATATATTGAAAGTTTCCCATTCAGAAAAGTAGTTTTCAATTATTACCATTGTTGCTACTTTTCTATACATGTGAAATTTAACATGCATTATATTTATATATAGAACTCCAACAAAATATTTCAAATGCCCGTGGCAACGCACGGGCATTCTACTAGTGTATATGGCTGTTGTATTGCACTACTGCTAACTGCCGCTTTTTTGATTCTTATAGTTCACACAAGTAGTACTCCCTCCGTCCGGAAATACTTGTCGGAGGAATAGATGTATGCAGACATAATTTAGTTCTAGATACATCCACTTTTATGCATTTCTTCAACAAGTATTTCCGGACAGAGGGAGTACTTCAGAAAATCCATCTTGTGATCTGGTGTTACTCTTCTGAACCATGCATGTGGTACAACTAAAAGTGTTCTTCAGGACTTTGGCTAGGCAGCTAGCGATGTGGGGTTCCAACGGCGGTCAGAAATCCTAAATTTGAAATATTTCGAGAAATTTCAAAAAAGAAAATAACAGGAAAAAATAAACAGAAAGCGATAATAAAGAAAAGAAAGAAAACAGCAAAAGAAAATAAAAGGGAAAACAAAGGATAACAGAAAAGAGGAAAGGAAAAGACCTCATGAATTTGTACGTTCGTGAAGGAGGGATGGACTTGAGGATTTGGCGATGTTTGTGTCCTTGGCGGATCCATACGGAATATACTACTCCATCCGTTCCAAATTACTCGTCGTTGAAATGGATGTATCTAAAACTAAAATACATCTAGATACATCCATACGTGCGACAAGTAATTCGGAATGGAGGGAGTATTGATCACAAACTAAGAAGGAAAGGAATTCCATGGATGTGGAAGATGAAAAGTGTTGCCACGCAAAATTGCAGCGCGACAACACGATAATCGTTGTACTTTCGTGACGACGAACGATTGCTTTCCGAGAAAAGCAACAAAGATCCCCTCGCTTTCGTAGAGGAGGGACGGCCGCTTTTCAGCGCAAAACGGCAAAGATGAACCAAACCCTAGGGCTGCTAGGGCTCAGTAGGAAAAGAAAGATAGATAAAACATAGGTGAAAAAACAGATTGGTTTCGTTGAATAGATCGATTGTTCTTTTTCTCAATCGGCCGTGGCCTATTACTTCTCTGCTAAATATTTCCCTGCTCATAAGAAACAAGCTGCTTTGAGGGATATATATAATTTTGTGCAAATTGAAGAAGAGAGTTTCCCACAAGCTTGGGGGAGGCTTCTCAAGTTACTTAATGCTTTGCCTGATCACCCTCTTAAGCACGGAGGGGATCTTGCCGTGGGTCTGGCCCGGATGTTGCTCCAAAGTGTTCCTATGGACTGACCTAACACAACCGGGTGGATAGGTCCACTGCTCAAAGCCCGTCCGTGCAAAGTCAAAGGGCTAGATCCCGTGGTCAAACGCTACAAGGTTAGGCGGGACGGGGGCCCTGGGGGGTAGCAATGCCACCCGAGCATCGCACCGGGCCCTCATACATGCGGGGTGGTGTGGTGGCATGTCTGAAGAGGCGGCACGCGTCTCCGGGGTTTGCCCCCCTCCAAGTGACGGCGGCACTGCCTTGCGTGCAGGGGCACACCGCGGAGCCCCAAGACGGGCGTCTACGCATGCCTGAACACTTTCACATATGCATCAGGACCCGTGCGATGTTTCTGTGACATAGCTACACCCCTGAATCCCCCCACCAACCAGACTTCCCTCTGTGTCGACCGTTTCCCCCCTCCGTGACACGGTGATAGCGACGTTCGTAACGGGGGTCAATCGATATACAATCAGGGTATGTTTTTTTAGATAAGGCATAATTATCTTATGCAAAAACAAAACTAAAATAAAGTAAAAATGAGAAAAAAAAGTAAAAATGAAAAAAAAGTAAAATAATAGTATGCCGACGGCTATCTGTGCACACACGAAGGTGCAGTCCCACGGATCGATGACGTGGCATGGCACACGGATCGATGACGTGGCAGAGGGGCCTATGCCGACGGCTATACCGTAGGCATATCTTTGCCATAGGTAGTATAAAGCAAAATTAAAAATAAAACTAAATAAATGTATGCCGACGGCCTTGGCATATCTGTGCACACACAGAGGTGCAGTCCCACGGATCGATGACGTGGCATGGCACACTGATCGATGACGTGGCAGAGGGGTATATATGGGCCAGGTCGGCATACCTCTGGCACAGATATGCCGACGGCCGCCGTTACCACCCGTCGGCGTAGGCTCAACGCCATCAAACAGTCAGCGCTGACCTTGTAGCTGGACCTGGGCTATGCCAATGGCTGCTCCTATGCCGACGGGCCCCGTAGGCGTATCTCGAGCGGTCCCGACGGCCTCATCTATGCCGACGGCCCCGTCGGCATATATGGATATATGTCGACGACTTTTCTACGCCTATGGCCTGCCCTTGGCCATCGGCATAGCTTCATTTATGCCGACGGGTGCCGTCAGCATAGATTTGGCCATCGGCAACCCAAGTTTTTCTGGTAGTGCATGCCATCTTCATCGGTCATCAAAGGTGCCTGGCTGTCTATGCTGATAAGTTCCCATCGAGAGATGCTACACTCACGGGGTGTTCACATAGTTTTACGGGGCTGATTAGATGGTAAATTGGTAATGCTACACTCACGGGTGTTCACGGGGTGAGTCTAGTAAGCATAACATAGCAATAGCATAGTCATCATGATGAATTGAAAACAAACACAGAGTACAGAAAGCATGATAATAGGATAAGCAGGCTGAAGACTATGTGACTGAAGAAATAGGATTGAGGAAATAGAGAAAGTCTTCAGTCAAAGTCTTCAAACAGTAATGATCAGACTCATCAACACATGAATGAGGAAATGAAAGGGTTGAGGAAATAGAACCAGCTGACTTGGTGAAGACAATGATTTGGTAGACTAGTTTCAACTGCTGTGACAGTTGTACGTCTGGTTGGAGCGGCTGAGTATTTAAACTCGAGGACACACAATCCTCACCGTATTCTGTTTGAGCTAAAGTCACACAGACCTTGCCCAACACTCATGGTAAGTCTTCACAGGTGACTTCCAAACCTTCACAAACTTGGTCACTCGGCGATCCAATTCCTCTTGGATGCTCAGACCATGACGCCTAACTGTCTGGAGGATACACAGTCCTCAAAGGTAACAAGCGTCGGTTCCACACAGGAACAATCTCTTCAGTGATGCTCAATCACTTTGGGTTTGTGGGTGTTTGGGCTTGGGTTTTGAGTTTTCCTCACTTGATGATTTTCGCTCAAAGTCCTCGGAGGATGGGATGCTCTCAATGACAAGTGTCAGTTTCTCTCAGAGCAGCCAACCAGCTAGTGGTTCTAGGGGGCGGCTATTTATAGCCTAGGGAGCAGCCCGACATGATAAGACATAAATGCCCTTCAACGATGTGACCGTTAGGTGGTAGGATATTTTGGACAGCTAGCGTGTAGCACAGCAACGGTCGGATTTGAGGTATCAAATTCCTCAGGGCTATCATGTTCCTCACTGTGTAGGCAATCCGCAATGGCGAATTCCTAACTCCTCAGTCAGAACAAATTCCTCAGAGACCAGAATATCTTCGTCTCATCCTTCAAGAAATTGATGAATCGATATGAGATTTCCAATGGCTTCACTCGAAAGGATTGGGTAGGTGTAGGATTTTGAGATGAGCATCACTTGGAAATCAGTTCCCTTAGTATTAACTTGGCCCCCTTTAACAGTACGGTGTTTCCTATGACGCAAGAAAGAGAAAATGAAACTACGAAAACAAAAGTCTTCACGCTTCATAATCCTCGCATGAATATCCAAGTCTTGAAGGTCACACCAATTTCTTCACTTTCAAAATCTTCAGGAGAACTAAAGTCTTCAGCTGAAGACATACATTTTTAGGGGTCGACATTCATTGTAAATATCAAACTCCTCATCGACTTATAGAGCCTGTGTACACTCACAAGCATATTAGTCCTTTAACCTATAAGTCTTCAATACACCAAAATCACTAAGGGGCACTAGATGCACTTACAATTCAGCAAAGAGGGACAAAGTGGATTGCTATGACATCGAATATGAACAGATACCCCACTTTTGCTTCTCTTGCGGCAGACTGGGACATTCAGATCTATTTTGTCATATGCCTGGGAAACGGGATGCGAACGGGGAGCTTCCATTCAGTGCTAGACTATGGGCATCTGATGAGCGGAAGAAAAATGTTTCTGAGGAGAACTTGTCGAAGGAGAAGCAAGATACACAACATAGCACAAGGGAGTCACTGTCGGCGAGCTCAAATCAGAAGAATGGGGCCGAGGTAACATCTCCAGTTAAGCAGCAAACTCGGCATAAGCAGAAGGGAGGACCACATAATACTCAAGTTTATCGCAAGGTGGTGTAGACCCCGCTAGCCATCAAGGAGCATGGAGAACCTGTGGCGGATACTGAACTCATGATGGAGAAGGCTGCGTTGGGAGAGAACGACACTGAAAAGCTAGGTGATGTCTTTGTTGAAAGAGACCCTAAGAAGAAGAAACCAACACCACCATCATCTGAAACCTCGGCAGCGGCTGCTAGTCAGCCCTGCCCGAGTCAATGAGTGCTCTTAGTTGGAACTGTCGAGGGCTTGGGAACCCTGGGTCAGTTCGGGAGCTTCGTAAGATTGTGAAGTAGGAAGGCCCCGCCCTTTTGTTTGTCATGGAAACTAAAATAAAGGGTAAGTGTGTGGAAGATCTCAAGTTTACTTTAGGCTTTTCCGGTTGTTTTGCCGTCGATAGCGACGGGCTTAGTGGAGGTATTGGCCTTTTCTGGTCAAAGGATGTTGATGTTACTTTGGAAAACTATAGTAAGTCTCATATTGATGTGAAAGTCGATCATAATAATAAAAGTTAGCATTTCACGGGGTTCTACGGGGAGCCAAGGGTGGAAAATAGACACCACAGTTGGCGTTTTTTCCGTACTTTGTTTGCTATTCAGCATGAAGCATGGATGTGCATGGGAGATTTCAATGAAACATTGCATACCGAAGAGCATCTTTGAGAGAGGCAAAGGTGTCCCGTCTTACGATGAGATGGTGATTATCGTTTCGGAGGAGTAGACTTTGATGATCCGACTACGTACGTCCGAGGACGTCGCGCCTTAGCAATCGCTAAACCAACTCCGAGAGGTTATTGACCACGCCGGAGCACGATCAACCTGACCACGAGGGTCTATTTCCTGTGAGCAAACGAAGAACAAGCAAGAAACTGAGATTGCAATCTGGATATTGCGAATATAAGATGAAAGCTTTATTGATCAAGATGGGGTTCTGTGACATCTTGGTCTGGTCATTGAACACAAACGAAGTACACGAAGTTGCAGCTATGGCGAACTTTTAATCTAAACACAACCCAAAGTCTAAACGGTGCCCTAAGGGCTGTATATATGGAGGAAGAGGGGGGGAATTTCGTGTCCCTTGGTGGAGGGGTCCTAAACCAACCCTATCTCTTGTTTCCCCACACATACGGACTCTAAAAATAGCCTATACTTATGTATTTCGAAATTACATGGGCCTGGCCCAATAAAAAGGTGACGCAACACCTAGAATAGCCTCTGGACGAAATTAATGAAGTGTCATCTTGTATATTTCGTCCAAGGCTTCATACTCATTATGGTGGCTTTAAAGTCCTGAAATCATCATTTGTAACTCTGTTCTTGTTCCCTTTGCGCATGCCATCATCTCCATGCTTGGTCTTGCTCCAGTGTTCATCCCTCTTATCCATGCCAGGCCCTTCATTTGTAAGCAACACAAATGTATCCAATTTAGGCAGCATCATATTCTCATGAACATTAGAATCATTACCAAGAAACGAAAGTACCTGATAATTTAATTGGCGTGTGCGAGCTCTAGTAATTGGTCCAGTATATGTAGCAGTAGGGGTTGTGGGTGTAATAATGGTATTGATGTCCTCATCATCCTCCCTTCTTGAAATGAAGTCGTCCTCGACGAAGCTCATCTTCCTCACCCAAATAAGGCTTCAAATATGCAATGTTAAAAGTGGGACTAACCCCAAAATATGCAGCAGCTCAAGTTTATATGCATTATCATTTATTTTCTCTAACACCTTAAAAGGTCCACAAGACGTGGCATTAGCTTTGATTTGCAAAATCAGAAATCTACCCTTACGCAAATGTAACCAAACAAGATCTCGGTGCAAACACAACATGTTTTCTATCCTTATCTCCAGCAAGTTTATATTTAGCATTCATACGCTCAATGTTTTCCTTAGTTAACTCATGCATTTTTAAAAACAATTCAGCACATTGTTTAGCATCAAAATTAACCTTCTCCGAAGATGGAAGAGGCAACAAATCAATAGGTGCACGAGGTAGGAAACCATACACAACTTCAAAAGGGCACATCTTAGTAGTAGAATACAATGAACGATTATAAGCAAATTCAATATGAGGCAAGCATTCCTTCCACATTTTCTTATTACTCTTCAAAACATCCCTAAGCATAGACAATGTTCTATTGACTACTTCAGTTTGTCCATCAGTTTGGGGGTGACAAGTAGTACTAAAAAGCAGTTTAGTCCCCAACTTAGCCCATAAACATCTCCAAAAGTGGCTAAGAAATTTAGTATCACGATATAAAACAATAGTATTTGGCACACCATGTAAGCGAATAATTTCACGAAAAAACAAATCGGCAACATTAACATCATCATCGCTTTTATGACATGGTATAAAGTGTGCCATGTTCGAGAATCTATCCATGACAACAAATATGCTATCCCTCCCCTTCTTTGTTCGAGGTAAACCTAAAACAAAGTCCATAGATATATCCTCCCAAGGAAAACTAGGTACATGCAAAGGCATATATAAACCATGAGGATTGAGTCGTGACTTAGCTTTTTGACATGTAGTGCAGCGAGCAATAAAACGCTCAACATCCCATCTCATCTTTGGCCAAAAAAAATGTGTAGCAAGTATATCCTCCGTCTTCTTCATGCCAAAGTGTCCCATTAATCCTCCTCCATGCGCCTCCTACAACAACAAAAGACGAACGGAGCTAGATGGAATGCATAACTTGTTAGCATGAAACACAAATCCATCATTAACGACAAACTTGTTCCACATTCTTCCTTATTTACAATTATGCATTACATCTTTAAAATCAGCATCATGCACATATTGATCTTCGATGGTCTTCAAACCAAAAATTTTGAAGTCAAGTTGTGAAAGCATAGTATAGCGACGAGACAATGTATCAACAATAACATTTTCTTTACCCTTCTTGTGTTTAATGACATAAGGGAAAGTCTCAATGAATTCAACCCATTTAGCATGTCGACGATTCAGTTTAGCTTGACTTTTAGTATGTTTCAAAGATTCATGATCAGAATGTATAACAAATCTTTGGGCCATAAATAATGTTGCCATGTTTCTAAAGTCCGAACAAGAGCATATAATTCTTTATCATAAGTAGAATAATTTAGACTAGGCCCACTCAATTTTTTTAGAAAAGTATGCAACATGTTTGCCATCGTGTAATAACACACCTCCTAATCCAATTCCACTAGCATCACATTCAATCTCAAAAGTCTTATTAAAATCAGGAAGTTGGAGTAAAGGAGCATGTGTCAACTTATCTTCCAATACTGTGAATGCTTCTTCCTGTGCGGTACCCCAAACAAAAGGCACATCTTTCTTTGTAAGCTCATTGAGAGGTGCAGCAATGGTGCTGAAATCTCTCACAAAACGCATATAGATTACAGCGAGGCCAAGAAAACTCCTCACTTGTGTGACCGTTTTGGGCTGCGGCCAACTCTCAATAACTTCAATCTTGGCTTTATCAACTTCAATTCCCTGTGGAGTAACAACATAGCCAAGAAAAGATACTCGGTCGGTGCAAAAGGTGCACTTCCCAAGGTTACCAAACAAACGTGCATCACGTAGAGCAATAAAAACAACACGTAGATGTTCCAAATGTTCCTCCAAAGATCTGTTATAAATCAATATGTCATCAAAGTAAACTACCACAAATCGTCCAATGAAAGGACGTAAAACTTTGTTCATTAATCTCATGAAAGTACTAGGTGCATTAGTTAACCCAAAAGGCATGACTAACCACTCATATAATCCAAACTTGGTTTTAAATGCTATTTTCCATTCATCTCCCAATTTCATACGAATTTGATGGTATCCACTACGCAAATCAACTTTGGAGAATATTGTAGAGCCACTCAATTCATCAAGCATATCATCTAGCCTAGGAATAGGATGACAATAACGAATTGTAATATTATTAATGCCTCTACAATGAACGCACATACGCGAAGTACCATCCTTTTTCGACACTAAAATGATAGGAACAACACAAGGACTAAGGGATTCGCGCATATAACCTTTGTCGAGCAGCTCCTGTACTTGACGCATAATCTCCTTCGTCTCCTCAGGATCGATACGGTATGGTGCACGGTTGGGTAATGGTGCATCGGAAATTAAGTCAATTTGATGCTCAATCCCTCGAATGGGAGTTAATCCCAGTGGCACGTCTTATGGAAAGACATCGGCGAACTCCTGCAAAATGTTAGTGACAGCAGGAGGCAAAGAGGAAGGCACGTCCTCGAATGAAAATAATGCCTCTTTGCACAAAAAAGCATAACAAATAGATTTGCTTAAATCTAGCTCATCAATATCAGATTTGGTGGCAAGTAAACATGCACTTTTCATTTTAATTTCAGAAATAACACTAGATGGTTTATTATTAGGCTTCATTTGTTGCTCAAATTCTTTTGCCACAATCTGATTTTCACTCTTATGTTTCTCCTGTTTTGCTTTACTAGCTCTATTAATATCATCTTTCAAAATGGAATCAGGAGTCATAGGAAGCAAAGTAATATTTTTATCCTTATGAACAAGAGTATACTGATTGTTTCTTCCATGGTGTACAGAATCTATATCAAATTGTCGTGGTCTACGAAGTAATAAGGAACATGCTTGCATAGGTACCACATCACAATCAACATAATCAGCATATGTAGAGATACTAAAATGCACACGAAGAGTACGTGTTACCTTAACCTTGCCGTTGTTGTTGAACCATTGGATGTAGTAAGGATGTGGATGTGGTCTTGTGGTGAGAGATAGCTTCTCCATCATCTCCATGCTAGCCAAGTTGTTGCAGCTCCCTCGATCTATGATGACGCGAACACAACGTTCCTTCACAACTCCCTTTGTATGGAATAAATTATGCCTCTGATTTTGCTTAGCTTGTCTAACCTCCACACTCAAAACACGTTGATCAACTAAACATTCATACCTGTCAGCGTCTTCAGGAGCCATGTATTGCGTCTCATGATCAGAATCATCTCAACCATGTTCTTCACGTGTAATAAGAGCCAAAGTCTCCTCATCATAGTCACTAGCGGACTCATACCCACCATCCTCAGTAGCAATCATCACAGGCTGAGATTTGCATTCTCTCGCATAATGATCCTTCCCTTACAACAACGACAAATAATATCACTTGTGTGCCCTGTTGATGCCATGGAAGAAGAAGAGCTCTGTGCAGGCCCGGCAGGTGCGCTCTTGGCAGATAGTGGTGGTTGTGCGTGCTTTCTTGTATCAAGGCTGGAGGTGGCACCTAATGGAGGTGCTGGTGCAGTGGAAGTAGAAGATGGACGCGGTGTCCATGATGAAGGTCGACCTGCAGAAAAGTTAGTTCGCGCCAATGCTTGTCGATCCTGCACTTCACGTTCATCTTTACAAGCAAGATGCAATAAACGAGTGATATTAGTATACTCCTTATACTCAGAATGGTCTGAATCTCTCTATTTAATCCACCCATAAAACATGCAAGCATAGCTTCATTCTCCTCAACAATACCACATCTAATCATGCCAGTTTATAATTCCTGATAATATTCTTCTACTGAATTTCTCCCTTGTCTCAAACACTGCAGTTTTTGAAGTAATTCACGTTGATAATATGGTGGAACCCAACGAGTACGCATAGCAGTTTTCAAAGCAGCCCAAGTACCTAGAATAGGATATAATCCACAATGTTCAGACCACCATACACATGCAAAACTAGTGAAAACACAAACAGCAGGAGGAACACGTCTCTCCTCAGGATATTGTAAACATGTAAAACGTTGTTCAGTTTCTAACTCCCAAGTAAGATATATATTAGGAACATATCTACCTTCAAATGGTGGATATTCAATTTTAGTTTAGGAAAATGTTCATGATCTCGTACCTCAGGTGGTGGTGCAGCCCTACCGCTGCGATGATATGCATGAGGACGACCTGGTGGTGGTGGTGCTGGTGGTTGCAGTAGCAGCATCCTCGTACTGGTCCTCCACCTCTGCAGTAGCAGCAGGAGCTACATAAGCATCAACAATAGGTACAACGGCACCAGAATTTTGACCAGGCTCAAGGGGAACGCGCACTGCTCGTCCCACTTGATTTGGAAGGTGATGATGATGTTGTTGTTGTTGCTGCTGTAGAGATGCGACAGGTGCAGCGGGCGGTGGTTGTGGAAGACGCGCGAACAATTCATTAAACTTGTTATCGAGCTTTTTTCGAACGCCTTTTCCATGCCGTCTATCTTCTCCATGGCCTCTTCAAATCTGTTTAATACATCTTTCACCTGTCCACTCATCATTTGCTGAAACTTATCATGAAGCCTTGTTCGTCAAGTTCTCCGAGTCAATCTCATCGGCTTGTGATCCTGCCATGGTTAGCAGCAATAGAAACGCACAAGAATATGATCCTACAGACTACTAACAAGTGGTGGTGGTGGGTGTCACAAATCCGTCAAGCAAATCTCAAATTCTTACTAGTTTTTACCCGGCAGCAGGCGGTGATCAGAAACCGTTGCAGTCGAAACTCTCAAAGCTTGGATAGAGCGATTACCAGGGAGAGTCGAACGCACGACGTAGATGTATGTGGAGCTGGGAAGGCTTATAATATGGTAGCAAAAATGGTCAACAATAATCAATTCAGAGATGCAAAGTTGAATAAACGCTCAACGGCGGTTCTGTGCTGGTCCTAGGCTAGACCATGCTAGAGACACGAGCCTAGAACACTAACAAAATCACGGCGCGACACGTAAACAAGGGAAAAGCACACTCTAAAAAAATCGCTCTTTTTTTGCGCTCTTTTTTTTGGCGCTCCTCTTTTTTATTTCTTTTTTTTTTGCAAAAATTCATTGTAATGGCGAGTGTCTCAAAACTCTTCCCAAGTCAAAGTAACAGGATAGGCACGAAATTTTTTGACTATTTTTTCGGAAATTAGGGCAGCGACGGCGAAAAAATGCGACAAAAATTCACTATGATGGCGAGTGTCTCAAAACGCTCTAGGATAGGGAAAAAAATATTTTCGGTCGCCGAAATTTTGGCCTAAAAACTGCCCGGGGGTCTCCAGACTCTTTTTTCCCGAAACCTACTTAGGCAAAGAAACACGAATCAGAAAATAGATGGATCTCAAAAACAAAACAGAGTAACAAAGTACTGGACTCAGACTAGGACTGGTGGCGGAGATGAATCTGGTGGAACTCGGACAGGTGGCGGATATATGTTGCAGGTGGACTCGAATTGGCGTGATCGTGGCGGATATGTGGTGTTGGTATATGGCAGCGGCGATGAAGTTGGTGCGGTGGTGGTATATGGCAGCAACAATGATGATGATGTCGTGGTGATATATGGCAGCCGCGACGTGACAACCTGTGAACATATCTCGAAACTCTAAAGGACAAGACGCTAAGACCAACAACTTGACACGATGATGCAACCACAAATTCAACAAAGCAAATACAGAAAAGATGATGCACAAGCTTAGATTGGTTCGGATAGGATTGTAGCGACCAGACCTCAAATAGTCTGATCTTTGTGCATCAGTGTCATCCCTGGATCAGTAATGCTGACATGCACAGTACTTGAAGGATTTATAACAGAGTAGCAATCACACACTTATTACATCAAATGTCTCAGAAGAGAGCTTATTACAATAAATATGGCTTAATGCCATCTAATAACGATAATAGCGGAAGGTTTGGAAGATAAGCGAGTCCATCAACTCCAACGGCATCACTGAGTATAAGACCACGACCTAAGGCACCTTACTTGTCGTCTGAAAAGTCTGCAACATGAACGTTGCAGCCCAAAAACGGGTCAGCACATGGAATATGCTGGCATGTAACACATAGAGAGTAATGAACAGAATAATGCTACACTACATGCATATATGGCTGGTGGAAAGCTCTATGGTTACAGTTTTGCATAAAGCCAATTTTCCCCTACTCCAAAGGAATAAATTTTATTTAACTATCATGGTGGTTGTTAAACATTGAGAAGGTTCAACCAACTCAATCCCAATTATGCATCATCATTAAACCCAACAAAATTAATTAAAGTAACATGATGAGATTCACATGGTAATCAAGTACTAGATACTCAAAACGTCCATAACTGGGGACACGGCTAACCATGATTAGTTTATACACTCTGCAGAGGTTTGCGCACTTTTCCCTGCAAGACTCGATCTTCTCAGTTGGGATTCTTGCACTACATGTTGTTTGAGAGACGGATGACCGAGACATAGTCTTTCAGAAGCGTTTGCACCTTACGATGGGTAGACAGTTACACCTACTTTCCCCTACATCTGCTAGTCTACCACTGTAAGAGTTCACACGACTTAATCAACTATGCTGGAGCCCATAATAGCTTGCAGCTGCACACGAAAGTTTCTAGCATGAATAATCTCATGATCCCTTTGAGCCTGGGTGGAGGTCCATAAAGAAAAACAACATGCAATCACTGGAATCCCAGGTGCCTCAGTCCACCCAGATGTGTATTAAAGTTGCCACCTTAAATAAACCGTTAAATTAACAATCTCACATCTGTCATGGATACACTCACCCAATCCACGTCTACTAGCATAGCATAGCAATATAAGCAAACATAGAAGTAACTCCCAAAGGTTTGATAATAAAACAGGTAATAGGTTCTACCTCAATTACTTCCCAAAACCCACATGTTAAGGATTGATCTAATGCAATAAAACTGGGTAGTAAAGAGGTATGATCAAAGTGTTACTTGCCTTGCTGATGATCCGTGAAACCTAGAGATTCGAAGTAGCAAGCGGCGACTCAAGTACTCTATCGCAAACAAACAAGCATACAATAAGCACTCATCTAATGCATAGGTAAAACTCAAATAAGAGATCTAACCAGAAAGTTCAACTTAAGAACTCCGGTTTGCAAAAAGAATCAAATCAAACGAAGCAACGAAACTCAAACGGCAAAAGAAACAAGCTTCGTTTTACTAATCTAGACCTAAGTCGAATTTTCAAGTAGCAAAAACTTGTTTGAGTTGGTTAAACGAAAAGAGGGTTTCGAGACAAAACTCTAGGTGCTTGAATCGCCTGATTCCGATAAACGAGCGAAAAGTTATACTAAAACGAAAATCAGATCAGAAATAATCGCAGAAAATCCGAGAAAAAGAAAAACGGGCGAACAGGCTAACGAACGAACGTTCGCTATCTCCAACTAAATGACGAAATCCGTTCGTTAAAACGAACGTACGGACGAACGTCCGCTAAATAGACTAAATCGTAAAAAAACCCGAACAGGATCTAATAAAAAAACGCATCTAGGGTTTTAAAAAAATCGGTTTTTCACGAAAACCGAGGCGGTGTCGGCTACCTCCGTGGGCGGATTCAGCGGCGGCGGCGGGTCGGCGGCGAGACAATCAGCGATGGCGGCGATGGTCGGCGGCGTAGGGGCGGCGGCGGTGGTCGGCGACGGCGGCGAACTCATGGCGGCGATCGACGGCGGCGAACTCATGCATGGCGGCGGCGGATCGAGGCGGCGGCGGCTAGGGTTTCGGGTGGGCTCAGGGTGGCCTCCTGGCGCTTATAAAGGCCGACCGGACCAAGTGTCCTAGTCGGACACGGCCCGGTTAGGTCGGTTCGCGTTTTTTTAAATAATTACGCGTAGAAAAACAAATGAAAGAAATACTAAATGGCTCCAAAAATCCCGAAATAAAAATTTTCCCCGACTTCTAAAATCAAGCCGGACAAGATGAACATTTATTTGGGGCCTAAATGCAATTTTGAAAAACGCGCATTTTTTCTAATTTAAATAGAATAGCGATAAAACTCCGAAATAAAATCTTATTTGATTTTAATATTAAATCCTCAATATTTCTTTATTTTGGGAAAGTCATTTTATTCCCTCTCTCGTATTTTTTTATAGAAATAATTGAAGATAAAATAATTAAAATCAAATGATCCCATTTTCAAAATTTGAGAAAACTCAAATATGAAAATAACGAAATCCCCAACTCTCTTTGTGGGTCCTTGAGTTGCGTAAAATTTCTAGGATCAAGCCAAAATGCAATAAAATATGATAGGCAATGATGATCTATGTATAACATTCCAAATTGAAAATTTTGGATGTTACAAACCTACCCCCCTTAAGATGAATCTCGCCCTCGAGATTCGGGTTGGCTAGAAAATAGGTGAGGGTGGTCCTTCAGTAGATCTTCCTCTCGCTCCCAGGTGGCTTCATCCTCGGTATGGTGGCTCCACTGAACTTTGCAAAATTTGATAACCTTGCTGCGCGTGACTCGGCTGGCATAATCGAGAATCTTGACGGGTTTCTCCTCGTAGGTCAAATCACTATCCAATCAATCGCTTCGGCAACTTTGTATCTCTCGGTGTATATCAGCCATCTCTGCGTGGCACTTCTTCAACTGGGAAACGTGGAACACATCATGAACTCCTGACAAACCTTCGGGCAATTCCAACTTGTAAGCAACCTCTCCCATACACTCCAAATCTTTGTATGGTCCCACAAAACGTGGTGCTAACTTTCCCTTAACTCCAAAACGCTTAACTCCTCGAAGTGGGGATACACGAAGATAAACTCTATCTCCGACTTCGTAGACTGTCTCCTTGCGTTTTGAATCTGCATAACTCTTCTGCCTGGACTGGGCTACCTTGAGCCTATCGCGAATCAACTTCACCTTCTGTTCAGACTCCTTAATCAGATCTGGTCCAAACAACTGACAGTCTCCTACTTCATCCCACAACAACGGTGTCCTGCACCTCCTTCCGTACAGAGCTTCGAAAGGGGCCATCTTCAAACTAGATTGATAACTGTTGTTGTAAGAGAATTCCACATATGGCAAATTGTCGTCCCAACTACATCCATAATCTAGCACACAAGCTCTTAGCATGTCCTCCAGAATCTGGTTGACTCTCTTAGTATGTCCATCTATCTGCGGATGGAAGGCTGTACTGAACTCTAGCCTGGTACCCAAAGTTTCGTGCAACTGATTCCAGAACTTTGAGGTAAACTGGGTTCCTCTATCTAATACAATGGTCCTCGGAACTCCATGCAGACATACGATCCTGGTCATGTATATCTTTGCCAACTTAGCACTGGTGTAAGTGGTCTTCACTGGGATGAAATGGGCTACCTTCGTCAAACGATCGACTACAACCCATAACAAGTCATAGCCTGAACGAGTCCTAGGCAATCCCGTGATAAAATCCATGCCTAGTTTATCCCACTTCCATTCAGGTATCGGCAATGGCTGTAACGATCCTGCTGGCTTCTGATGCTCTGCCTTCACTCTCTGACATACAACACATACTGCTACACACTCTGCAATATCCTTCTTCATTCCGGTCCACCAAAAAGTATCTTTCAAATCCAAATACATCTTGGTATTTCCTGGGTGAATCGAATACGGCGAATCATGGGCCTCTTGGAGAATCAACTTCCTGATCTCAGGGTCATTAGGTACATAAACACGGTCCTCAAACCATAGGGTATCGTGCTCATCCTCACAAAATCCCTTCGCTTTTCCTTTGCTCATCTTCTCCTTTATCTCGACAATCTCCTTGTCAGTCTTTTGAGCTTCTCTGATCTTATCCATCAAAGTAGACTGGATCTCCAATGCTGCTACATAGCCTCTCGGAACTATCTCCAAACATAGCTCACGTAGATCCTTGGCTAACTCATGTGGTAACTCTCCGGTCATGAGTGTGTTGACATGGCTCTTGCGGCTCAACGCATCGGCTACTACGTTAGCCTTTCCGGGGTGATAATGCAATCTCATATCATAATCCTTGATGAGCTCCAACCATCTCCTTTGCCTGTGATTCAACTCCTTCTGCGTGAAGATGTACTTCAAACTCTTGTGATCCGTGTACACCTCACAATGGTTTCCAATGAGAAAATGTCTCCATGTCTTCAATGCATGAACTACGGCTTCTAACTCCAAATCATGTGTAGCATAATTCAACTCATGGTGTTTAATTTTTCGTGAGGCATACGGAACAACTCTTCCCTCCTGCATAAGCACTGCTCCAAGTCCTCGACAAGAAGCGTCGCAATATACTTCATAATCCTTGCGCTGATCGGGCAGAATCAAAACTGGTGATGTTACCAAATGTTTCTTCAACTCCTTGAAACTGGCCTCACATTCCTCAGTCCATATGAACTTGGTGTCTGATGAGGACATCAATACCATTGTTACACCCACAACCCCCGCCGCTATACATCTTGGACCAATTACTAGAGCTCACAAGACGCCAACTAAATTACCGGTACTTTCGCTCTTGGTAATGATTCTAATGTTCATGAGAATATGATGTGCCTAAATTGGATACATTTGTTTTGCTTACAAATGAAGGGCCTAGCTTGGAGAAGGATGAACATTGGAGCAAGAACAAGCATGGAGATGATGGCAAAGCAAGGGGACAAGAACGGAGTTACAAGTGATGATTTCAGGACTTTGAAGCCACCATAATGAGTGCATGAAGCCTTGGACGAAATACACAAGATGCCACTTCATAAATTTCGTCCAGAGGCTATTCTAGGTGTCACGTCACCTTATTATTGGGCCAGCCCATGTAATTTCGAAATACATAAGTATAGGCTATTTTTAGAGTCCGTATGTGTGGGGAAACAAGAGATAGGGTTAGTTTGGACCCTCCACCAAGGGCCACGAAATTCACCCCTCTTCCTCCATATATACAGCCCTTCGGGCACCGTTTAGACTTTGGGTTTTGTTTAGATTAAAAGTTCGCCATAGCTGCAACTTCGTGCATTTCGTTTGTGTTCAACGACTGCACAAAGCGTCCACAGAACCCCACCTTGATCAATAAAGCTTTCATCTTATATTCGCAATATCCAGATTGCAATCTCAGTTTCTTGCTTGTTCTTCGCTTGCTCGCAGAAAATGACCCTCGTGGTTAGGTTGATCGTGCTCGGCGTGGTCAATAACCTCTCGGAGTTGGTTTAGCGATTGCTAAGGCGCGACGTCCTCGCCGCCAGTGTCGGATCGTCAAAGTCGACTTCCACCAAAGCGAAATCCACCATCTCATCGAAAGACGGGACACCTCCGCCTCTATCAAGTGATATCGAGTTCGGGTTGCTCGGTGAGATTTTATAGTTTTCGTAGTTTAGATCGAGTTTGTTCTTCATACCTATACTCCACGAAAAAGCCAAAAAATAGGGTTAGTTCATCCCATCCGAACCAATCGAGCCTTTGCATAATCTTTTACGTATTTGCTTTGTTGAATTTGCGCTTGCATCGTCGTGTCAAGTTGCTGGTCTTAGCGCCTAGTCTTTTAGAGTTTCGAGTTCTGCTCACGAGGTTGTCACGTCGCCACTGCCATATACCACCACCAGATTCATCTCCGCCACCATCCGAAGTTCCACCAGATTCATCTCCGCCACCAATCCGAGTTCCACCAGATTCATCTCCGCCACTAGGCCGCGTCCCCACCGTTTCATCTCCGCCACCAGTCCTAGTCCGAGTCCAATGGTTGTTGCATTGTTCTCGATTTCCAGATCACGCGATACTCCGAAGTCGTGACAGAGAAGGACTCGAACTTCCGAGCCATCCGCAGAAGAAAAATAGTTCCAGCTTCAAAAAAAAACTAAGTCTGGAAAATTCTGGCTAGGCAGTTTTAGACCATTTGTAGACTTTTTCAAAAAAATTGTTGCGAGCAAAAAAAAGAGAAAAAAAGTGCAAAAAAAAAGTGAAAAAAGAAAAAAAAATTCAGTGTGTGCTCCTCCCTTGTTTACGTTCGGTAGCCGTGATTTTGTTAGTGTTCTAGGCTCGCGTCTCTAGCACGGTCTAGCCTAGGACCAACACAATCCGTCGTTGAGCGTTTATTCAATTTTGCATCTCTGAATTGATTATTGTCGACCCTTTTGCTACCATATTATAAGCCTTCCCAGCTCCACATACATCTACGTCGTATGCTTGACTCTCCCCGCAATCGCTCTATCCAAGCTTTTGAGAGTTTTGATTACAACGGTTGCGATCACCGCTTCTTGGTAAGAACTGGTAAGAATTTGAGATTTGCTTGACGGTTTGTGACACCCACCACCACCTCTTGTTAGTAGTCCTGTAGGATCATATTCTTGTGTGTTTCTATTGTTTGCTAACCATGGCGGGATCACAAGCCGATTTAGACCGACCGGGAGAACTGACGAACAAACAGCTACATGATAAATTTCAGCAAATGATGAGTGGACAGTGCAAGATGTGCTAAACAGATTTGACGAGGCCATGGAGAAGATAGATGGCATTGAGAAGACGTTTGAAACAAAGCTTGATAGCAAGTTTGATGAATTGCTCGCGCGTTTTCCACAACCACCGCCGGCTGCACCTATCACACCTCTGCGACAACAACTCGCCCCTCCGAATCAAGTATGGACGAGCTCAACGTGTTCCTATTGAGCCAGACAAAATTCTGTGCCGCTGCTCATCTGCTGTTGGTGCTTCTTTGGCTCCTCGCTCGCTGCTTCTTTGGTACCGAGGAGGATGATTATGTGGGAGATTACGAGGATGAGGTTGATCAACATCGAAACTCGTGCAACCACCAGCACCACAACCACCGTGTCGTCCACATGCAAATAATGGCAATATTAGGGCTCCCCTCAGTGCGAGATCATGACCATCTCCCTAAACTGAAATTGAATATTCCACCATTTGAGGGTAGATATGTTCCGATATATATCTTACTTGGGAGTTAGAAACTGAACAACGATTTACATGTTTACAATATCCCGAGGAGAGACGTGTTCCTCGCCTTTGTTTGTGCTTTCACTAGCTTTGCATGTGTTTGGTGGTCGAACATTGTAGATTATATCCTGTTCCAGCTACTTGGGCTGCTTTGAAAACTGCTATGCGTACTTGTTGGGTTCCACCATATTATCAACATGAATTACTTCAAAAATTGCAGCGCTTAAGACAAGGAAAAATTCCGTGAAGAATATTATCGGGAATTACAAACCGGCTTGATTAGATGTGGTATTGTTGAGGAGAATGAAGCTATGCTTGCACGCTTTACGGGTGGATTAAATAGAGATTCAGACCATTCTAGACTATAAGGATTATAATAATATCACTCGTTTATTCCATCTTGCTTGTAAAGTGAGCGTGAAGTCTTGAGGATCGGCAGCATTGGCGCCGCACTAACTTTTTCTGCAGTCGACCTTCATCATGGACACCACGTGCATCATCTACTTCCACCGCACCATCACCTCCTTCAAAGCCACCTCCAACTGTGAAACAAGAAAGGTGCACAACCACCACTATCTCGCCAAGAGCACACTGCCGGCCTGCATGAGCTCTTCTTCTTCCATGGCGTCCACAGGCACACAAGTGATATTATTTGTCGTCAGTAAGGGAAGAGGACATTTTGCGAGAGAATGCAAATCTCAGCGTGTGATGATTGCTCTCGAGGATGGTGGGTATGAGTCCGCTAGTGACTATGACGAGGAGACTTTGGCTCTTATTACACATGAGGAACACGGTGGAGATGATTACGATCATGAGACACAATACATGGCTCTTGAAGATCTTGTGGCGGTATGAATGTTTAGTTGCTCAACGTGTTTTGAGTGTGCAGGTTACACAAGCCGAGCAAAATCAGAGGCATAATTTGTTTCATACAAAGGGAGTTGTGAAGGAACGTTCTATTCAGCGTCATCATAGATGGAGGGAGCTGCAACAACTTGGCTAGCATGGAGATGGTGGAGAAGCTATCTCTCACCACAAGACCACATCCACATCCTTACTACATCCAATGGTTCAACAACAGCGCAAGGTTAAGGTAACATGTCTTTGTTAGTGTGCATTTTAGTATCTCTACATATGCTGATTATGTTGATTGTGATGTGGTACCTATGCAAGCATGTTCCTTATTACTTGGTAGACCATGGCAATTTGATAAAATTTCAGTACACCATGGTAGAAACAATCAAGATACTCTTGTTCATAAGGATAAAAATATTACTTTGCTTCCTATGAGTCCCGAGTCCATTTTGAAAGATGATATTAATAGAGCTAATAAAGCAAAACAGAGAAAAATAAGAGTGAAAATCAGATTATGGCAAAAGAATTTGAGCAACACATGAAGCCTAATAATAAACCATCTACTGTTGCTTCTGAAATTAAATTGAAAAGTGCATGTTTACTTGCCACCAAATCTGATATCGATGAGCTAGATTTTAGCAAATCTATTTGCTATGCTTTTGTGTGCAAAGAGGCATTATTTTCATTCAAGGACGTGCCTTCCTCTTTGCCCCTATTCATCACTAACATTTTGCAGAGTTCACGACGTCTTTCCACAAGGCGTGCCACCGGATTACCACCTATTCGAGGGATTGAGCATCAAATTGACTTAATTCGGTGCATCATTACCCAACCGTGCACCATACCGTACCAATCCAGAGGAGACGAAGGAGATTATCGTCAAGTACGGAGCTGCTCGACAAAGGTTATATCGCGAATCCCTTAGTCCTTGTGCTGTTCCTATTATTCTAGTGCGAAAAAGGATGGTACGTCACGTATGTGTGTTGATTGTAGAGGCATTAATAATATTACTATTCGTTATCGTCACCCTATTCCTAGGCTAGATGATATGCTTGATGAATTGAGTGGCTCTACAATATTCTCCAAAGTTGATTTGCGTAGTGGATACCATCAAATTCGTATGAAATTGGGAGATGAATGGAAAACAACATTTAAAACTAAGTTTGGATTATATGAGTGGTTAGTCATGCCTTTTGGGTTAACTAATGCACCTAGTACTTTCATGAGATTAATGAACGAAGTTTTACGTGCTTTCATTGGACGATTTGTGGTAGTCTATTTTGATGATATACTGATTTATAGCAAATCTTTGGAAGAACATTTGGAACATTTACGTGCTGTTTTTAATGCTCTACGTGATGCACGTTTGTTTGGTAACCTTGGGAAGTGCACCTTTTGCACCGACCGAGTGTCTTTTCTTGGCTATGTTTTTACTCCACAGGGAATTGAAGTTGATAAAGCCAAGATTGAAGCTATTGAGAGTTGGCCGCAGCCCAAAACGATCACACAATTGAGGAGTTTTCTTGGCCTCGCTGGATTCTATAGGCGTTTTGTGAGAGATTTCAGCACCATTGCTGCACCTCTCAATGAGCTTACAAAGAAGGATGTGCCTTTTGTTTGGGGTACCGCACAGGAAGAAGCCTTCACGGTGTTGAAAGATAAGTTGACACATGCTCCTTTACTCCAACTTCCTGATTTTAATAAGACTTTTGAGCTTGAATGTGATGCTAGTGGAATTGGATTAGGAGGTGTGTTATTACAAGATGGCAAACCTGTTGCATACTTTTACGAAAAATTGAGTGGGCCTAGTCTGAATTATTCTACTTATGATAAAGAATTATATGCTCTTGTTCGGACTTTAGAAACATGGCAACATTATTTATGGCCCAAAGAATTTGTTATACATTACGATCATGAATCTTTGAAACATATTAAAAGTCAAGCTAAACTGAATCGTAGACATGCTAAATGGGTTGAATTCATTGAGACTTTCCCTTATGTCATTAAACACAAGAAGGGTAAAGAAAATGTTATTGCCGATGCATTGTCTCGTCGCTATACTATGCTTTCACAACTTGACTTCAAAATATTTGGTTTGGAGACCATCAAAGATCAATATGTGCATGATGCTGATTTTAAAGATGTATTGCAGAATTGTAATGAAGGAAGAACATGGAACAAGTTTGTCGTTAATGACGGATTTGTGTTCCGTGCTAACAAGCTATGCATTCCAGCTAGCTCCGTTCGTCTTTTGTTGTTGCAGGAGGCGCATGGAGGAGGACTAATGGGACACTTTGGCGTGAAGAAGACGGAGGACGTACTTGCTACACATTTCTTTTGGCCAAAGATGAGACGGGATGTTGAGCGTTTTATTGCTCGCTTCTCTACATGTCAAAAAGCTAAGTCACGACTCAATCCTCATGGTTTATATATGCCTTTGCCTGTACCTAGTGTTCCTTGGGAGGATATATCTATGGACTTTGTTTTAGGTTTACCTAGAACAAAGAAGGGAGGATAGCATATTTGTTGTTGTGGATAGATTCTCGAAAATGGCACACTTTATACCATGTCATAAAAGCGATGATCTTTGTTAATGTTGCTGATTTGTTCTTTCGTGAAATTATTAAGCTTGCATGGTGTGCCAAATACTATTGTTTCAGATCGTGATACTAAATTTCTTAGCCACTTTTCGAGATGTTTATGGGCTAAGTTGGGGACTAAACTGCTTTTTAGTACTACTTGTCACCCCCAAACTGATGGACAAACTGAAGTAGTCAATAGAACATTGTCTACTATGCTTAGGGCTGTTCTAAAGAATAATAAGAAAATGTGGGAGGAATGCTTGCCTCATATTGAATTTGCCTATAATCGTTCATTGCATTCTACTACTAAGATGTGCCCTTTTGAAGTTGTGTATGGTTTCCTACCTCGTGCACCTATTGATTTGTTGCCTCTTCCATCTTCGGAGAAGGTTAATTTTGATGCTAAAGAACGTGCTGAATTGATTTTAAAAATGCATGAGTTAACTAAGGAAAACATTGAGCGTATGAATGCTAAATATAAACTTGTTTGGAGATAAGGGTAGAAAACATGTTGTGTTTGCACCGGAGATCTTGTTTGGTTACATTTGCGTAAGGATAGATTTCTGATTTGCGCAAATCAAAGCTAATGCCACGTCTTCTGGTCCCTTTAAGGTGTTGGAGAAAGTAAATGATAATGCATATAAAGTTGAGCTGCCTCTGATTTTGGGGTTAGTCCCACTTTTAACATTGCAGATTTGAAGCCATATTTGGGTGAGGAAGATGAACTTCCATCGAGGACGACTTCATTTCAAGAAGGGAGGATGATGAGGACATCAATACCATTGTTACACCCACAACCCCGCTGCTATACATCTTGGACCAATTACTAGAGCTCACAAGACGCCAACAAAATTACCGTGTACTTTCGTTTCTTGGTAATGATTCTAATGTTCATGAGAATATGATGCTGCCTAAATTGGATACATTTGTTTTGCTTACAAATGAAGGGCCTAGCTTGGAGAAGGATGGACATTGGAGCAAGAACAAGCATGGAGATGATGGCAAAGCAAGGGGACAAGAACGGAGTTACAAGTGATGATTTCAGACTTTGAAGCCACCATAATGAGTGCATGAAGCCTTGGACGAAATATACAAGATGCCACTTCATAAATTTCGTCCAGAGGCTATTCTAGGTGCTCGTCACCTTATTATTAGGCCAGGCCCATGTAATTTCGAAATACATAAGTATAGGCTATTTTAGAGTCCGTATGTGTGGGGAAACAAGAGATAGGGTTAGTTTGGACCCTCCACCAAGGGCCACGAAATTCACCCCTCTTCCTCCATATATACAGCACTTAGGGCACCGTTTAGACTTTGGGTTTTGTTTAGATTAAAAGTTCGCCATAGCTGCAACTTCACGTGCCGTTTGTGTTCAACGACTGGACAAAGGCGCCACAGAACCCCACCTTGATCAATAAAGCTTTCATCTTATATTCGCAATATCCAGATTGCAATCTCGGTTTCTTGCTTGTTCTTCGTTTGCTCGCAGAAATGCACCCTCGTGGTCGTTGATCGTGCTCGGCGTGGTCAATAACCTTCGGAGTTGGTTTAGCGATTGCTAAGGCGCGACGTCCTCGCACGCTCGTAGTCGGATCGTCAAAGTCGACTTCCACCAAAGCGAAATCCACCATCTCATCGAAAGACGGGACACCTCCGCCTCTATCAAGTTCTTCAACAACTCCGTCATGGGCTTTGCAATCTTCGAAAAATTCTCAATGAACCTCCGGTAGTATCCTGCGAGTCCAAGAAAACTCTGGATCTCTCCAACTGTTGTTGGGGCTTCCCAGTTTGTCACAGTGACAACTTTGGTGGGGTCTACTGCTATCCCTTCTCCGGATATAACATGTCAGAGAAATCCAACTTCCTTCAACCAAAACCCACATTTGCTGAACTTGGCATATAAGTGATGTTCTCTGTGTTTCTCCGGTACCAAACGCAAATGCTCCTTATGCTCCTCTTCATTCTTTGAGTAGACCAAAATATCATCAATGAACACCATGACGAACTTATCCCGAAACACCATAAACACCTTGTTCATCATGTTCATGAAATAGGCAGGTGCGTTAGTCAGACCAAATGACATAACGGCATACTCGTACAGCCCGAACCTGGTGGTAAAAGCCGTCTTAGGTATATCATGCTCTCGAATCTTCAACTGATGGTATCCTGATCATAAATCGATCTTGGAAAATACCTTAGCTCGTTGCAATCGGTCAAACAAGTCATTGATCATCGACAGTGGGCACTTGTTCTTGATTGTCACTTCATTCAATCCTCGATAATCAACAACCATCCTTAACGATCCATCCTTCTTCTCCACTAGGAGCACTGGCGATCCCCAAGGTGAAGAACTCAGGCGAATATAGCCTTTTTCCAATAGCTCCTTAATCTTCTTCTTAATTTCCTCCAAATCTTTTGCGGGCATCCTATACGGTCTCTTAGATATCGGCCCTGTGCCTAGCAAAAGCTCAATCAAAAACTCAATGTCTCTATCCGGTGGCATGCCTGGCAACTCCTCTGGAAATATGTCAAGGAAATCCTTCACCACTGGTACTTCCTCCTGTACAACTCCTAATAAGGAATTTACTTGAGTCCTCTTCGGCTCATGCCGTGATACATACTTAATCCTTCTTCCTTCTGGCATGGTAAGAAAAATCGACTTACTGGCGCAATCGATGTTTCCTCCATATATCGATAGGCAATCCATACCCAGAATCACATTCAAACCTTGCGATTCCAAAATGATTAAATCCGAGGGGAAAACATGCCTACCTATACTCAATGGCACCTGAAAACAACTGGCCATATACTCCGCTCCTGGTGAGCTTACTAACATAGGTGTTCTAAGAACCTTGGTGGGCAGTTTATACTTATCCACAAATCCCCTTAATATGTATGAATGCGATGCACCAGTATCAAAAAGAACGATTGCAGTAAATGACTTAACCAAAAACTTACCTATTACTGCATTTGGTTGGGCTTCAACCTCCTCCACGTTAACATGGTTCACCTGTCCCCTGTTGAATGGGTTCAGATTCTTCCCAGAGCTTCCATTGCCATTTCCATTCTTAGCTTCAGGACATTCATTGGCATAATGTCCAGTCTTCTGACACTTGTAGCAAGTGACTTGGCTCAGATCCCTCTTGGCTGGGGTCGATGGGTTGGTACGGTTCTGTCCGTTGCTTCCTCCATTCCCATTACCATTCTTGGGGCCACTATGGTTGTGCGAGCTCCTCCTCCATGGGTATGCCGAAAGGTCCTCCGTGTCCGGTAAAACGGGCTTCACGAGCTCCGAATTGTACTTCCCTTGTCCATACTTCCTCTTGCGGTTGTCAATATGTCAGCTTGCTTCCTTCAATCATAAGAGCTCTATCTACCAACTTCGTAGCTGTTGAAGGTTGCTACCATCAATCGCATGCTCACTCATCATTCATCCTTCCAAACTTCTCTGATTAGTCAGATCAGAGCAATGTCATCTGGGGCATAACATACTAGCTTACTAAAGTCATCCACATACTGGCCAACTGTACGTCCTCCTTGGTGCAAGTTGCAAAACTCACGCTTCTTCATGGCCATAGCTCCTGCTGAAACATGGGCACTACGGAAAGCCTGCTGGAACTGATCCCATGTGACAGTGTCGATAGGATACGTGGCTGTGAAATTCTCCCACCATGATGCTGCGGGTCCATCAAGCTGATGTGCGGTAAAATGCATCTTCTCCGCATATGTGCATCCTGCAGTGGTCAACTCCCTTTCCATCTTATGGAGCCAATCACCTGCAACTATCGGCTCGGTGCTACTGGAGAACACCGGCGGATTCAGCCTCAAGAAACGGGCTAAGTGATCAACAGGTGGTGGTAGTGGGTTGTTGTTGTTGTTGTTGTTGTTGTTCCCCTGGTTCTGATTCTGGACTAGCATCTGCATCAATGCATTCTGCTGCTGGATCAACTGAGTGAGCTCCGGTGGGAAAGCAAATCCATTGTCACGTCTCGGAGGCATCTGAGGGTTTAGAAAAGATGAGAATATAGGATAGAATGAGGTTTTAGAGAGAAAAACACTACCCATATGCACATGAGACAAACACAATCATATCACTTCAATCAATTCAAACAAGGGCATACAACGGTCTAGCTATCGTTACAAAAGTGCTCAGACTATACTATGTACATGGGAGAATACTACTACTGTTATGATGGTCGACTAGAAAAATTGATCGGTCGAAGACTCCATGATATCTGCTCTAGCTTCATCAACAAAATCATCATCGCTATCGTCTGGATCCGAGTCGGTGTCATCGATGATGATGTAGTTCTCCGGGCAAGTGCAATCATCGTTTTCTCCTCCAGTCGTGGGAAATCCCATGAATACTTTTAGCTTCTTCTTAAGATCATCATTCGTCTCCACGAGTGTCGTCATTTCCTCCTCATATCCATCGCGTGTAGACTTGAGTTCTTCCTCCAGCTCCATGATCTTGGTCAATGCCTTCTTCAGATCTATCATGCCTGCGCACATCTGGTTCTCCTGACGACGAATGTGCTGGTTTAGCTCCTGGATGAAAGTTGCAATTGATCTATCCTTCCTGGTGCTGATCATCTCCCATTGCTCATCTCGGCGCCCACAAATCTGGTATATAGTATCCTTAAGATTCTTGTGGTAAACTTCTCCAATGTGTCCCATGGTGATGTGGGCTACCATGCTCTTTCCTAGACTCTAGGTTGGTGCATCAAAGGAAAACTCTATGGGCTCAGTGACGGGCATGAACGTCCTTCCTGGAACTTGAACTTGAATCATCCATCGCTCCTCTACGGGTAAAGTGGCAATGTAGGTCCCGGTGAAGCTTGGTACTCCGATGTTCATGTATCTAGTGACTTCCTTCAAGTGGCGTCCAAAGGGTGTATCTTCATCCGGTTGCATGAACTTGTTCCTTGCATCCACCATCCTAAAAGAGTAGAAAAGATGAGGAGTCAGAAATGAGAAGAGAGTAGTGATCTAGGGCTTTTAGCTTACTGGTCGTGTCCTACGGTCAGCGTGTGCTCTGATACCATCTTGTAGCGACTGCACCTCTAACGATCGATCTCGTGCATCAAGATCATCCTGGATCGATAATCTTGACACGCACAATACTTGAAGGATTTATAATAGAGTAGCAATCACACACTTATTACATCGAATGTCTCAAAAGAGAGCTTATTACAATAAATATGGCTTAAGGCCATCTAATAACGATAACAGCGGAAGGCTTGGAAGATAAGCAAGTCCATCAACTCCAATGGCATCAATGAGTATAAGACCACGACCTAAGGCACCTTACTCGTCGTCTGAAAAGTCTGCAACATGAATGTTGCAGCCCAAAAATGGGTCAGCACATGGAATATGCTGGCATGTAACACATAGAGAGTAATGAACAGAATAATGCTACACTTCATGCATATATGGCTGGTGGAAAGCTCCATGGTTACAGTTTTGCATAAAGCCAAATTTTCCCTACTGCAAAGGAATAAATTTTATTTAACAATCATGGTGGTTGTTAAACATTGAGGAGGTTCACCCAACTCAATCCCAATTATGCATCATCATTAAACCCAATAAAATTAATTAAAGTAACATGATGAGATTCACATGATAATCCAAGTACTAGATACTCAAAACGTCCATAACCGGGGACACGGCTAACCATGATTAGTTTATACACTCTGCAAAGGTTTGCGCATTTTTCCCCGCAAGACTCGATCTCCTCCGTTGGGATTCTCGCACTACATGGTGTTTGAGAGATGGATGACCGAGACATAGTCTTTCAGAAGCGTTTGCACCTTACGATGGGTAGACAGTTACACCTACTTTCCTCTACATCTACTAGTCTACCACTGTAAGAATTCACACGACTTAATCAACTACGCTAGAGCCCATAGTAGCTTATGGCTGCACACAGAAGTTTCTAGCATGAATAATCTCATGATCCCTTTGAGCCTGGGTGGCGGTCCATGAAAAAGAACAACATGCAATCACTGGAATCCCAGGTGCCTCAATCCACCTAGATGTGTATTAAAGTTGCCACCTTAAATAAAATGTTAAGTTAACAATCTCACATCTGTCATGGATACACTCACCCAATCCACGTCTACTAGCATAGCATAGCAATGTAAGCAAACGTAGAAGTAACTCCCAAAGGTTTGATAATAAAACAGGTAATATGTTCTACCTCAACTACTTCCCAAAACCCACATGTTAATCAGATCCTAATCATGCAATTGTTTGAGGATTGATCTAATGCAATAAAACTGGGTAGTAAAGAGGTATGATCAAAGTGTTACTTGCCTTGCTGATGATCTGTGAAACCTAGAGATTCGAAGTAGCAAGCGGCGCACTCCGGGTACTCAATTGCAAACAAACAAGCATACAATAAGCACTCATCTAATGCATAGGTGAAAGTCAAATAAGAGATCTAACCAGAAAGTTCAACTTAAGAACTCTGGTTTGCAAAAAGAATCAAATCAAACGAAGCAACGAAACTCAAACAGCGAAAGAAACAAGCTTCGTTTTTACTAATCTGGACCTAAGTCAAATTCTATAGTAGCAAAAACTTGTTTGAGTTGGTTAAACGGAAAAAGGGTTTCGAGACGAAACTCTAGGCGCTTGAATCGCCTGATTCCGATAAACAAGCGAAAAGTTATACTAAAACAGAAATCGGATCAGAAATCGCGATCATAAATAATCGCGGAAAATCCGAGAAAAAGAAAAACGGGCGAACAGGCTAACGGAACGTTCGCTATCTGCGGCTAAACAACGAAAACCGTTCATTAAAACGAACGTACGGACGAACGTCCGCTAAATAGACTGAACCATAAAAAAAAATAAACCGAACCGGATCTAATAAAAAAACGCATCCAGTTTTTTTTTAAAAAAACCAATCGGTTTTCTCGCGAAAACCGAGGCGGCGGCGGCTACCTCTGGCGGCGGATTCCGGCGAGGGCGGCGGCGGTCGGCGGCGAGACGGTCGGCGACGCAATGGCGGGCGGTCGGGCGGCGGTGGGTGGCGGCGTGGGTCGGCGGAAGGCGGCGGGGGCAAGCAAGAGGTGGCGACGGCAATGGCGGACTCATGCAGCGCGGCGGCGGATCAAGGCGGCGGCTATGGTTTTGGGTGGGCTCGGGGTGGCCTCCCGGCGCTTATAAAGGCCGGCCGGGCCAAGTGTCCTAGTCGGACACGGCCCGGTTAGGTCAGTTCGCGTTTTTTTAAATAATTACTCGCAGAAAAACAAATAAAAGAAATACTAAATGGACTTCAAAAATCTCGAAATAAATTTTCCCTGACTTCTAAAATCAAGCCGGACAAGATGAACATTTATTTGGGGCCTAAATGAAATTTTGTAAAATGCGCATTTTTCATAATTCAAATAAAATAGCGATAAAACTCCGAAATAAAATCTTATTTGATTTTAATATTAAATCTCAATATTTCTTTATTTTGGGAAAGTCATTCTATTCCCTCTCTCGTATTTTTTGATAGAAATAATTGAAGGTAAAATAATTAAAATCAAATGATCCCATTTTCAAAATTTGAGAAAACTCAAATATGAAAACAACGAAATCCCCAACTCTCTACGTGGGTCCTTGAGATGCGTAGAATTTCTAGGATCAAGCCAAAATGCAATAAAATATGATATGCAATGATGATCTATGTATAACATTCCAAATTGAAAATTTGGGATGTTACAAGGATGAACTAACGCTATTTTTTTTGGCTTTTTTCGTGGACTATAGGTATGAAGAAACAGACTCGATCTAAACTACAAAAAACTATGAAATCTCACCGAGCAACCTGAAAATCTGATATCACTTGATAGAGGCAAAGGTGTCCCATCTTTGATGAGATGGTGATTATCGTTTCGGAGGAGTAGACTTTGACGGTCCGACTAGTCGTGCCTTAGTAATCTCTAAACCAACTCGGAGAGGTTATTGACCACGCCGGAGCACGATCAATCTGACCACGAGGGTCTATTTCCTGCGAGCAAATGAAGAACAAGTAAGAAACTGAGATTGCAATCTGGATATTGCGAATATAAGATGAAAGCTTTATTGATCAAGATGGGGTTCTGTGACGTCTTGGTCTGGTCGTTGAACACAAACAAAGTACGCCAAGTTGCAGCTATGGCGAACTTTTAATCTAAAGAAAACCCAAAGTCTAAACGGTGCCCTAAGGGCTGTATATATGGAGGAAGAGGGGGGAATTTCGTGGCCTTTGGTGGAGGGGTCCAAAACCAACCCTATCTCTTGTTTCCCCACACATACGGACTCTAAAAATAGCCTATACTTATGTATTTCAAAATTACAAGGGCCTGGCCCAATAAAAAGGTGATGCAGCACCTACAATAGCCTCTGGATGAAATTTATGAAGTGGCACTTTGTATATTTTGTCCAAGGTTTCATGCACTCATTATGGTGGCTTCAAAGTCCTGAAATCATCACTTGTAACTCCGTTCTTGTTTCCCTTGCGCATGCCATCATCTCCATGCTTGGTCTTGCTCCAGTGTTCATCCCTCTTATCCATGCTAGGTCCTTGATTTGTAAGCAAAACAAATGTATCCAATTTAGGCAGCATCATATTCTCATGAACATTAGAATCATTACCAAGAAATGAAAGTACCTGATAATTTAATCGGCGTGCGCGAGCTCTAGTAATTGGTCCAATATAGGTAGCGGTAGGGGCTGTGGGTGTAACAATGGTATTGATGTCCTCATCAATTTTGGAGCTAATGCAAGGCCGGAAAGTCAGATGTGTGCATTCCGGGAAGCAGTGTCAGACTATGCACTCCAGGACTTGGGGTGGCGCAGAGTTCCCTTCACATGGGATAATAAGAAGCAAGTAAATATGAATGTTAAAGCAAGGTTGGATCGGGCAATAGTCAATCCGAGTTTCCTTAGTATGTTCGAGTACATAAACATAAAGCACATAAGCAGTGTGGAATCTGACCACTGTTTTGTACTAGCGTAGGTGAGAGCTACAATGATGGCTGGCTGGGCACGTGCGCCACGTTTGTTCTGCTATGAGAACGTATGACAAACCAATGCGGATTATGATGAGAAGGTCCGACAGATATGGCTTGCAGGTGCTGGGCGCAGAGGTCTACAAGGAGTTGTGGTTGCACTCACTGAGGTGCAGACTTAGCTCGGATCTTGGGGAGAAAGGGAATTCGGCAATATGGCAAAGAAAGTTAGAAAACTCCAGAACCGATTGGAGAAGCTGAGATGTGCCTCGCTGTGCCGTGGCCCGACGGAGGAGGAGAAAGTTGTAGCGACACAGCTGCGAGAGGCCGTGCGCCAAGAAGAAATATGGCTCAAGCAGCATTCGCAAGTGTCATGGCTACGAGAAGGGGACCGGAATACCGGGTATTTCCAAGATCAGGTCGCCCAACGAAAGAGAATTAGCCGGATTACCTCGCTGGAGAAAACCGACAGACAAATTTGCACCGATCCAGTGGAAGTAAAAACAGAAATTCAGAGTTTCTATGAGGCGTTGTACCAGTCACAAGGTTATGCACCGATGGATGAACTCCTAGCATGTGTCCAACCTCGAGTTTCAGATGCTATGAACGATGACTTAGAAAAAGATTATGTGGCAGCCGAGGTTTAGGAAGTACTCTTTGAGATGGCACCATCCAAGGCCCGTGGGGTGGATGGCTTCACAACTAGTTTCTACCAAAGGCATTGGGATGTTTTGGGAGAGGACATCACTGCAGCTGTGTTGGGTTTTCTGAATGGAGGTGAGCTACCTCCAGGGCTGAATGACACCGCGATCACTCTAATAACAAAGGTCCGCAACCCGCAGGAAATTACACAGTATAGGCCAATTGCTCTCTGTCCGGTCCTCTACAAAATTGTAGTTAAGACGACGGCTAACAGAGCCCGTCTAATACTCGATGAGGTCAGAGAGGAGCAAAGTGCCTTTGTACCTGGCCACTTAATAACAGATAATGTGCTAGTAGCCTATGAAAGTATTCATGCTATCAGAAGGAGGAAGGGCAAAAATTCGTGTTGTGCAGTTAAGTTTGACATGCTCAAGGCCTATGATAGAGTTGAATGGCACTATTTGGAAGCAATGCTGATCAAGCTAGGCTTTGGTGACCGTTTTATTCGCCTGGTTATGAAATGTGTGACCTCTGTGAGGTTCACAATCAAGGTAAACGGGGAATTGCTTCCATATTTTAGTCCCACGAGGGGGCTACGACAGGGTGATCCCTATTCACCATACGTCTTCCTCATTTGTGCGCAAGGCCTTACCTCACTTTTCAACAACTATGGAGGAGCATACATTGATAGAGGTATCCGGGTGAGTGTTCATGCACCATGGGTTAATCATTTGTTATTTGCTGATGATATCCTCATCTTTCTCAGTGCAAAAACCAAAGTGCAGATTGACTCAATGATATTCTTCGGATCTATGCCGAGTCTTCTGGGTAGTCAGTGAACCGAGAGAAAAGCTCTATCTTTTTCAGTGCAAATACAGGTCAGCCCCTACGAGAGACTTTGAAAACTTCTCTTGGTATTCAAGTGGAAGCGTTCTCTGAGCATTATTTGGGACTGCCTACTTCTATTGGACGAATCACTAGCGGCACCTTCACTCATATTGGTGTGAGTGTGCGTAGAAAAATCAATGGATGGTCAGAAAGAAACCTTGCTTGTGCAGGAAGAGAGGTCTTACTCAAATCTGTCGCCCAGGCAATACCGACATATAACATGAGTTGCTTTCTTTTAACAGAAAAGGTTAATAAGAGCGTTACTTCCCCCATGGCAAAATATTGGTGGGGTAGTTCTCTTGATAAGAGATCCTTACATTGGCTATCTTGGGATAAGTTAACTGAGCCTAAGATCAAAGGAGGGATGGGTTTCCGAGATCCTCACCTATTCAACTTGGCCATGTTGGGCAAACAGGGATGGCGCCTGTTAACACATCCCGATTCTTTGTGTGCCCGAGTTCTGAAGGGCAAGTACTACCCACATACTGATTTCTTGCAAGCAACAGTGCTTGCTCATGCTTCATCGACGTGGAAGCGATCGTGGCTGGCAGGAAGGCCTTGGACATTGGTCTGATGTTAGAGTTGGTGACGGTTCGTTGATTTCCACATGGAATGATCAATGGTTTCCAAATACAGGGACCCTGAAACCTGCTGGCCAGTTAGGTACTGCAGCTCTCCCATGGGTTTCTGACTTGATTGATGAATACACAGGTAATTGGAACGTGGATAGTCCGTCCAAATTTTCTTCACCATGATGTTGAAGCTATTTTGAATACTCCGCTGAATCGCCGGTGGTGAAGATGTTTTGGCATGGGCATTTGAAAATTCAGGACAATATACTGTTAAATCAACATATCGCTCTCTCGTGACTCGCAACAAGCCTTAGCTCTCTAGAAGAAGGGACCATTACAGAAACATCATCGTCTAACAAACAGTTATGGACTGCACTATGGAAACTACATGTGGTACCGAAGGTTCGAGTGTTCTAGTGGCGAGTGCTGCGTTCCCGGACTGCATGACCTCGAAGTATCGACATATAAAACCTATTGGCCATTGCGACGTTTGCAAGGCCATGGATGAGACACTTATGCATGCTCTGATCGCTTGTACGCATGCAAAACAATTCTGGATTGCAGCCAAGGATCGTTTTGATATTCATCTGCCGAGGCTACATCCAGACACGTGGGCGTGCGACATTTTGTTGGATCAGATGTTTTCTGACGACGCCAGATGTAAGATCATAACCATCATGCACTCTATTTGGTCTTCTCGCAATAGATGGACTCATGATTAGGAGGGTTATGAAACAATGATGGCAATCAAACGGGTTCATGAGAATCTTTCTCTCTTGGAGCTTCTAGGGCACCAGACAACATCAACTCCAGGCCAGCTTTGGAGACCTCCAGATGCAGGATGGATCAAGATAAACACTGATGGCTCGGTGTTGGATGATGCACCTGCGGGTGGAGCAGGAGGAGTAGCACGATCTCACCTAGCTTCCTTGGGAGCTTGGTGTAAGCCATTGCCGGGTGTCTCGGATCCTTTCATTTCAGAGCTGTTGGCTCTACGGGAGGGGGTAATCTTTGCCCATCTTCGAGGATACTCACATGTGGTGATGGAGATTGACTGTTTGGAGGTAGTCAATCAATGGAACTCGTGCGACAATTCTTTGTCAATTGTAGCGCCTATCTTTAGGGAAATAGAGGGCATTGTGCCTAATTTTGTTTCGTTCTCGGTTCATCATGTTGGTAGGGAACTTAATGTATCGGCCCATCTACATGCACGACGTGCTTGTACGCTTGATGGTACGGATAGCTGGCTAGATACTAGCCCGAATTTTCTTCTTAGTTGCCTATGGGCAGATTGTAACCGTCTACTCTTGAATTAATAAAGTCCTGATCTCGATGCAAAAAAAGTGATTTTGGCCGTCAGATTCACGTTCAAACCATTTCTGGTCGTTCGATCTTCGTTTCATTGGGAGTTTACCGCGACTTGGGCCATCTGTCCTAATGGGCTGCTACTCTGGTGACTTTTTTGAAGGCTTGTGGTTAATTGGGCTGCTATGGAAGCCCAGTCCGCTAGATGGCTGGATGTCTCGAGGACCGCACGCACATTTGGCGTCTTGCCCATACTTCACTACCAACAGGAACTACATGGTATGAGCGGAACATGACCCCATCACCAATGTGCTCTATCTGTAATGCGCATGTAGACACATGGCGGCACTCCCTGTTCGAATGTACCATGGCCTGGTGTGTTTGGGCATTGGTCGATGAAGAAATTTTGGAGCATGTGATCCCAAACCAAGCTGAGGATGCGCGTGTGCAACTTTTCTGGTTGTTCGATACCATGAAGGAGCATGATCTAGCTTGAGTTCTGGTCACGATGTGGGCCATATGGTGGGTGAGGCGATGAGCTATTCACGATGATGAATTTCAAAGCCCATTATCAATTATGTGTTTTATTACTAGGTTCTTGCAGGACCTTGATATTGCGGCAACTCGGCCCACTCATGCTATCGATATTCCAAGGTAGCCCCAGAGGACATGAAAATGGTTGCCACCAGAGGGGGACTCAGCGAAGATAAACGTAGATGGTGGGCTTTCTCGCAATGGTAAGGTGGGAGCAACAATAGCAGTTTGTAGGGACAAACAAGCGCGCTATCTGGGAGCATCGGCGGTCATCTTCGACGGGTTGGTTGACCCAGCGTGCTTGGAGACGCATGCATGTAATGAAGCTCTTTCGTTGGCCCAAGATCTTCACATGCGACAGGTTGTGGTGGGTTCAGACTGCCTTGAAGTGGTTACTAATATAAATAGAGGAGCAGCTACTATCTACGCCCAGTTCTGAACGTAATTGAACACCGAAGGAAGGAGTTTCAGTACTTATGTTTGCGTTTTGAGCATAGGGAAGCAAACTTTGAAGCTCATGCTTTAGCTAAGGTTGCATCCACTCTCACGGCTGGGCGCTATTTGTGGCTAGGGAATTTGCCAGACATTATTTGTATTCCGAATATTTTGAACTTCGAATAAAATCCCTAGTAAATAGTAGGGTTGTCCGGCACCCCTCAAACCTACCCCATATGTAGGACGGACAATAGACGTCTAGACACTCCCGTCACATTGGATCCGATAGGGCGGACCCATCCCAAATCTCCCCATCACCAACCTATCTTGGCCTGCATTCTTCCTCTCCTCTCTTCAGCATTGTCCGCGCCGCCACCACTCTATCTCCGCCTTCACCCGAACTCTGTTGTCGTCCAAACCCACGCCGCCGCCACCAAAGGGCCAAACCCACAACACCATTATCTGTGCTGCCACCGGGCGCGGCCCCCGTATGTCGAACTTTTCTATACATACACCTCGCCCTCTTGTGTTGGATGAAATGTTTGAGCAGTTTTTCAATTCTTTGCTCATTTGTAGGCAAACAATGGATTCGGCGGATGAGGACTATGGGAGCATGGACCTTGACAAATTCATATACAAAGATTTCAGCAATTAGTCGGATTCAGACGACGAAGACGCTAGAATGATGATGATGAGTATCCAGGAAGAAATAGAGAAGTGAGAGGAGCATATTCTAAACTTCAAGGGTTCAATAAAAAGGGCATTAGAGTCTGAAAGCACAAGTGCTCCCTGGGTGATTTTGGTAATTAATATCAACATATCTCTTGTTGGACTAATAGTTTTATCCAGTATATTTCAAATAAGTTCAACAGTAGAGTGGCAAGGACAAGAGGATGTGGAACCCCATAAAAATGTTAAGGACAAGGATTGGCAAAAGCTCAAGACTCTATATTTTTGTTTAAGTGATCTAGGATCACATTGAGTCCATAGGAAAGACAATAATATTGAAGAGGATGAGGTGTTGCGTAATGATCTATTTGCCCCAAGTGCTTGGTGATATTGCTCCAAAATTGTGACGCCCCCGATTCAATCGTACACTAATCATACATGCAAACATGTACGATCAAGATCAGGGAGTCACGAGAAGATATCACAACACAAATCTAAACTCAAAATAAAGACATACAAGCTTCATATTACAAGCCAGGGGCCTCGAGGGCTCGAATACAAAAGCTCGATACACAAGCGAGTCAACGGAAGCAACAATATCTCAGTACAGACATAAGTTAACCAAGTTTTGCCTTAAGAAGGCTAACACAAACATCAACAATCGAAGAGGCAAGGCCTCCTGCCTGGGACCTCCTAACTACTCCTGGTCGTCGGCGGGCTCCACGTAGTAGTAGGCACCCTCTGGGAGTAGTAGTAGTCTGCGGGGGTGGTATCATCTGGCTCCTGGTATCCACCATCTGGTTGCAACAACCAGAAAGAAAGAAGGAGGGGGAAAAGGGGAGCAAAGCAACCGTGAGTACTCATCCAAAGTACTCGCAAGCATCAGATCTATACTAAGTATGCATTGGTATCAAATGGAAGGGTTGTATCTGGACCGAATCGCAGATGCCGTAATAGAGGGGAAGGCCTAGCCTATCAAAGACTAGCATCTTCAAGAAGCTCCAAGCATCTTGCAGCATGTAGAAGAGTAAAGAATAGCAGTTTATATTTAACAAACATGTTGTAGTATCAACGCCCAGAGATCCTTCCTCGACTCCCTACGAGAAAGCAATCTCGGAGCCACATATCCATCACATATCAAGTATCCATTTCTAGTTGTATAAGATCAGGATACAAGTCTGAATGTCCATTACCGTGGACATGGTATTCGAATATATAACTTCCTTGCAGGTGTGCACCACGTTACCCAACACGCTCGATCACTCTGGCCAGACACACCTTCCTGGGGTCAATGCCCGCCCTCGGAAGATCAACACGTCGCAGCCCTACCTAGGCTCAGCAGAGAGGTCCCCGCCAGTCTACATCCTAAGCACTCCGGGGTCTTGGTCCCATCGCCCGCAGCACTCCGGATCGTTGTGTGCAGGGTGGATACCAACACCGCCTCCGATGGCCATCACGATCTGACCGTGCCATGATGATGAACTGGACGTCTGACAAAGCTTCGGCTGATACTGCGATGTCAAGGCCCATATCTATTCTCGCGTGGTGGTTAGTCCGTAAAGGCCAAAGGCCAACTCAGAACAAATACCCAAACCTGTTAGTGCATTGGGAGCTCGCGAAAACGAGCAGAGACTCACGATAAGGTGACACCATCACCCCGTCTCATGGACTTACGGCAAGGGCCCAGACTGCCCGGCTGTGCCACATGGAAAACTCACGGGTGCTCAACGGGCCCGCCCGACTTTCACATCAACTCGCAGTACCCCTCAGGGCCGACCTGACTTCAACAATGGTCTCAAGTAAAGTCAAGGTAACCGTGTGTCCAAACATCAAGGGGAAAACCCGAGGAATCACCCCCGGTGGATTCCACTCAATGTAATCATCAAGGTGAACGTAAGAGAGACCACCCTCGAGGTTCACACTTGAGGTGTTGAACGACAGAGCCGTTTCGGGAATGGTGAAAGAGGAAATCACCCTCGATCACCATGACCGAATAGCTACACTACAGAATTATCATCAGGAGTGCGTTATGAGGGATCACCCTCGGCACTCGATAGTAGCTCTGCAGAGTCCAAAGAACAAAAGGGCGTGATGTGATGTGAGGTGTCAGTTCGTCATCGATCACGCTGATCGAGTCATCGGAGATGAAGCAGGCAACAAGGACAATGTGGGGTCATCGATGGATCACTAACCAAGCTATACTAAGCGGTTTAGGATAAGGTGTAAGGTACAACAAAGAAAGTTACAAAAGCAGGCTATGCATCAGAATAGGAGCAATCAATAACAGTAGCAAAATCTAATGCAAGCATGAGAGTATAGAATGGGCGATATTGGGATGATCAAAGGGGGGGCTTGCCTGGTTGCTTAGACAAGAAGGAGGGTCGTCGGTGACGTAGTCGATCACAGCGGCATCGGCAGCCGTCTCGGGGTCTACCGAGAAAAAGAGGGGGAAGAAACAGTAAATACATAGCAAGCAAGAGCATAATAGGACAACGGGCAGAGCTAGACATGTTCAAACGCGGAGCTAGGCGATACTGGCGAAGGGGGAAAACTTCCGGGAAAATTTTCCCGGTTCCGGAAGTCTGTCAGACAAATGAACCGGAGCGGAAAAGTTGCATGTTTGCTTTGCTAGGGGCATGTGACAGATGAACAGACCGCGCATTCGGATTCGCCTCATCGTTCTGAGCAACTTTCATGTATAAAACTTTTTCATCCGAGTTACGGATTATTTCATATGATTTTTCAAAGTTTTAATAATATTCTGGAATTATTAATAAATCGAAAATAAAGATTAATTGCTAGATGCACCCAACACATGGTACACAAAAGTGCACCCAGTGGCTGATAAGGTGGACCAGGGGGTCCCGGTTGACCAGTCAACGTTCGACTGGTCAACAGGGGGTGGGGCCCCTTGTCATTGACTCACCTAACTAATTACTTGATTAATTAGGCTAACTAATTAGTTAGTTTAACTAAGCCATTTTAATGAAGTTAATTAACTAATTAATTAACTAATTAATTAGTTTATTATTAATATTTTTCAAAATTCTCCTTTTTAACAAAACAAGGGATGGGCCCCAGCTGTCAAAGGCCCTATGGCCTTAGCGGGCGACGGGCTACGGGCGCTGGGGCGGGGCGCACCCAGGCGCCCAACACGCAGGGGCTAGGCGGCCGGTGCCCTAACGGCGCAGGCGGCGGCAGCCATTGGCAGCCGGAGGCGGCCGGGGACAGGAAGCAGGGCCGCGGTGGTGCTAGGCAGCGGGAGCGGGGAGGGGTGCAAGGCACGGGGACGCAGTAGCAGGCGAGCAAGGCCGCACGGTGCGAGCGCTCGCGCGTGGGAGTATCGGGCGCCGACTCGGGGAGGCACGGGCGGCGGTCTAAACGGCGGCAACCAGAGGGGGGGAGGAAGGAGGCTTCGACGAAGTGGCTCACGGGCGTTGACGAGAAGGCTTGGGGACGCCAGAGGAGCCCGAGGTGACGCGGATCCACGCGGTGGAGCTCGACGTCTAGAGGAAGAAGAAGACAGTGATCCGGCAATGGGCTTGAGGTCTTCGGTGTAGGTGAAGCAGTGGACCCCGACGGTTCTACTGGACGAGGACGCAGCTGGTGGGGAGCTTGGTGGGCACGGGATCGAGCGTGGCCATGGAGACGGAGTCTTTAAGCATCGCCGGAACCGAGACTCAGAGAGGGGAACGAGGGGGAATGGGCATTAGGGTTCGAGGCGGAGGTTCGGGGGGCATTGTAGGGATCAGGGGAGGCGTGGATGGCCGCCCTGTGTTCATCGGCGCCGTGTATGGTCGCCCTGCGTCCACGAGTGCACGATGAACAGAGAGGAAGGAGATGACCTGGCGGTGGGCTGGGCCTGTCTAGCTGGGTGGGCCGGTTGGCTGAGGCCATGGTGGGCAGGGGGGTTGTGGCCCTTTTTCTTTCTTAAAAAAACTGCTAGTGTTTCTTATTTAGAATAGATAGTAATTGATTTTTGTCGAAGCTCCAACCTTGCACAAAAATGATATGCAATATCCTAGGGCTATAGAAAAGTTTTTGAGGCAATTGCTAAGGTTGAGAAGATTCGCTTAAATGAAAAGGCCAATATAGATGCCTTTGGACCACTATTTGAATCCCTAGGAATTTATTTGTGAGTCAATTTGAGTTGGTCTCAACTTGACAAAGGTCAGGAGAATCTATAGAATCATCCGAACATTTTAGTTTTACCGCTCGAGAATTTTGAATTTGACTTTAATTTGAAAACTGAAATTTGAACCGGTTTGAAACAAAGTGGGATTTAGCAACAGTAAAGGTGATGACATGGCACCATTAACAGGGGATTACTGTAGCTTAATTACCCGGGCGTCACAATTCTCCTCCACTAAAAGAAATCTCGTCCCGAGATTTAAGGGTGTAGTATGGGGGGAAGACTTGGGAAGGACGGAACTCAACACAAGATAGGTACCTGTGGGCTATCTCATTGAGCGTGGCACAGAGGCATCTCTCCAGTTGAAATTCAAGAAAGTCCTCGAGGGCAAGGTAAGAAGGTGCAATAAGAAGCTTCAACCGGGTAGACAATCGTTCGTTGCCTGACACAGAGGGTGAAAGGGGTTCAAAGCATCGAGAATAGGTATTGCATCTGATACCAGAATAGATCACAAGAAGGTGGCTCGTGAATTACATACGAAACCAAGCGTGAGGAACCATTTTGGAAGACATAGATGTACAGGAGAGTCAGGTTTCGATCTTGTGGAACTGTGGGTTATGGGCCCACCATGTGGGTTAATACCAGGAAGGCGCTAATCATTTCGCACGATCATGATAGCAAGGTAGGTCAGAGGATAGCGTGTAAATTATGCTGGCAACAATGTTGGTACCAAGGGCGAGGGACGAAGAGAACCATTTTCCTGCTCGTTAAGACGAGGCGGACCAATAGGCAAAGTTCTCGTCCATCGGTGGCTACTGTAATGTCATCAATAATAGTAACAAGGTCTTACTGACAGAGTTGTACATCGAGGCATTTACATAAGCAGTGAATTATCACTGCTCATATATGTTACGTTACAAGAAAGTTTAAACAAAGCAATGGAGACTTGAATCAGTTATCGGTGTTCTCAAGCGTCTAACAACTCAGAACCCATGGAAAATTTGAATCAACGAGAATAATAGTTGATGAAAAACTCATAAGAGGTTATGTAGTTCCGTGATAATCTCGAGATACTAGAGGGTAATAATCGAGGGTATAGCAGAGCAGAGGTTGGATGGGTGAAATGATCTATAGAAGACAAGTACTTCCATTTGTCCGAGAAATGGGATCAAAGAAGAACAATATGGTCGAAAACACGGTTGCGAAGGACCAAACATAGATAGAAGATGAAATTACCACAAGGGGATTATTATTATTACAAGAAGCTCCCATGATAAGATCAACATCGTTTCCATAGGCATGAACACAAAGTTCAAGGTCGACTCCCACTTCTTCAATGCATAACCTTTCATTCACTTCTCGCTTGCGATGAAGTTGTAGTGTTGATATTTTATCTGGCAAAACACCAGAAGAGTAAGACTCATGAAGACTCTCGGGTTCAAACGGATTAGGGGAGGCATAGGTTCAACCCATAAGGGCATCTTAGGAACATATACCACAAACCTCACGAGGACTCAAGCTCGAAAGTAGAGTATGATTGACCAGAGCGGGGATACAATTTACCAAAGGCATTATGTATCAGAGGAAAGGCTCACAAGGTTTACTGAATATGAAGGACGATGTCGGATAAACCCAACAAAGGATCTGGTGGTCCATAAGGGATATGATGTGAGCATCGATACTCAACCAGAAGAAGAAAGAATGCAAGGAGATCAGATTATAGAAACAACTGACTAATTCAAGGCTCAAATGCAACGGAATTACGATTCACAAAATCAAGGGATCAAAAGCAAACACTCTGACCAAGGATGGATAAGTGGAATAGACTTAGGGCACAATCGATGGCAATCTGATTGGCCGAGAACCAGCTCATGTTCGGGAAGACGTCTGAGCCAGAAAGGTAATCTATAAGGATTAACTGATGATTGCGACACAAACATATCAAATCGAAAGACTGACGATGATAATGACAAAGGATGTCAATGGATACTCCTAGGCATATGGAATTAACCAGAGTGTAGGCAGGTAAGATCTTCTAGAGAAATAGGCGACAGAGGTCATCGAAAGCTCGGATTGTATTACAAAGTATCTTATGAAGCATAAGAATAACTAGGGATGAACGGATACTCAATAAGAATGAGTAATTATCCGTAGGGGTATTCATGCGGCAAGGACTGCAGGGCAGTAAGCATAAAGGATTCTCGGAACATCAAAGAATATTTCAGGACATCTTGTAATAATAAGACCAACCGGGGATGAAGGTATGAACGACAACATAGGTAGTTACGCATAAGGATTTATCGGTGGTAGGGATTGTAACGGCGAAGGGCCGAAGGGTCTCGGTAAAACATCGGAGAGCATCTTCAGAATCTTCTGGTGCACCAAGCAATCATCTGGAGTGAGGGGCTCTCCGGGAGAAAGTATTTACGAGAACCTAGAGTTAGAGTTAATAAAACCATTTAACCCGAATAGAAGAGAGATCAGAGTCCCCAAGTATAGTCGAGGAGTAAAAGATCCTAATACCACCCAATGGCGACGTGGGCCCGTAAGCCGCACAACCCTGTTAGTAAATCAATTTTTTTTCTTAAAGACAAGACTCAACTTCGGCCAAGGAGTTAGAAAGGGGGATCCTACAGGTAGTCGGCTCTGATACCAACTTGTGACGCCCCCGATTCAATCGTACACTAATCATACACGTAAACATGTATGATCAAGATCAGGGACTCACGGGAAGATATCACAAGACAACTCTAAACACAAAAGAAAGACATACAAGCTTCATATTACAAGCCAGGGGCCTCGAGGGCTCGAATACAAAAGCTCGATACACAAGCGAGTCAGCGGAAGCAACAATATCTCAGTACAAACATAAGTTAACCAAGTTTTGCCTTAAGAAGGCTAGCACAAACATCAACGATCGAAGAGGCAAGGCCTCCTGCCTGGGACCTCCTAACTATTCCAGGTCGTCGGCGGGCTCCACGTAGTAGTAGGCACCCTCTGGGTAGTAGTAGTAGTCTGCGGGGGTGGCATCATCTGGCTCCTGGGATCCACCATCTGGTTGCAATAACCAGAAAGAAGGAAGAAGGGGGAAAAGGGGAGCAAAGCAACCGTGAGTACTCATCCAAAGTACTCGCAAGCATCAGATCTATACTAAGTATGCATTGGTATCAAATGGAAGGGTTGTATCTGTGGACCGAATCGCAAAGATGCCGTAATAGAGGGGAAGGCCTAGCCTATCAAAGACTAGCATCTTCAAGAAGCTCCAAGCATCTTGCAGCATGTAGAAGAGTAAAGAATAGCAGTTTATTCGAGTATATAACTTCCCTGCAGGGGTGCACCACGTTACCCAACACGCTCGATCACTCTGGCCGACACACCTTTCTGGGGTCAATGCCCGCCCTCAAAAGATCAACACGTCGCAGCCCTACCTAGGCTCAGCAGAGAAGTCCCCGCCGGTCTACATCCTAAGCACTCCGGTCTTAGCTATCGCCGCACCACTGGGGCCGCTAGTGTGGTGGATACCAAAGATCGCCCGATGGCCAAAGATGATCCGACCGCGCTACGATGTCGAATCGACGCTTGACAAAGCTTACCGACATCGCGACATCAAGGCCCATATCTATTCTCGCATGGTGGTTAGTGCGAAAGGCCAAAGGCCAACTCGTAACAAATACCCAAACATGTTAGTGCATTGGGGCTCATGAAACGAAAGCAGAGACTCACGATAAGGTGACCCCGTCACCCCATCTCATGGACTTACGGCAAGGGCCCAGACTGCCCGGCCGTGCCACGTGGAAAACTCGCGGGGTGCTCAACGGGCCTGCCCGACTTTCACATCAACTCGCGGGTACCCTCAGGGCCGACCCGGCTTCAACAATGGTCTCAAGTAAAGTCAAGGTAACCGTGTGTCCAAACATCAAGGGGAAAACCCGAGGAATCACCCCTGATGGATTCCACTCAATGTAATCATCAAGGTGAACGTAAGAGAGACCACCCTCGAGGTTCACAATTGAGGTGTTGAACGACAGAGCCATTTCGGGAATGGTGAAAGAGGAAATCACCCTCGATGACCACGACCGAATAGCTACACTACAGAATTATCATCAGGAGTGCGTTATGAGGGATCACCCTCGGCACTCGATAGTAGCTCTGCAGAGTCGAGCAACAAAAGGGGCGTGATGTAACGTGAGGTGTCAGGCTCTGGTCATCGATCACGTTGATCGTGTCATCGGAGATGAAGCAGGGGCAACAAGGAGAATGTGGGGGTCACTGATGGATCACTAACCAACCTATACTAAGCAGTTTAGGATAAGCAGGTAAGGTACAACAGCAGGTTACAAAAGTAGGCTAAGCATCAGAATAGGGGCAATCAATAACAGTAGCAAAATCTAATGCAAGCATGAGAGTATAGAATGGGCGATATCGGGATGATCAAAGGGGGGGCTTGCCTGGTTGCTCAGACAAGGAGTGTCGTTGGTGACGTAGTCGATCACAGCGGCATCGCCAGCCGTCTCGAGGTCTACCGGGAAGAAGAGGGGGAAGAAACAGTAAATACATAGCAAGCAAGAGCATAACAGGACAACAAGCAGAGCTAGACGTGTTCGAACGCGGAGCTAGGCAATAGTGGCGAAGGGGGGAAAACATCCGGGAAAGTTTTCCCGGTTCCGGACGTCTGTCAGACAAATGAACTAGAGGGGAAAAGTTGCATGTTTGCTATGCTAGGGGCATGTGATAGATGAACGGACCGCGCATTCGGATTCGCCTCATCGTTCTAAGCAACTTTCATGTATAAAACTTTTTCATCTGAGTTACAGATTATTTTATATGATTTTTCAAATTTTTAATAATATTCTGGAATTATTAATAAATTGAAAAAAAAATTAATTGCTAGGTGCACCCAACACAGGGTACACAAAAGTGCACCCAGTGGTTGACAGTGGACTAGGTCTCTGTCGACCACCAACGCTTGATCGTCAACAGGGGTGGGCCCCCGTGTCATTGACTCACCTAACTAATTACTTGATTAATTAGGCTAACTAATTAGTTACTTTAACTAAGCCATTTTAATTAAGTTAATCAACTAATTAACTAACTAATTAATTAAGTAATTATTTAGTTTGTTATTAATATTTTTTAAATCTCCTTTTTTTTTAACAAAACAAGGGAGGGGCCCGGGCTGTCAAAGGCCCTATGGCCTTAGCGGGCGACGGGCTACGGGCGGCTGGGCACACCAGCGCCAAAGACGCTGGGGAGGTTACCGGTGCCTTAACGGCGGGAAGGCGGCAGCCATCGGCAGCCGGAGGCGGCCGGGACAGAAGCAGGGGCATGGTGGTGCTAGGCAACGGAGCGGGAGGGTGCGAGGCGCGGGGACGCAGTAGCAAAGTAGCTAGGTCAAGACGGCAAGGCCAGGCCTTCAGGAAGCACCGGGCGCCGCTCGGGAAGGCACGGGCGACGGTCTAAACGGCGGCAACCAGAGGGGGGAGGAAGGTGGCTTTGACGGAGTGGCTCACGGGCGTTGACGGGAAGGCTTGGGGACGCCAGAGGAGCCCGAGGTGACGTGGATCGACGCGGTGGAGCTCGACGTCTAGAGGAAGAAGAAGACGGTGATCCAGCGATGGAGAGGCGATGGGCTTGAGGTCTCCGGTGTAGGCGAAGCAGTGGACCCCGACGGTTCTACTGGACGAGGACGCAGCAGGTGGGAGCTCGGTGGGCACGGGATCGAGCGTGGCCATGGCGACGGAGTCTTTGAGCGTCGCCGAAACTGAGAGTCAGAGAGGGGAACAAGGGGGAATGGGCGTTAGGGTTCGAGGGGGAGGTTTGGGGGGCCTTGTAGGGATCAGGGGAGGCGGATTCCCCGTGTTCATCGGCGCCGTGTATGGTCGCCCTGCGTCCACGAGCCCACGATGAACAGAGAGGAAGGAGATGACCTGGCGGTGGGCTGTCTAGCTGTGTGGGCCGGTTGGCTGAGGCCATGGTGGGCAGGGGGTTGTGGCCCTTTTTCTTTCTTAAAAAAACTACTAGTGTTTCTTATTTAGAATATATAGTAATTGATTTTTTGTCGAAGCTCCAACCTTGCACAAAAATGATATGCAATATCCTAGGGCTGTAGAAAAGTTTTTGAGGCAATTGCTAAGGTTGATAAGATTTGCTTAAATGAAAAGGCCAATACAGATGCCTTTGGACCACTTATTGAATCCCTAGGAATTTATTTGTGAGTCAATTTGAGTTGGTCTCAACTTGACAAAGGTCAGGGGAATCTGTAGAATTATCCGAACATTTTAGTTTTACCGCTCGAGAATTTTGAATCTTGACTTTAATTTGAAAAATGAAATTTGAACTGGTTTGAAACGACGTGGGATTTAGCAACAGTAAAGGTGATGACATGGCACCATTAACAGGGGATTACTATAGCTTAATTACCTGGGCGTCACAAGAATCCCCAGCCACTTTCTCTACCCAAATATGTCCAAACCATGCATTCCAAATTGGCACCACCGAAATTTCCCGTCCAGAGCCACCGAGTTCATCTTGACATAGCCACTCCAAAACCCCAAGAATTCGGTTCCATCGATATGGATCTCGGCCCCATCAAGATGGCCTTGCTAGCTCTTTGTGACTTGTTGCAATCACTTCAGTTGCAATCGGTCCCACCAAGATGGCTTGACTGATTCTCTGTTGTCTTGTTGCTTCACTTTGTTCCCACCGAGATGATGTAATCGGTCCCACTAAGATGAGGTTTGCCCTAAGCCCTAGCACATCGGTCCCACCAGGATTCCTAACGTTCATATTTTTGCACAGATCGGTGCCACCGAGTTTTCTAATCGGTGACACTGACATGGGTCAAAAGTGTGTAACAGTTTGATTTTGTGTGGAGGCTATATATACCCCTTGATGCGGAGCATCCCACGATCATCCCCATGGACACATCTACATCCCCTACAACACCACTTGGACCTATGACTCGAGCACGCGCAAGAGCTCTTGAAATCGAGGTGACGTCACTGCTCTCACAACTCCCTTTCGATTCACGTGATACATGGTTACTACCTCAAACGGAGACGCTATGCATACTCAGGTACCAAGGAGTTAACCATGGAGAAGCTAGTAAGCAAGGAGAACCGGAAGCGGAAGACGTGCGTGAAGATAGAGAGGAAAAGAGCAAAGTGCCAGACTGGCCGAACGATCCGGACGGCGGCCCAGACAATCCGGACAAAGCCCAGACAATCCGGACCCCGGTCCGGACGATCCGGCTAATGCGCACCGAAGACACCTGAAGCTCCCACCTGAAGCCGGATCATCCGGACGACATCCCGGATCATCCGGACCCTGCCCGGACGTCTGGACCCCCAGCCGGACATCCGGACCTGCACCGCCACCAGCCGCGTCTCCTACTCATCCGGGCCTCCACCCGGATCATCCGGACCAGCCCGGATCATCCGCCCACCCGGATAATCCGCCAGCAAAGACGCTGTTGGGCTAAGCCCATGTACCCGTTCACCCCCTAGCCTATATATAGGACTCCTCCTCCTCACTTCGAAACATAGCACTGTGATAGCTCATTTTGAGATAGAGCACTGCTCATCCATACCGGATCTACTCCACGTGAGGGACCGTGCCTCTTCGGAGAAGATCCATTCAGATTCAAGGCCTCCATCCAGAGAAGACAATCAAGACCTCCTCACGGAGAAGAACAGTTACTTGTATATCGTCCGTTGTTGACTTTGGATCTCGTGTTACTCGTGCCTCGATGATCTAGACCTTGTGTGATTGATCTCTTGTTGGTTGAGTGTTTCTCTCGTTCTTCCCCGAGATTTCCCTCATGTTCTTCCACGCGTTCTTTGTGTTTCCCCGTAGGATCCACTCCAAACGTGAAAGATCGGCCCCTAGGGTTCCGCCCTACATCCTCTTGGTATCATGAGCCACGTTGATCACATTTTTGGAGCCCCTACCCCCTGTTTTCTAGCTTGATTTTGTTGACTTCGTCCTAAATCTGAAAATCCCCACCTAAAATAGCCCCCAATTTTTTTTTGTGATTTGTTGGTTTTGGTGATGTTTTGTTGATTTTGATCCGTGGATTCGGTGTGTAACTCGTGGATCTTGCCTTTCCCCACCTTCTCCCCCTCGAAATCCATCCAAAATCCACGGAATCGTCGAAATTCTCGCCGTTTTTGAGTTCATCCCGAGCAGTTCCCGATCGCGTTTAACCTGCCCGGATCATCCGGACCCTGACGCGCCCGGATCATCCGGCTTCTGGCCCGGATCATCCGGCTTCCTCTGCCGAAACTGCATTTTCTGCAATTCTCCACCACCACCACCTACGCCTATGCACTCCCCCACTTAGACCACCACCACCTTCACCTGCCAAAACCCCACGACACACCCTCCGTACCACCATTCGACTTTGGGTTCAAGAATTTGAGTTGTGATTACCCGTGTCCTATTGTGTTTCGGCTATTTAGGTATGGTGAGACATGAACATCACCACAGCTCATCTTCGTCGACTACTCATCTTCGCTACGGACGGTAACTTCGACGACATCTTTGTCATACCTTGCATTTGCATTGATAACCATCATATCCCATCTTTTGCGTAGCTTACCCATCGAGACTAGCCATTGAGTATTGCCGGCAACGTGACTTGTGCACATTAGTGATCATACATCATACCATACATACCATATCATCTCTTGTGTCACATAGTTGTCATCGCATACACAATTGCTATCTTTGTTCGTGAACTATTGCATAAGAAAAGAGCTCAAAAGTGAATGAGCCAACCAAGCTTTTAAGCAAAAGAGAAAGATAAGCAAAGAGCTTATAAGCAAGAACCATAGCATCATACTACATTAAGATTGTCATACCCGATCATCTTGGATCATATCACCGAGATACCATACATATAGCATACTTGGGATAGAGATTGTTGCATTTTTGCCTAGTGGGTTGTGCACAAGCTCCGTATCCGCCTATTGTGCAATCGTGCTAGCGTCTCTCGAGTATTGTGCAACAAGAGCATTTTCGTGGATTCCACATTTTGGCTCATTTTTGGTTTGCACAATCCCATTATTCTATTTGCGTGTGTGTTTCCGTGTTCCACTACTTGCTTGGTCTACTTGTTGCATTTGCGAATTTGCGAATCTTTTTCAACATCTTTGAGCCAAACTAACGATTGCAATCAATTTTGTGCCACCATCCTAACCAAGCTCCACCATAAGCTTTTACTTGTGTAGGTGTGAGAACCGACAAGGATTGGTACCAATAGTGCTATTTCATTGTCCGCATTTGAGTGAACTTGATTCATCGTCAACATCGGTCAAGGTACATTGGTATAAGTTCTTCTCTTTCTACCACTCACATTTTGCTTGGAATGATGGATAGGCCAAGTACTTCTACCAACCCACTCTTCATCGAGCAAGACGACGACATGTCATCATACGTCACCAAGAGCCACCTCTTTGGTGCACAACGAGTGTTGCATCAAGAGCAACAAGCTATGAACGAGCGCATCGACAACCTCACCACCGACTTGCGACTTTCCGAGCAACGTACCAAGGACTACTTTGACAACAAGCTCGACGCGCACAACTAATTGACAATGGTCATGTACGTGAAAGCCTAAGCCCTTATGTTGTTCCCGTTATACTTGTGCCTAAGCAAGATGGAAGTTTCCGCATGTGTTCTGATTGTAGACCTATAAATGCCATTACAGTTCGCTATAGGCATCCCATACCTCGCCTAGATGATATGCTTGATGTACTTAGCGGAGCCGCCTTTTTCTCAAAAATTGATCTTAAAAGTGGCTATTATCAAATCCATACAAGAGGGTGATGAATGGAAAACTGCTTTCAAAACCAAATTTGGCTTGTGTGAGTGGTTAGTTATGCCTATGGGTTTATCGGAATCTCCCGGTACTTTCATGCGCCTTATGCATTTTGTGCTTCGTCCTTATATTGGAGTCTTTGTTGTGGTTTACTTTGATGACATTCTTGTTTTTAGCAAATCCATGAAAGAGCATCTTAATCATGCTAGGGCTATTTTGCGCAAGGAACGTCTTTATGCCAACTTGAAAAAATGTACGTTTGATGTTGACAAACTGGTTTTCTTGGGTTTTGTTGTCTCTTCCAAGGGTGTCCATGTTGATGAATCTAAAATTGAAGCAATTAAAACTTGGCCCCACCCACCAATTTGCAACGAGTGCGTAGTTTTCTTGGCCTTGTGGGTTTTTATCGTCGCTTCGTGAAAGACTTTAGCACAATTGCCGCTCCTTTGCATGCTTTGAGTAAGAAGAATGCTCCTTTAGTTTGGGGATCTTTGCAATCCACCGCTTTTGATGAGCTCAAGTCTTTGCTTACTCATTCACCGATTCTTGCTTTGCCCAACTTTGAGAAAACTTTTGAACCTCAAACGAGCCATTGCTTATTTTAGTGAAAAACTCTCTGGTGCTCAACTTAACTATCCCATCTATGACAAGGAATTGTATTCTTTAGTGCGTGTACTACATGTTTGGGAACATTATCTTAGACCTCATGAGTTTGTCATCCATACCAATCATGAAACGCTTAAGTACTTAAAAGGTCAAACTAAGTTGAACGAGCGTCATGCCAAATGGAGTGAATTTATTGAATCTTTCCCCTATGTGATCAAGTACATTAAGGGTAAGGAAAATGTAGTTGCGGATGCACTTTCACGCATATGCACGCTTGTCACTAAACTTGAATTGAATGTTATTGGCTTTGAGCACATAAAAGACTTGTATGCTAATGATCCATCTTTTGCTAATCCTTATACTAAATGTTTGACGCATACATCTTGGGAACGATATTACATCAAGGATGGTTATCTTATGAGAGATAACAAACTATGCATTCTCGAGTCTTCTCTTCGTTTGCTCCTTTTGCAAGAGGCTCATGGAGGCGGACTCATGGGACATTTTGGATCGACAAGAAATTCGCCACGCTCTCCAAGAACTACTTTGGGCCCAAGATGTTTCGTGATGTCTCACGCTTCACCAACCAATGCTCTACATGTCGCAAAGCTAAGTCTAAAGCTCAATCCCATGGTCTTTACATGCCTCTTCCTATTCCTTATCAACCTTGGGAAGAGATTAGCATGGATTTTGTACTTGGTTTGCCTAGAACTCAAAATGGAAAAGATTCCGTGTTTTTTGTTGTGGACCGATTTTCTAAGATGGCACATTTCATTCCTTGCAACAAGATAGACGATGCTTCACACGTTGCAAAACTATTTTGTAGGGAAATCTCGCGCCTCCATGGAGTACCAAAGACAATCATCTCCGACCATGACGTCAAGTTCTTAAGTTACTTTTGGAAGACGCTATGCGCCAAGCTCGGAGTCAAGCTCTTGTTCTCATCCGCATACCATCCTCAAACCGACGGCCAAACGGAAGTGACGAACCGGACGCTCTCTACTCTACTTCGCGTGTTGATCAAGAAGAACATCAAGGAGTGGGAGGCATGTCTACCCATCGCCGAGTACGCCTACAATCGTGCAAGACATTCGACTACCGGCAAGTCTCCCTTCGAGGTCGTCTACGGCTTCAACCCGTTGTCCCCATTGGACATTCTACCTCTTCCTCTACAAGAACGCACCAACATGGATGTGAGTGCTCGAGCAAGCTACATCAAGAAGATGCATGAGGATACAAGGAACACCATCGAGCGCCAAGTACAAAGACTAGCGACCAAGCTCAATGTCAACAAGCAACCCGTGATCTTCAACATAGGCGATCTCATGTGGCTACACCTTCGCAAAGACCGCATCCCCAACAAACGCAAGTCCAACCCCTCCCTCGAGCCGATGGACCCTTCAAGGTGCTAGCACCCTACAACAACAACGCTTACAAGATCGACCTACCAAGCGACAAGTACAACGTGAGCGACATCTTCAACGTCAAAGACCTCTCGCCTTACCATGGTGATGAAAATTTTGATCTGAGGTCGGATCTTTACCAAGGGGGGGGGGGAGATGATGTGGAGCATCCCACGATCATCCCCATGGATGCATCTACATTCCCTACAACACCACTGGGACCTATGACTCGAGCACGCACAAGAGCTCTTGAAACCGAGGTGACCTCACTCCTCTCACAACTCCCTTTCGATTCACATGAGACATGGTTACTACCTCAAATGGAGACGCTATGCATACTCAGGTACCAAGGAGTTAACCATGGAGAAGCTAGGAAGCAAGGAGAACCGGAAGCGGAAGACGTGCGTGAAGACGGAGAGGAAAAGCACCAAGTGCCAGACTGGCCGGACAATCTGGACGGCGGCCCGGACGATCCGGACAGAGCCCGGACGATCCGGACCCCGGTTCGGACGATCCGGCTAATGCGCACCAAAGACACCCAAAGCTCCCACCTGAAGCCGGATCATCCGGACGACGTCCCGGATCATCCGGACCCTGCCCGGACGTCCGAACCCCCAGCTGGATATCCGGACCTGCACCACCACCAGCTGCATCTCCAGCTCATCCGGGCCTCCACCCGGATCATCCAGACCAGCCCGGATCATCCGGCTCCACCCCCGGATAATCCAGCCAGCACGTGCGCGTGTGTGTTGGGCTGAGCCCATGTACCCCTTCGCCACCCTAGCCTATATATAGGACTCCTCCTCCTCACTTTGAAACTTAGCACTGTGATAGCTCATTTTGAGATAGAGCACTGCTCATCCGTACCGGATCTACTCCACGTGAGGCACCGTGCCTCTTCGGAGAAGATCCATTCGGATTCAAGGCCTCCATCCGGAGAAGACAATCAAGACCTCCTCATGGAGAAGAACGATTACTCGTGTATTATCCATTGTTGACTTTGGATCTCGTGTTACTTGTGCCTCAATGATCTAGACCTTGTGTGATCGATCTCTTGTCGGTTGAGTGTTTCTCTCGTTCTTCCCCGAGATTTCCCTCGTGTTGTTCCACGCGTTCTTTGTGTTTCCCCGTAGGATCCACTCCAAACGTGAAAGATCGGCCCCTAGGGTTCCACCCTACATCACCCCTCCACCCCCTCCTACTGATTGGAAAGAGCCATCAGAACGTGGCTACACTTTCACCATTCATTTTCTGAGAAAGAACCACCTACTCACATGTTGGGATAAATAGACTCCATTCCTACCATTTGAACCTTGATTTCTAGTCTTCACCAAGTTGCTTTCCACTCAAATCCTTATTTCACCATAGCCAAATTTGTGAGAGAGAGTTGAGTGTTGGGGAGACTATCATTTGAAGCACAAGAGCAAGGAGTTCATCATCAACACACTGTATATTACCTTTTGGAGAGTGGTGTCTCCTAGATTGGTTAGGTGTTGCTTGGGAGCCTCCGACAAGATGTGGAGTTGAACCAAGGAGTTTGTAAGGGCAAGGAGATTGCCTACTTCGTGAAGATCTACCCGAGTGAGGCAAGTCCTTCGTGCACGATGGCCATGGTGGGATAGACAAGGTTGCTTCTTTGTGGACCCTTCATGGGTGGAGCCCTCCGTGGACTCGCGCAGTCGTTACCCTCCGTGGCTTGAAGTCTCCATCAATGTGTATGTATGATAGCACCACCTATCGGAACCACGCCAAAATTCTCTATGTCTTCATTGCGTTTGCACACTCCAATACCATCCATTTACATTCTTGCACTTGCATGCTTTACTCTTTCCGCTGCTCATACTCTTGCCATGCATGTGTAAAATGTATTGTGTGCCTATTAACATGGGCTAAACTCAACCTTAACTTGAAGAAATTAAAAACTGCCACTTTTACTTGTTAAGGGTCTAATCACCCCCCATCTAGACCCCTCTTCTCATTCCTTTCAATTGGTATCAGAGCTTTGGTCTGCATTGCTTCGGTTTAACCACCGTTAGAGGAAGAAGGATGAGTCTATGTTCGGGAGTATTAGACATAGAGTGCTTATTCTTGATGGGGAGTTTTATGGTTTTCGGAAAAATGAGATGCTCGAGATTTTCAATGAATATAATTTGAGCAAGTATATTCTTAGCCATTATGTGCCTCCCAATGATCCTTTACATCCTACCCCCGATGAGTATCTTGACATGGTTCTTAATCTTAGGACTGTCAATCTTATCATTAGATGATTGCCTAGAAATGTGCTTGTTTGCTTGCAAAACTTTGAATGCGCATATACTATATGGAATTATCTTGAGGAACACTTTTCAAATTATTATTTGGAAAATCTAGATTAAATTCTTCATAAGTCCATTGATTTCCATAAAATTAAGCCTAGTGATCCAAGTTTGATGAATGTCTATTTGAGCTTCGTGATCTTATGTGTGCTAAGGGTGATGTTGGAACTATTAGCATCATCATCACGGAAACCATTAGATTTCATAAATTTGCACATTGTCATGTCCATAAACCTAATGAATCACTTGAACTAGGTGATGACTACACACATGACGATGACGATGATATTGAGCGTGGCTATTATGATGAGGATGAGAATTTGACATCAAATGTGAGAGGACTACGAGGAATCTTAGTCTCATGGCGAATCTTAGAAATTACATATCCAGAGGAAAAGAGTGGATTCTTGATAGTGGATGTGCCGATCACATGACCAGAGATAAAGACATGTTCCGTGAGCTTGCCAAAATGATGGAACACACCAGTATGTGCCTTTTGGAGACAACTCCAAGGGTAAGGTACTTGGCCTTGGTAAGGTGGCCATATCCTATGATAGCTCTATTAAAAATGTTATGCTCGTTAAATCGCTTGGTTACAATCTTCTTTTCGTATCTAGACTAGCCGACTTTGGCTTCAATGTTCTATTTACCAAAGTATATTGCCAAGTGTTTCGTCGAGATAATCATAATATTGTCTTTACTGGTATTTGTAGATGTGATCTATAGATTGTTAATTTCACTAAGAGAGCCCAACCTTGTACTTGTTTAATTGCTAAATCTTCTAAAGATTGGTAATGGCATGGAAGGTTATACATGTTGGCATGTGAAATCTTGATAAACTTATCAAAGGTGATCATATCGTTGGTGTTAAAGATGTTATATTTGATAAGGATAGACTTTGTAGTGCTTGCCCAGCAGGAAAATAGGTTGGAGGAAGTCATCTTGTGAAGAACATCATGACCACGAGAAGACCACTTGAGCTACTTCACATGGACCTCTTCGGTCCCAATGCTTACAAGAGTCTTGGTGCTAACTCTTTTGGTTTGGTCATTGTTGATGATTTTTCTAGATTTACGTGGGTGTTCTTTCTTGATGACAAATCGAAGTTCCAAAAGATCTTCAAGAACTTCGCTAAGAAGGCACAAAATCATTTTGAAGTGAATATCAAGAAGGTTCGAAGCGATAATGGAACTAAGTTCAAGAACGCCAATGTGGATACCTTTCTTGACGAAGAAGGCATTTCACATGAGTTGTCGGCTACATGCACACCTCAATAAAATGGAGTGGTTGAGAGGAAGAACCGGACTCTTATTGAGAAGGCGAGAATGATGCTTGATGAATACAAAACGCCAAGACACTTTTCTGCGGAAGCGGTTGAGACAGCTTGTCATGTTACGAATTGACTATATCTTCACAAGCTTCTCGGCAAAACGGCATACGAGCTACTCACCGGTAAAAAAACCAAGTTGGATACTTTCGAGTATTTGGCTCAAAATGCTACATTCTTGATAGGCATCGTCATTCGAAATTTGCTCCTAAATCTCATGAACGTTTTATACTTGGTTACGGCTCAAACTCTCACACTTACCGTGTCTACAACAATTTCACCCGAAAGGTTAAAGAGACGGTAGATGTGAAGTTTGATGAATCTAATGGCTCGCAAATAGAGCAAATGCCAATCTCAACCTAATGGAGGAGTTGGAAGTCTCCGTTCCATGATCTTTTTTGTCTGTTTTTTTTCGTCTTACCTCCCACTACTACCACCACCACCCCTCCACACCTCCCGACCTATTTTTTCGTCCCCTCACACATAAAGCGGTGGAGAAAAAACCAAAAAGACCCATGAAACCTAAGCACGTCATCCGCCTCCGCACCCCAATCCTCGCCTCTTTCCTTCCATGCCTAGTGCCCCCCTACGGCCGCTTCTCCGCTTTGGTCCGGCCCTCCATGTGCCGCTGCGCCCCACTCACCCCCATTGCCATGGCCGCACGCCTCGCCTCGCCCCGCCCCGCCCAACGCCGATGCTGATTCCGACACCATGCAAGCACGACACGACGCCACGCCTCACTCGCCTTTGTCGAGGTCGTCCGATGCAGCCCAAGCATGGTGTGCCTTGGCCTTGGCCAACGCGCTCAGCCACGACTAGCACTGGCTCATGAAGCCCTTGGGCACATGGGCTGCGGCCAAGCGGAGGTAGCGTCGCAAGCGCCATGTGGAAGCCGGGACAAGGACGGAGACATCCAAATAAGGTGCTTGCACCTGATCTTGATTTGTGTGGTCGTGGCGGTTGAAGATTGAGCATTGGACGGATGCATCTAGGGCAGGTGCGAGCCGGCCATGGCCCCATGTTCTTCTCTTGACTTGTGTTGCCATGGTGACGTACATGTAAAATGTCTTGTCATTGCTCTGGTCAGACATGTCCTACATGGCCGAGCGAGATCGAGGCCGCCCGCCGGTAATGTTCTCTTCGGGTGCAAGCTCCGCAATGCACTGAAGCATCCAACACATGGTGAGATATCTTTTTAGCGTTTAAAAAATGTGCATTATCCTTTATCATCCAACATATTTTTCACCGCTCATTTGTGACCTCCTAATGAACGTGAAGAGTCATATGCTAGCTAGAACACAATCTATATTTGAAAGCAATATTTTCTGATGTACTATCTGTCGTGGTTCTAAGTCTGACAGTAGAGTGGGGGGTAGGTAAGGAGAGGCAAGGTCCTAGCTATGGAGAGGTTGTGAACACAAGCGATGTATGAGTTCAAGCCCTTCTCGGAGGAAGTAAAAGCCCTACGTCTCGGAGCCCTGAGGCGGTCGAGTGGATTATCAGTGTAGGTATTACAAGAGTGCGAACCCTCTATCTGTGGAGGGGGTGGCTTATATAGAGTGCGCCAGACCCCAGCCAGCCCACATAATGAAGAGGTTAAAGTACATTAAGCCCGGGCGCATCGTAACGCCTCATAAAGTGCCTTAACTATCATTAATTCTATTCAATTACAAGCCGCTATGCAGAGTGCCTTCGACCTTCCGTGGTCAAGTGTATCTTCATGGTCGAGTGAGTCTTCCATGGTCGAGTCCTTCCAATACCGAGTGGATTCTCTTGGTCGATCGAAGATGATCTCTTCTAAGAGTGCCCCCGGTAGGACGCTTAGGTCAGCCTATGACCCTACCCTAGGTACATGAATCCATCATTAGCCCCTAATGGATTGAGGCTTGAGGAGGAAGGAGTTGGCGCTGTTTCCGATTGTCTTTTGCATACTGGCTATGTGTTGTTCTGGATCAAGATCTTCTTTGTTGATAACAAGCAACTTTTCTTCAGTCGACTCGATCCATTCTTGTTCTCTAGTCGAGTGATCTTTTATACTTCGCTGTTCCCGAACGACGGATCGCAGGAAATTTCGCACTTGGTAGGTTGATCTGCCGCTTGCGGATTTTGCGGGATACGAAATTTGGGGAAGTGCGCGAAGCGGAATGGACCGCGGTGCTCGGATGGGACATGACATGGACGCCTCGATCTCCGTGCCGCTTTTTCCGCCACGATCGCGCAAAGGCAACTGTTTCGGATATGATTGATTGCTCGGTCCACATGTCATCCACTCGAAGGATGTTATAAATGCGGCTTGTGAGGGCTTCAGACAAGACTTCGCTTCTTCCTCCTTCGCTTCTCTTCGCCCCGCCCACCACAACCGCAGCCGCCTCGCTATTTCTCTCTCGCGCACTCGCGGCCATGGGCAAAGAGAAGACGGCGGTGCCGAGCTGCCAAGAAGGCGCCGACAGCGGAGAAGGCGCCGGCGTCGAGAAGGCGAAGAGATCCACCACCGCAGCGGTTCTTCGCCGAGATCCCGCTGTCAAGGGCTGGGTCCAGGAGATTGATCCAACGACCATCGTGGAGAAGGATCTCTCGATATGGCCGACGACGGGCTGATCCCCATGGCGCCGCAAGGCTTCCCGGCAAAGAGTGGCAGCCTCACCGGAGGAGGGTGAGTGTGTGCTCCTCGCCACCCATGTTGATCGAGGATTTTCCCCGCCGTCGAGTGTTTTTTCGTGGCTTTCAATTTCTTTGGAGCCTAGCTCCACCATTTTACTCCAAACTCCATCACAGATCTTGCTGCATTTGTGTCTATGTGCGAAAACTTCCCGGCTGTCGATCGTGACTGGGTTTGTTCACATATCTTCACATGTCGCCTCAGACCGTGAAGAAAGCAAGTCCCGTGATGAGAAGACCCAAGTAGTTCAGATGTGCGGGGCCTAGGAATCCAAGTGAGGAATAAGAGCACCTTCCCAGCTATGTCTTTTCCCGAAGTCGAACAGGGCTGGCAATGACCTGGTTCTATCGCTGTAATGAGTCGACGCCGACACCGAGTGGTCTTCCTCCATTCACCATGAGTCGAGTGAACAAACCTCCTCCTCAAGGTGGTTCTAGAGGAGAGAGCTGATGTGAAGATGTTGATGGATCGCGGGTACAGCTGGTTCGGGACGGTGGACGGCATGGACCTCTTGGAGGTTTTTCTTCGAGGCGATCTAGCCTCTTCAGCCCGAGCCACTGCATGTGGCTGTATCATGAATCAAGACGAGACTCAAGGCCCACCCGGAGGTAGTCGACGACGCCATAGTGGAAAGATGGATGGTCGCGATCATCGAACAAGGACAACCTCGCGATCCCGGAGGATTTCTCCACTTGACCATAATAGCGCCTGCATAAGGTACATTTGCTCGCTTTTCATTGTATGCCCGCTTAATGTGTTTCGTGATTTGGTCGATTGAGCTCGCCTTGACATTTCCAGTGCCCTTACCGAGCTATACTCAATGCCCAATGGCGCCAGTTCAATCGAGGAGGAGAAGAAGGAAGTAGAGCCAGAAGAGGGATTCAGACGCCACGAGGATGACGATGACGACGATGATGATGACGAGGATGAAGAAGAGGAGGAAGAGGAGGAGGTTGCACCACCGCTACGGAAAGGCGGTCGAAACTTGTGCACGACCCTTCGGCTGAACGCGGTAGGGAGTTGCGATCGCCTCAGCAATGACCAAACGCCTCGGACCGCTTCTCGGTGCCGATCGAGAAGGCGCCAAGCAATCGAAGGTAGTCTGCCGAGGCCAACCAAGCCTTTGCCAAAAATGAAGGTGTCCATCCCCACCATATCGGGTAAACAAATCACTTAAGTCTTCTTGTTCTACATAAGTTCTGCTCTGTTGATACTTGAATCACCGACCGATTCTTTGGAACTTCAAAGGTTGCCTTCCAAACCTCGTGCAAGGCCGAGGACCATGAGATGGAGGACGCGCGACCTCAAATCCTGCATCGATCTTTAATTCTGTTCTTAGTCGATCGACTCATAGTTTCTAACTTTGACTCTTCTCTCAAGCTCCAACCAATGACATTATCACCCTTCCCGACGATTTATGATGAGGATGAGGAACCATTGAGGTATAGGAGGAGCAGAAGGCATCTACCGCAAAGCAGCCCAAGATGTGACGGCGCCGAGACTGCGACGGAAGGGGAGGCCAGCACTGACATACGTGTCCTTCACGGTGCCGCTGACGAGTGCTCGACCCACTTCGCCGAGTGCTGGGCAGCCTTCTTCTTCGCCACGCACCACGCCCCGGAGGACCAAGCTAGTGTGCTAAGGAGGCGATCCGCTCAGCAGGGATCATGATGGAGCAGTGAAGATCGCTTGGGATGTGAGCCAAGCAGCTTATAACGCCAGCTCCGCCTTCAAAGCAACGCTCAGTCACGACCACCGCCTGCTCATTAGGATATGCTATCAAAACTTTTCTTTCTCGAATTCATAGCAGTCACCCACTAGGTGTGTTGATAAAACTCCGTGTTAGCGGGGCATCGCTGAGTGCACCCGCCGGTGTAGTCCCCAAGGCTAAGGTCGATCACCGGAAGTCGGCCTTAGGCTTTATAAGTAACACCGATCATCACTTCGATTGAAACGAATGGAGTTTACAAACCAAGGGGCACGCTGAGTGCACCCACCGGTGTAGTCCCCGAGATCGTGGTCGATCACCGCGCTGATTACACCGAAGAAGCTTTGGTCGATCGGTCGACTTTTTTTGGTCGATCGGTCGACTCGTTTGAATAAGACCAAGGGGGCACGCTGAGTGCACCCACCGGTGTAGTCCTCGAGACTACGGTCGAATGCTTGCATTCGATCGTAGTCTTAGAAACGATCATTTTTCTCTATTCACTCGAAGTGAATCATCTTTGACATTTTGTCGATTGATTCTTCGACAAATCCTGTGATTCTTGCGCGCCGCTTATATCGAATCGGAGCGAAGCATATTCAGCTCGAGTTGGACTTGAAGCTAGTGCAGAGAATCGACGAAGGCAAAGGAGGAGACCAAAGGTATGTTTGGTGAGACTTCACGACTCTTTTCTCCCTCATTTGCTTCAAACCTGACTTTGCTGTAATTTACGTGCAAGGTGAAGGAGGCCCAGAGGAAGAAGGAGCTTGAGCTGTCCGAGAAGATCAAGCTTGCCGATTTAAAAGCTAGCCTCACCACCAAGCTCGAACAGACAACACCAATCAAGGCTGCTCGCCATTGCCACCAAGGATGTCGACCGATCAAAGCTAACAAGACCACTCGACCGAGAAGATCAACCAGTTGACCGGAAGAAGAATGACCGAAGGCTTCCGGTGGTCTTGCTAAAAATTGTTCCTTATGCTCAAGGTAGTCTTTACACTCGACCAATTCTTCCAACTGTTATGTTTCCATTCGACTATTTTCTTGATTCGGGTTTTGTCTTTGCAGAGTTCTCAGCAACTTTGAAGAAGAAACCAGCCAGCTTGGAGACGAGCCTTGACCTACCAATTCTCCGTGAATGATGAAGTTGCTATGAACGCCTTCCGACCGAGTCCCGTGTTGCCATTGCCGTGGATTACCTCGCAAGGTCAAGGTTGCTACGCCCCGCATCGACTCGACGCCTCGCCCGGGCGACACTCCAAAATGACCTCGAGTCGTTGATGGCTCGACTGAACGCCGTCCCTGACCGAGTGCAGGAGTGGAAGAAGTCTTCGGCTCGGTGTGGCGCAGATGTCGCCCTGTGTCTGGCGCGAGTCCATTGCAAGGATGCACGAGAAGATAAGCTGGCGGCTCTCCGAGTGGCCAACACCAAGAAACACGACTTCAGGTCCTTCATGGAGACTTTCATTGCTGCCGCTACACGGATCGCAGATGGGATTGACCTCGACGATTCGTTGCTCCTTCCAGCCCTCCACAGGAGGGGTAAAAAACTTTCCTTGAGTCTTACACTTTAAATTTGCCTCGGTATGCCGAGTGGAATTGTAACCGATAAAACCTTAACAGGCTTAGTGCCTGAGCACTCTCGGTTCCTTTAGGTATCGACCTAAATTTGGATTGGATGTTTGGATATGATTGCTTTTGGCTCGAATTGCCCTTTGCAGGTTCACAGCGAGATGCCTACGGCAGTCGACTTATTCCTTAGGCGAGCACTGGGCTGCAGCTAAGCCCCCGAGTGAGAGGTTTGCTCTTCACTCGGTAGGATTTCTTATACCTCAAAGCAGCACTGGCTGCAGCTAAGCCCCCGAGTGAGAGGTTTGCTCTTCACTGTAGGATTTCTTATACCTTAGGCGCAGCACTGGTTGCAGCTAAGCCCCGAGTGAGAGGTTTGCTCTTCACTCGGTAGGATTTCTTATACCTTAGGTGAGCACTGGCTAGCTTAAGCCCCCGAGTGAGAGGTTTGCTCTTCACTCTGTAGGATTTCTTATATCTTAGGCGCAGCACTGGCTGCAGTTAAGCCCCGAGTGAGAGGTTTGCTCTTCACTGTAGGTTTTCCGTTGTATTTGTGGCGAAGCTCGAGGAGAGGGTCGCAATGACCAAGCACCTCGCCTTCCTTAAGAAGCGCACATCATACTTATGGTGCAGCTCGGAGGAGAGGGTCGCAATGACCTGCACCTCATCCTCCTTATGCAGCACACATGTTACTTATGGTGTAGCTCGAGGAGAGGGTCGCAATGACCAAGACCTCGGCCCTCCTTAAGTAGCACACATTGTACTTAGGCGAGTACTTGACTGCAGCTAAGCCCCGAGTGGAAGTCCGGCTTGCCACTCGGTAGGATTTTTAGTTACTTAGGCAAGCACTGGCTGCAGCTAAGCCCCGAGTGGAAGTCTGCTTGCCACTCGTAGGATTTTAGTTACTTAGGCGAGCACTGGCTGCAGCTAAGCCCCTAGTGAGAGGTTTGCTCTTCACTCGTGGGATTTCTTATATCTTAGGCGCAGCACTGGCTGCAGCTAAGCCCCGAGTGGAAGTCCGCTTACCACTCGTAGGATTTTTATAACTTAGGCGAGCATGGCTGCAGCTTAAGCCTCCGAGTGGAAGTCCGCTTACCACTCGGTAGGATTTTTATAACTTAGGCGTAGCACTGGCTGCAGCTTAAGCCTCCGAGTGGAAGTCCGCTTACCACTCGGTAGGATTTGTACAAACTTAGGCTAAACGGATTCGCGACTAAGCCACCCACTGGGGGAAAATTTTACTGGACAAAATAAAGAGTGACAAAAACTATGAAGGAATTATGACACTATTATTTAGAAGCCCATGAACTACATAAGTATTTTATTACAACTCATCCGAGTGAAAAACTTTAAGTGTAAAACGGGCGGAGCAGATCCGCATTCCAAGCTCGGGGCTCTTCGATATTGTGTTCGACGCAGAGAGACGATATGCCCTGCTAGGAGAACCTTTGTGACGATGAAGGGCCCTTCCTGTGAGGGAGCGAGCTTATGTTGTTTCGCGATCCACTCAAGGACCAGATCCCTTCCCGGAAGGCTCGACCTCTCACATTTCGGCGAAAGACGACGCAAGTCTTGTCGGTAGATGGTCGAGCGGATCGAGCCATCTCCCTTCCTCTTCTAGGAGGTCGATCGCATCTTGACGCGCTTGCTCAGCTTCGCTTCATTGTAAAGTTCAATTCGGGAGCATTGTGAAGAAGATCACTCGGTAGGACTGCTTCACTCCATAGACCAAGAAGAATGGAGTTCTTCCGGTCGACCGATTAGGCGTGGTCCGCAAACCCCAAAGCACTGGAGGGAGTTCGTCGACCCAAGCTCCAGCCGCATGCTTGAGATCTCGCATCACCGGGCTTCGCACCTTTGAGGATTAATCCGCTGGTCTGCTCAAATTGGCCCATTCGACCGTGGATGGGCGATCAAGCGTAGTCGACTCGCATGCCTTGAGCATTGCAGAAATCTTTGAATTCTTCCGAGTCAAAATTCGACCCATTATCCGTGATAATGCCGTAAGGGACCCCATATCTGAACGCTACCTCTCGATGAAGGAAACAAGCAGATCAGGCCAAGATTCTTGATTGGTTTAGCTTCAATCCACTTGGTGAACTTGTCGATCGCTACCAAGACATGCGTGAAACCGCCCGACCTGTTCGCAAGGGACCGACCATGTCCAACCCCCATACCGCAAAGGCCGACGAGTGGAATAGTCTTCGTATGACGAGGTTTGTGTGACATATTGAATATAACCGACATCCTTCGTGACTTGTCCACTATTTCTTTCGCCATCTCATTCGCCTTTGGCCAAGAAAATCGCCCGGTATGCTTTGGCTACGATGGTCCGAGAGGACGATGGTGACCACAGTCCCCGAGTGGATGTCATTGAGTATGACTCGACCTTCTTCCGGCGTTATGCATTTCGACCAACTCCAATGGGCTTTCTATACAAATTGTCCTTTGATAATGGTAAAGGCTTTGGACCGACGGACGATCCGCCGAGCCTCTTCCTCATCCTCTGGGAGTTCCTTTCTCGTGATATATGCGATATAGGAATTGTCCAATCAGAGTGACCACTAAAACCTCCATGACCAAGTCGACCACCGCTGGGACCTCAACCTCGCCGGGTCCGTGGCACTCTTGGGCTGTGGAGTTTCTCCGTGAAGGATCTTCTTTGATCGACGGAGTGTGTATATGTTCCAAAAACACACCACTGAATGGCTTCTCTTTGAGCCTATCTTCGCCAGATCATCTGCCGCTTGATTTTTCAATGGGGATGTGATGGAGCTCCAACCCTCGAACTTTTTTCCAGCTTCCTTCATCGCATTGCAAGATCCAAATATGGCTGGGCTTTACATCCCACTCCTTCATCACCGTCGACCACTAAATCTGAGTCGCCATAAACCATCAAAGCGATGGACGCCGAGTGAGATGGCCATGCGCAATCCATATAAGAGGGCCTCAGATCGCTTCTCATTGTTGGAGGAATTAAAGTGAATCTGAGCACATACCTAAGCTTATCTCCTCCGGGGAAACCAGAACTACCCCAAAGACTGTAACCATTCAAAGATCTTAGAGCCATCAAGAACATGGTCCAATGCTCCGAGTGAACTTCACCGGTCTGTCAGTTGTTCAATCCACTCGGCGAGGAAATCCGCTATAGCCTCGGACTTAATGGCTTTTGCCTCAAATTTAATATCAAGGGAAGAAGTTCAATCGCCCATTTCGCCACTCGACCGGTTATGCGTCTCACAGCGTAATCTCGATAAAGGAGCGTCACGACGACTATGATAGAATGATCGAGAAATAATGAGCAACCTTCTTCGTGGTCATGTATATGCCATACACAAGCTTCGATAATGCGGATATCGCTGCTTGGATGGAGTCAAGACTTCGACAAATAATACACCGGCGCTGAACTTTGAAGGCTTTTCCTTCCTCTTCCCGCCGACCGTAAGCAATCAGATCGACGACTTGTCCTGTGGCTGCAATATAGAGCAACAGAGGCTCTTTGCTGATTGGAGCAGCAAGCACCGGCCGGGTGGAGAGCGAGCTTTTAGCTCGCAAACGCTGCATCAGCTTCGAGTCCACTCAACTTGTCGGCCTTCTTCATCACGGTAAAGAGGCAATGCCTTTTCACCGAGTCGGAGATGAATCGACTTAATGCGCCAAGCATCCAAGAAGCTTCGACGCCGTGCACTCGCACAGTATGCTTCATTCGGAGAATAGTGCCGATCTTCTCGGATTAGCATCGATCCTCGCTCGAAACGAGAAACCGGTAATTTTCCACCAGGACTCAATGTGCACTTTGACGGATTGAGCTTGATATCGCACCTTCCGAGGTTGGCAAATGTTTCGCGAGGTCAGCAAGCAGGTCGGAACCTTTTCGCGACTTAACGACGATATCATCCATATACGCCCACATTCCGACCGATTTGAGTGAGAAGACACTTCTGAATCATTCGCATAAATGTGGCTCCGGCATTCTTGAGGCCGAATGGCATGGTGATATAGCAGAAGCACCCGAATGGAGTGATGAAAGCTATTTTTATTTCATCGGGCCCATACAGACGGATCTGAAGATACCCGGAATATGCATCTAGAAAGGACAATCTCTCACATCCCACGGTCGAGTCAACAATTTGATCTATGCGGGGGAGAGGAAAATGATCTTTCGGGAAGGCTCGATTGATGTGCTTAAAATCAATGCACATGCGGAGCGAGTTGTCTTTCTTGGGAACCATGACAACATTAGCGAGCCACTGGAGTGGTATATCTCTCGATAAATCCTGCCGCCAACAAATGAGCCACTTCTTCACCAATAGCTTTTCTTTTGACGGCGGACCACCAAGATGTTCTTTGACTGGTTTTGCCGACTTATCGACTCGAGGCGATGCTCACCAGCCCCTGAACACCCGCATGTCACCGGCTTCCATGCGAAATGTCCCAGCTTCACGGAGGAACCGGATGAGCGCTTCTTCCTATTTCGGTCGAGTGTCATGGAGATGTGGGTCGGGCTGCATTGGGATCACCGGGTGAATATGGATCGCTTGCCTCACCGCACGAATCGAAATGCAGATTCGTGGGTCGGCTTCTTTGATCGTGAATAAATCACTCGGATCTGCTTTTGCTTGTATCCTCGAATTCGACCGCTGTCACTTGGGAGTCGGCAATCTTCGAGCCCTTCCGAAAGCACTCTTCGCTTTCTTCCGATCGGCAAGGATAAAGGATCACCCCTTGGGGCCTGGCATTTTCAGTTTGAGGTACACGAACATGGTCGAGCCATGAATCGTATGTAGGCTGGCCTCCCCAAAATGGCGTGGTATGCACTCAAAATCCACAACCTCAAAGGTCAACTTTTCCTTGCGAAGTGCTTGGAATCACCAAAACCACGCCCGAGCTATTTGTCCGAGTGAGTTGGCCTTCTTCCCGGTATGACTCGCGGAAACTCATGTTGTCGGGCGCCACCGACATCGAATGCCCATCCTTTCAATGTATTCAGATATAACAAGTTCAGCCCACTACCACCATCCATCAAGACTTTCGCCGACGAGTGCCTTCGACAACCGGATCGACCACCAACGCTGCCGCCCAGGTGGCTACGTGAGTCGGATGGTCGATTGGTCGAATGTGATGGGTGTTTGGGACCACTTCACATAACTTGGCTTTACTGGGCAACCATGTTCACCTCACGGTTAATGACTTTCACGACTTTTGCTCTCCACATCCGCCAAGATCATCGAGTGGAGTTGACATGCGGATATTCTTCCTCATCGCCCTCTTTATCTCCAGCCTTGTCCGCTCCTTCTCCTTGTCCTTAGACTGCTTTTCCTTGAAACTGCTGGATAAGGAGTCGACATCGGCGCAGTGGTGTGCTTCGGTAAATGATGTTGCCCTCTTCATCTTTCTTCGTGTGAATATGGCATGGCATATCCATCACGCCATTGCCTTCTTTATCTTTTACTTTTTAGGATTCCAGATCCTTTCGCTTCCCTTGAACTTCCCCGAAGTCACGCCAGGCCTCCAGAGCTGCTGCTCGGCTTCCGCTTCGCTCGACCGAATTTCCTTCCGATCGACTTGGCTTGTACTTGCCGCCGAGTCGGTCTCTTCCTCGCCACATGCATTTGGTGGAAATTCCATCATTCGACTCGTGGTCATGTCGCCGGTTCGACCGAACTTCAAACTCAATTCTCTGCTTTTGACGCCATCTTTGAAGGCGCAAACCGCCTCGATGGTCGGACACATTTTCCACAAGATGGTGCGTAGTAATCCACCTCAATGTACTCTGGAGAGTTTCATTGGTCTTCGCACACAAATTTGCAGCTCACAAACCAGCCGGTCGCTTGCAAGTCCCTTCAAAAGTCCCGACAAACACTGGACAAATCTTCCCAAGCATATATATCGCTAGAGGTAATCGATTCAGCCATGCTCGCGTAACCTTCCAACATGAGGGGCAATGCTTCATGGCCACCTCATCATTCCCACCACCAATCAACAACCACTCGGTAATCTTCAAGCCAAGTTTCGTGCTTGGATTCCCCAAAGGAACTTGTCGACTCGCTGCTAATCTGAAATTGGGGGAATTATCATGCTCGATAGCCCTCTCTAAAACACTCCGACCGAAACATGCACTCGATCGCTGGTGGGTGCATCTCTCAGTCCGCCGATGGGCTCGCTCGCCGACCAAGCCTTGCACGATAATGGATCGCGCACAAAGCTCGGTTCCTCGGGTCGATCGAACTCTTCGCCTGCATTAAATCGACGCTCATTATCCCGCCGAGGAACGCACGACCTTCCTCGAGTAGAAAGGCACTCGACGCCATCCCGGTTCCATACCGATTCGCCGTTGTCGCGCTCTTCTCGCCATGGAGGTGATCGGGATCAGTGAGTCGATCGATAAAGATTCGCAGCGACGGATCGATCGTGAATTTGCTGCGCGATCGCGACACGGCTGAGTTCGCCTCCGCTACTCGGAGTAAATCGATCCGCTTCAAGCCTCTCCCAGCCTCCGATCGAGAAGGCTGGATGGACTCGCTATGCGAAAGGTACCGCTAAATTCTGAATCGGCGGCGTATACCGAGTCGGCGGAAGAGACGACGCCGACCGCTTCAGAATTCGCTGCCAAGACGCCGCCGAGTGCTCGCTGAAGATTCTCCAAGCGAGCGCTGCTCAGCCACATTGGCCAAACGCGCTCCTCTAAGGCGCGAGCCTCGGGTTTCTCCCGTGATGGGAGTATGCAGGCATCCATGTTCCTCAAGGGCGGCTCTTCTCTCTCGCAGAGTCGAGTGTCTCGGCTGGTACTCTTCGTGTTTTGTGCGGGTCGCTTCCACCGCCGCCCGCCACCGTGGGTGAAACCGAGGATCGCGCGGCCGCCGACCATGAGGATTTCCGCCGGATCATCGCTATCGATTCGATGCGCTTCTACGAGCCACCGACAGATCGAACAGCCAGAGGGACTCGCTGGCTCAATTGTTGCGACTGGGCGGTGGCTGTCCGGGCGAGCCATCACAGTTTACCCACCGCCGGAGTCTCGACGACCAGAGCGCTTATACCGCTGGCCGGAGACCGGTGAGCGACCAATAGAGGAGTCGACCGATATGGGGTTGACGGTTGTCGCAGCAGTAACGCCGCGACACATGCGCGAAGTGCGCCGCCCCACGGACGGGAGCGCCGATGTCGAGTGGAGCTTCTCGAGCCACGCTGAATCGCCGGGCGATAAAGGTGAGAGCGCCGAGACGGATCTCGCCCCTCAACCAAAACTCCAGCAGAATCATCATGATGGAAGTACTCGAAGTACTGCAACTTCTCCACAAAATCGCTAAAACACCCGCCCACGGTGGGCGCCAACCGCCGTGGTTCTAAGTCCGACAAGAGAGTGGGGGTAGGTAAGGAGAGGCAAGGTCCTAGCTATGGAGAGGTTGTGAACACAAGCGATGTACGAAGTTCAGCCCTTCTGAGGAAGTAAAGCCCCACGCCCGAGCCCCGAGGCGGTCGAGTGGATTATCAGTGTAGGTATTACAAGAGTGCGAACCCCTCTATCTGTGGAGGGGGGTGGCTTATATAGAGTGCGGCAGGACCCCAGCCAGCCCACATAATGAAGAGGTTAAAGTACATTAAGCCTTGGGCGTTACTGGTAACGCCCCTCATAAAGTGCCTTAACTATCATTAAGTCTATTCAATTACAAGCCGTTGCATTGCAGAGTGCCTTCTGACCTTCTGGTGGTCGAGTGTATCTTCATGGTCGAGTGAGTCTTCCATGGTCGAGTCCTTCCAACAACGAGTGGATTCTCTTGGTCGATCGAAGATGATCTCTTCTAAGAGTGCCCCTGGGTAGGACGTTTAGGTCAGGCCTATGACCCTACCCTAGGTACATGAATCCATCACTATCTAATGAAATTTTATTTTCGGAGTCGTTCATTCATAGTTTTGATGACCTCTTTGATTCATCCCATCCGCCGACGGTCCAGATCTGGCCATCGTTGACCCCCTCTACATCAGTTATTGGTAAAGGTAGGGGCGTGGCTCTATCCATCTTCCTGCGTGTACTGCGTCCGTGTATCCAGGGCAAGGGTGCTTGTGAGATCAGGTGGCGATCAAAAGGAGGAAGAGGAGATCCATGGTTGGGGATACATCCAACGACCTAGGCATCATCCTCCCTGATGTGGTACTGGCCCGCAGCACCGCCGCTGTCAAAACCAAAGGATCTCGGTAGGGGGTCCCGATCTGTGCATCTTAGGCTGATGGTAACAGGAAGCAAGGGACACAATGTTTACCCAGGTTCGGGCCCTCTCGATGGAGGTAAAACCCTACTTCCTGCTTGATTAATATTGAAGATATGAGTAGTACAAGAGTAGATCTACCACGAGATCGTAGAGGCTAAACCCTAGGAGCTAGCCTATGATGATTATGATTGTAATTGTGATCGGCCTTCTAAGGACCAACCTCTCCGGTTTATATAGACACCGGAGAGGGCTAGGGTTTACATGGAGTCGGTTACTAGGAAGGATATATAATATCCGGATCACCAAGCTTGTCTTCCATGCAAAGGAGAGTCCCATCCGGACACGGGATGGAGTCTTGAGTCTTGTATCTTCATGCTCCAATAGTTTGGACGATGTATATAGTCTGGCTGTCCGGATACCCCCTAATCCAGGACTCCCTTAGTAGCCCCTGAACCAGGCTTCAATGACGATGAGTCCGGCGCGCAGTCTTGTCTTCGGCATTGCAAGGCGGGTTCCATCTCCGAATACTCCAAAGTACCTGTTACGACAAATAGTGTCCGACATTCCATCAATGTTGTACTCCTCGGCTTCAGTGCCTCAATAATGACCATCTCCACGTGTCGAGCGAATGTGAGGAGCCGAGGCATTTTTGCATTTGCCCCCTGTCGGTGTCAAAACCGGTGGATCTCGGGTAGGGGGTCCCGATCTGTGCGTCTAGGCTGATGCTAACAGGAAGCAAGGGACACAATGTTTACCCAGGTTTGGGCCCTCTCGACGGAGGTAAAACCCTAGTTCCTTCTTGATTAATATTGAAGATATGAGTAGTACAAGAGTAGATCTACCACGAGATCATAGAGGCTAAACCCTAAGAGCTAGCCTATGATGGTATGATTGCAATTGTGATTGGCCTCCTAAGGACCAACCTCTCCGGTTTATATAGACACCGGAGAGGGCTAGGGTTTACATGGAGTTGGATACAAGGAAGGAAACACAATATCCGGATCGCCAAGCTTGTCTTCCACGCAAAGGAGAGTCCCATCCGGACACGGGCCGAAGTCTTGAGTCTTGTATCTTCACGCTTCAATAGTCCGGACGATGCATACAGTCCGGCTGTCCGGATACCCCCTAATCCAGACTCCTCAAGAGTCTCAACCAGGCTTCAATGACGATGAGTCCGGCGCGCAGTCTTGTCTTCGGCATTGCAAGGCGGGTTCCTTCTCTGAATACTCCAAAGTAATTATCGAACACTTGAATCGTGTCCGGATCCACAAAATGGTCTTCACATACTGCTGTAGAGAGAATGATATTTCACAAATGCAATCCGCTGACAACTTTTTTAGACAACGTGACACATCATTACGGTCGGGTCAGTATTCGAACCGTTTTCCTTCAACCAACCACAACGCATTTTACGAGGCGGTTTCTTTGACATGTCTTGTCAAAGCAGAGATCGTGTCCCTTTATTGTGGGATTCTCATCAATACGGGCATGGGTAATCTAACCGCACCGCTAATCATGGTGAGTGGGGAACGAGCGGGTTCCACCAGACAAGTGGGGAGGTGCAAAAAAGCTTTCACCGTCTCTATAAAGAGATAAGGTCTCTTCCTCTTTACCCACGCCTCCTCCTTCCGCTAGTCCATTCCCCACTTGTCGAGCTCTAGCGCCCAAGCCTTCCTCCTCTCCATCGAAGAGAGGGTTTTTCGAAGATGTCCGAATCCGGAGCAGGAGGCAAATGGATGGCCTCTACCGTCTAAGAGAAGGACATCAAGCGGCTTCGAGAGGCCGGGTACCTGGCCAAGAAGACCGGCCATCGCCTTCCACCGGCGGGACAGATCGTCCCTACTCCGGAGCCCCACGAGAGAGTTGTGTTTCTTCCTCATTTTGTCCGTTGGCTCGGTTTTCCCCTTCATCCCTTTGTTCGTGGGGTCATGTATTACTATGGGATTGATTTTCATGATCTTTCCCCCAACTCTTTCCTCAATATATCGATGTTCATCGTCGTTTGCGAGGCTTTTCTCCGGATTTCGCCTCACTTCAGCCTGTGGCTGAAGATCTTCAATGTGAAGCCCAAGGTGGTGAATGGCGAGCACGCCGAGTGCGGCGGCGCCATGGTGAGCAAGATGCCCAAGGTAGTTTGGCCGACGGTGCCTTCAACGACCAAGGAGTGGCAGCAACAAGGGTTCTATATCACCAACCACGCGGCAAAAGTGGGCTGCAACTCCCGAAGTTCAGATTCGAGCCCCACAGCTGCTCACATCCTCGCCCAAGAAGGGCCTGAATCGGTGCTCGCCCGATGAGCTGTCATTGCTCCGCACGCTGCTCGAGTATGGTCGACAAGGACGCCAAGCCTGCCGACGTAGTCCGTGATGTTAGTTCGCCTGGTTCTCCCTTGCCAGCGCCGATCCTGCCATTTGTGGGAGTACGACCCAACCGAGCACCAAACCCTCCGGGAGCTCTACGATTCCTCCCACGAGGATATCTGTAAGGTGTTCTTTAAGTCTGGCAAATCATGGCCGGGCTCTGCTGAGGACCGTGGGTACCACTTATCCCATTCTGCAAGCCCGGTAAGTTATAACCACGCTCCGCTTTAGTTGGCATGTCCTGAGGGAGACATTTTTATCGTTCTCTATTATGACCCCAGGGATGGATAAAAAAGGTGGAGCGGATACATTGTCTGGCCCCGCTGCCGGAGGAACCAGCCGGACCTCTTCTGACGAAGATGTTGGTCCCAGCGCCTTACGAGGCGCCAAAGAAAGAGGCATCCAAGAAGGTCAAGAAGACCCGGAGTGGCCTCCGCCATCGCGAGGCTTCGGATGCCAAATCCGAAGACTCCAGCGACGATCCTTCTTCTAAAGACAAAGAGGAGGAAGCAGAGGAGGACGAGCCTCACTCTGATGGGGGGAAGAAAAGGACGGCCTCTACATCCCTGGAGGCTGGATCACCCAAGAGGGGGAAAGGTTCCCTCCCAGAGGCATCCACCACGGCCGCCGATAGCAGCCCGGAGTGGGATCCCAGGGCCCAGCCCCTGGAGAAGTCATAAGTATATGAAACCTGCACACGCATATGCGTCCGGGATTGTTTTTGGGTATAGTAGTTTTAATTGTTGCCATATTTTGCACAGTCCGTCAAGGTCTCGCGCCGGACGGTCCTCATTGGAGGATTCGCTGAGCTCGGACGCTTTGGTGAGCGAGACGCCTCCATAGGGCCCTTCCCCAGAGTCTAGGCGCGACACTGAGGTGTCATCTCAACGGGACCCGGACCAGGGGGGCGTATCACTGGAGACGGACACACGGGAGCGATGGCCCCCGAAAGCGCCGGCCAACGAGGGCGATCTTGGTTCGCCCACAATGGACAAGGTCCAGAGACTCTAAGGCTCCCCTGATCGGGCGAGCAGCCACCTTCGCTGCTGGGGGCTTGTTTACCCATCGAAACCTCTCCCAAGCAGAGTTGCTGAAGCGGTTCGTCGACAGCGTAAAGAACGCGTCTATCGTCGATGAACATCGGACCCTCATGAGTGCGGTGGTCGAAAAGATTCAGTCCGCCGAGAGCGGGCTGAACGAGTCTTGCCTTGGCCTTATAAAGCCCTTTGAGGTATGTTTCCTAAGAAACCTTTGAGGAATCGTCATAATATGAGTAGTAGCCCCTGATACACTGTCCGGCGAAAGAGAGAGAGAGCCGGGCAGGGGATCAAATCTTTTGTTAATAACGTGTACCTCTTTGTTTGAAAACAGGCGTGTGCGGAGAAGACATCCGCTCATAATGCGGAATTGTCCAAACTGAAGCAGAGCCTGGAACGGGCCGAGGAAGAACTTGGCCGTGTGAAGAAGCAATTGGAGGATAAGCAAGGTATGTTGAAACATGGCCTTGCATTAGGCACGAATGAGTAATTGTGCCTATTGAAAAGTTTTTTGTTGTATGCCCTAGGAGCGAGTGCCGAATATGAGGCACTAAAGAAGGTTGTGGATGATGCCAATGAGAAGGCTGCCACTGAGCAGCCCTTCGTGAAAAACACGAGGCCAGGGTCATTACAGCTGAGCGGGAGCTCCAGGAGGCTGTGAAGAAAAGCGAGGGCTTGGAGCAGAGTCTAATAGGGAAAGAATCCGAGCTCGCCCAAGCTCTCCAAGCCGCAGAAGATGCTCGGGAAGAAGCCCGAGGTGCTGTACGGGACATTCAGGAGGCCCGAAAAGTTGCGGCTGGTAAGGCCTGTTGTATTCATGGCCATTTTTACATCATAGTGGGGAGAACTCTTAAGCGACAAGCTGAATTCATTGTTTTTGCAGGGGCGTTTGCGGATCTGCCTCGCAGCATATCAGATGCCGCCCAATTTTACCGGACCGAGGAGAAGAAGTCTGCGGAGAGGAACTTCTGGTCGCAGTATTTGGCGCCGAACTATCCGGTGCCTTTTATCGATCACCAAGCAACCGTTGAACTCGCACCAAAGTGCCAAACTATCCACGGCGGACTTGATTGTCCTACCGTGGCTCGCGGGCCAATTCCAAGCAAGCATTTCGCACTCGCTGCGGATTGGGCGATGTCCTCGCTTGATGCTACTGCTTATCACCAGATAGAAGGTGCGCGCATGGCGTTCGCCCGTGCGAAAGTGCATTGGGGGAAGCTTGACACGGAGAAGCTGATAACTGAGGGGCCGCCGGAGGGTAAGGAGCACCGCAAGCCCGAGCTGTACTATGAAGGTGTACTGAAGGGGCCCACCTTGTGGTGGATAAGTGTACCAAAGACATTATATTTCCCCGAGGGCATTCGTGTCGCTTTTTGTAATATGGGTTGATGGCATTTTTATTATATATTGCCTGTTTTTGTTTGAACATATGTTCTTCCTGTGCGGCTGTTTATTGTATGTAAATCCTGGGAGTTGGCCAGTCGTCGGCTTCTGCCCCCACGTGAAAAGAATATGGGGGTGTTCGGGGTATATCTGAACGCTCTTTATCCCATAGTTGGGTCCTTTTAAGGAGGTGCTTCTCACCGCAAACCAGGCAATCGGACTATAAGGCTTTATTACTCTCACTTAGCCATAGGAATTGAGTATGAGTCGGCGAGCCCCTAGTGTTCTAAGGCCAAACTAGGGCTCTATTGGCGCCGATCGAAGATCGATCCATCGTGACTCTGCATTTATAATGGCGCCAGCGGAATAAATCTTTAAGGATTTTACAACCTCTCGAACAGTGACCAGATCTCGCCGCATCATGACAATGGTTTTCGCTTTCATCGAGGTGCTCGTCCGCGAACCGACACAATCACAGTAGTTCTCCCAGCGCTACCTCAGCCGATAGAACGGAACGTAAGGTACCAAAACATGGGAGCCCCCAACCAATGACCCAAGACATGATTCAGAGCTGATGCATATAGTGCTATAAGTTTGGGTGCCGAGCAACCGGAAAGGTGGTCGGACTTTATTGCCGTGCTGTGAAGCCCCTGGCATAACCGGGTGTAATACGAAGCGTGGCTGCCATTTTTTGGCAAAGAGGCATCGGCGATAAACGACGGCCGGTAAGTGTTATTTAAGTCTACACATTGTAGTAGGATGATATGTCTATGCATATGAGTACTATGTATGAAAAGTGGTGTTTTTGGTGGAACCTGTGATGGCCGGACTGGAGGGGGTTGTGTAACACCCCGGATGTAGCTTTCCATATTTGTAACTCCAACTCTTGCCATTTTTTGCTATGTGCTATGGTATTCCCTCCGTTGTTGGGTTTTGTCTTTCGTCTTGCATTTTGTTCATGCCATGCATTTCATATCATGTCATCATGTGCATCTCATTGCATACGTATTCGTCTCATGCATCCGAGCATTTTCCCCGTTGTCCGTTTTGCAATCCGACACTCCCACATGCACTGGCACACCCCTCTTGTCTCTTTTTCGTGAGCGGGTGTTAAACGTTCTCGGAATGGACCGAGGCTTGCCAAGTGGCCTTGGTACACCACCGGTAGACCACCTGTCAAGTTTCGTGCCATTTGGAGGTCGTTTGATACTCCAACGGTTAACCGGGTAACCGTGAAGGCCTCTTGTGTGTTGCAGCCCAACACCCCTTCAAAACAGCCCAAAAACCCATCTAAGTCACTTCCATGCTCTCCGTCGTTGGATCACGATCGTGTGGGCGAAAACTACACCCCATTTGGAGTCTCCTAACTCCTCCTACCTATAAATATGTCCTCCCCCTCCAAAATTTCCGGATCCCGAAACCCTAGCCCGCTCCCTCTCCGCCGTCGGACGCATCCGGACCGGGCCGGACACGTCCGGCCGCCGCCACCCGGCGAATCACAAGGCCACCACGTGGTCGCGCCCACTTCGCCAGCGCCACCACCCATAGGGCTCATGGAGGCCCAGCAGCCCGCCCCGCCCGCCCTCGGCGCCCGCGCCCTTCGCCGTCGCCGCCCCGCCTGCCGTCACACCGACCGTCGCCCGCTCACTTCGCCGCAAGACTGCCGTCGCCGCACTTCTGCCGCCTCGCCAGCGGTCTCGCGGCGATCGCGCCCCGGCCGGATCCAACATCCCCGACCCGCCGGCGTCCTCCTCCGGCCTCCTCCTCTCCATCTCAGGCGAGCAGATCCTGCCCCACCTCGGTTCTCGCGCCCCGGATCCAGATTTGGAAAAACCTAGGTTGACCCCGAAATCTCCCAAGTCTTTTTATTTTTGCATTATCTTGCCCTGTTCATCGCATCATAACTCCGTCATCGTAGCTCCGTTTCTTGCATATGATACGTCGAAATGTTCATCAGGTTGTGCTCTTCATTTTGTTCCATTGGGACATGTTCATTTGAGGTCATCTCGATGCCCAAATCTCTGATGCAAGAGTGCTATATAATGTTAGTTCCTGATTCTTAACAGATTGTGGGTATTTGTCATTTTTGCTACATTTATTGTGTGCATCTTATGGGCATGAGCTCTACATGTGTTTTGTACTATAACATGCCATATTTACAGAGGTGCTTTCCATGTATTTTTGTGATTTATGTGGTGACTAGAACAAGCATGCAAACTAGGCTTCGTGATGTTGCTGATTTTAGTCCCTGTTCTGCTGTTATTTTTATGTCATGTAAACTTGATGCTACAGAGAGATCCATGCATATTTTGAGATACTTCAGTAAGGATGTTTTGAACATATGGTTATGCTCTATCCATCCAGGTCCCTGTTTGAAATTATGGAGTAGTCTAGAATATCATTTTCTTGCTCTACTATTGCTATAAAATGTTTCCTGGTAGATTGTTTACATGTTATTCAATTTTGCCAAGGATGTTGTAGTTGATCCTTGCATGCTATGATCTTGTTCTTGCCATGTTTACTTTCATAAACATGTATTCTTGCTGGTGCTATGCTTATCTTGTCATGCAATGACTTGTGGTGAGTGAATCGAGCTCGCAAAGATGCCTTCATAATGCTGTTAATGCCATGCTCTGTTTCCTGAATCTGTTAATGAAACTTGCTATGTTTACATGGGTGCAATCATATCTTCTGATCCTTTTTTGGCTCTGGTCAGTAAAGGACTTTTGTTCTATGCATTTAGTTGTATCATGCCATGCCTTAAGTTTCTATGATATGTTCCTGTAGCATGATGTTTTCTTGCTCTAAACATTGCTTCCTGATGCTATTTCTGCCATGTTAGTGAAGTTTGTGTTGCTGTTATCTTTTGCACTTTTGCCATGCTTGTTTGAACCTGTTAATGTGTGAATTAGCCGTAGCTCAGTGTTCATCTTTTGTCAAGCATCTCTTGTAGATCACTGCCATGTGCTTTGTTGATATGTTGGGGTGCTTTAGCATAGTTTGTTTATGTATTCTAAGTGCTATAATGTTGTTAATCGCAGAATTGCGTCATTCTTGTTTTGCTTGCCATTTGCAAACCTTGCATCCGTTTCCGGCGATCTTTATATCGATTTCAACCGAAATCACCTCATCTTTCCAACGGCATGCTTGGTTTGCCAAGTTGATGCCTTGTTCATCATTTTTCCTTCCGGAGCCCGCATAAGCATTGCATAGCACATCTCGCATATCATGCCATGTATTGCATCATGTTGCTTGAGCATTGCACCATGATTTATTGTGGTTCCATTGCTTGTGTTCTTGCTTTGGGTAGAGCCGGGAGACGAGTACGTGAACGAGGAACCTGTTGAGTATGCTAACGAGGATCAAGATTTCGACAACTCTGAGAACCTTGCAGGCAAGATGACCATACCCTTGATATCACTTCTATCTTTGCTTTGCTAGTTGCTCGTTCTATCGCTATGTTAGCTCTACATACCACTTGTTTATCATGCCTCCCATATTGCCATGTCAAGCCTCTAACCATCCCTTTCCTAGCCAACCATTGTTTGGCTATGTCACCACTTTCGCTCAGCCCCTCTTATAGCGTTGCTAGTTGCAGGTGAAGATGAAGTTTGTTCCTTGATGGAACATGGATATTTTGGGATATCACAATATCTCTTGTTTAACTAATGCACCTATATACTTGGTAAAGGGTGGAAGGCTCGGCCTTATGCCTAGTGTTTTGTTCCACTCTTGCCACCCTAGTTTCCGTCATACCGGTGTTATGTTCCTTGATTTTATGCTCCTTACGCTAAGTTGGGTGATTTATGGGACCCCTTAACAGTTCGCTTTGAATAAAACTCCTCCAGCAAGGCCCAACCTTGGTTTTACCATTTGCCACCTAAGCCTTTTCCCTTGGGTTTTCGCGAGCCCGAGGGTCATCTTTCTTTTAACCCCCCGGGCCAGTGCTCCTTCGAGTGTTGGCCCGAACTAGAGCCACTTGCAGCGCCACCTCGGGGAAACTTGAGGTCTGGTTCTAGTTGTACGTAGTGTTCATCTGGTGTTCCCTGAGAACGAGATATGTGCAGCTCCTATCGGGATTTGTCGGCACATCGGGCGGCTTTGCTGGTCTTGTTTTACCATTGTCGAAATGTCTTGCAAACCGGGATTCCGAAACTGATCGGGTCTTCCCGGGAGAAGGTATATCCTTCGTTGACCGTGAGAGCTTGTGATGGGCTAAGTTGGGACACCCCTGTAGGGTATTATCTTTCGAAAGCCGTGCCCGCAGTTATGAGGCAGATGGGAATTTGTTAATGTCCGGTTGTAGAGAACTTGACACTTGACTTCATTAAAATGCATCAACCGCGTGTGTAGCCGTGATGGTCTCTTCTCGGCGGAGTCCGGGAAGTGAACACGGTTTGGGTTATGTATGTACATAAGTAGTTTCAGGATCACTTCTTGATCACTTCTAGCTTCTCGACCGATGCGTTGCTTCTCTTCTCGCTCTCACTTGCGTATGTTAGCCACCATATATGCTTAGTGCTTGCTACAGCTCCACCATATTACCCCTTTCCTACCTACAAGCTTAAATAGTCTTGATCTCGCGGGTGTGAGATTGCTGAGTCCCCGTGGCTCACAGATTTTACCAAAACAGATGCAGGTGCCGAGGATACCAGCGCAAGTGGCGCAACCGAGCTCAAGTGGGAGTTTGATGAGGACCTTGGTCGTTACTATGTTTCGTTTCGAGATGATTAGTAGCGGAGCCCAGTCGGAACAATCGGGGATCTAGCATTTGGGGTTGTCTTCTTTTCATTTGGATTTGACCGTAGTCGGTCTATGAGTGTATTTTGGATGATGTATGAACTTATTCATGTATTGTGTGAAGTGGCGATTGTAAGCCAACTCTCTTTATCCCATTCTTGTTCATTACATGGGATTGTGTGAAGATGACCCTTCTTGCGACAAAACCACCATGCGGTTATGCCTCTAAGTCGTGCTTCAACACGTGGGAGATATAGCCGCATCATGGGCGTTACAGGTTGTGAGTGGATCAAGAGTGAATCCGAATTGACTTCTACCTGCACGTTCCTGCCATTGTGTGTCCGGGCTGATTCCACGCCGACAATCCTGTTCTGCGTCAAAGTTAGTTTGTAAAGGCAAATGCTTGGAGGCAGCTGAACACCCTCTTGTGGTTGGTCCAAGGGTTCCTGATCGGACCCTAGTGGACCCAGCCGTTATACCGTGAAGTAGCGCAGACTCCTCAGTGGGTGTCCGGATAGTTGGCCGTCGAGTCAAAATTTTGATAGGCATGCACGACTCGCTGTTCCGGCGGCTGTATGATTTCCGCTCTAAGGGCGGGGTTCGGCCTTGCCTATAAGTGTGATTATATCACACGGTGTTGGCCTAATGGTTTACCACGTGGAATCTAGTCAACGTGGTTTATCCCGTTAGCATACAGTATATTACCGCATGAGGGGAAGGTGCCAAAGAATTATTCTTTGGTGTGGCATTTTTTGGTGATCCGAAGACAACCGTTAGAGTGGTGGGCCAATAAATTTGGCCTTTGCACCTGGCATCTTTTGAGAAGATGTTATTTGTGGTTTCATACCCGCGGGGGCTTTATGTGTTATGGAGCCCCCGGACTACTAGGTCTAGGAGTATGGCAATTAAATTGCTGTGGTTGGTGTGATTGGGGGCGATCGGCCGTACTTTTATGCTCTAGGGGGGTCTCTTGACTAGATGCCTCCCCTCATTGTTTCCGGCACACGACCAACCGCTTTGTTTTGAGGATCCGGCATTCTCTATTGGTATGCTTTGCCGTTCTTCTAGGAGTACCATGAATTCCACATGGTTGGTCGAGTATGTGGCTCGGGCCGAATAGGCTTGAGCTGCTCTTTGTCCGTTGACCGGACTGGGAGTTGCTGCACTTGGCACCAGCTTCCTTGACTTGACATTTATGACCATTGCGCCGAGGCTTGAGGGTGCCTCTTCGTGTATCCTTCTTACTGTCTTGGACCGTAATGATGTGTGGACGTCGGGTGTGTGCCTTGGGTTCTCCTACTTAGGTTGAGGTAGCCAGTTGTGCTGTGTATGCCCTTTGTTGGGGCTGTCGAGTCTGTACTTTTTGTTGGCCAATACCTTGGTCCACCTATCCACTAGCAAGTCTTTGTCAGCTTTAAGCTATTCTTGCTTCCTTTGCAGGCTCCTTGCCATGGCCATGAGCCGTCGCTTGAAGCAAACTTGTTCCACTGGATCTTCAGGCACGCCGAATTTGTCATTGCCGAGGCTTACCTCGTTGTCGGAGGGGGTGTATAGTTGTCCCTCACCAAGTATCCCATCGTGACCGGTCCGGCCTGCTTGAAGGTAGGCTGATCAGGGCTGTATTCCTCTTTGGCATCATCGGGATTGCTTTCATCTCTGGGGCCGGTGTTGATGTGGCGGGGCTTGGAGCAGCGTCGAGGACACCCATGCTTTGCTTTTCCTCCTGAGGGGTTATCCTCCATTGCCTCGCCGCCATTGGTTTCCTTCGGAGTGTCCACCATGTATATATCGTATGAGGAGGTGGCCGTCCACCATCTTGTGAACGGTGGCTCCTATAATTCTCCTGCATCGTCGTCCATACCGTCGATGTCTTCGGAGTCGAAGTCAAGCACGTCAGTTAAATCATCGACCGTGGCAATGAAGTGGGTGGTGGTTGGGCAGCGAATTCCTTCGTCGCCTGCTTCCCATTCAAGCCGGACATAGTTCGGCCCAGAGCCTCCTGACAAGGAGAGATACTTTAATGAGTTCAGCATGCCGCCAAAGGGCGAGTGCTGGAAGATGTCCGCAGCGGTAAACTCCATTACCGGAGCCCAGCCTGGCTCGGCTGGCTCGAGGGTGTGCGGACCGGAGCCAACAACCGGATACAAGTCTGGGGGCCCGGGGTTACAGTCTTCCACAGAGGTGATACTTGTGTTCGTCTCCATCGTCGATGAATGTGCGGCCTGCAGGGCGGGGTCCACCCCTCCGTCCTTAGGCAACGCAATCTGTTCCGGATTTAGATCTGAGGCTACTATAGGGGTTATATCCCGAGCTTCATCCGACAGCAGGTCTAAGACGTGCTCATCGTGAATGTTCGGTGCTCCTGGCACAGGCCCAAATCCATTGAAGATCAAGTCTCTGCGAATATCCGCTGTGTAGTTCAAGTTTCCGAACCTGACTTGGTGGCCGGGGGCGTAGCTATCGATCTGCTCCAGATGGCCAAGCGAATTGGCCCTTAGCGCGAAGCCGCCGAACACGAAGATTTGTCCGGGGAGAAAAGTCTCCCCCTGGACCGTGTTGTTGACGATTGAAGGTGCGATCAAGCCTTGCAGCGACGACACAGAGGAACTCACAATGAAAGCACGAATGTCGATGTCAAAACCGGCGGATCTCGGGTAGGGGGTCCTGATCTGTGCGTCTAGGCTGATGGTAACAGGAAGCAAGGGACACAATGTTTACCCAGGTTTGGGCCCTCTCGACGGAGGTAAAACGCTACTTCCTGCTTGATTAATATTGAAGATATGAGTAGTACAAGAGTAGATCTACCGCGAGATCGTAGAGGCTAAACCCTAAGAGCTAGCCTATGATGGTATGATTGCAATTGTGATCGACCTCCTAAGGACCAACCTCTCCGGTTTATATAGACACCGGAGAGGGCTGGGGTTTACATGGAGTCAGTTACAAGGAAGGAAACACAATATCCGGATCGCCAAGCTTGTCTTCCACGCAAAGGAGAGTCCCATCCGGGCACGGGCCGAAGTCTTGAGTCTTGTATCTTCACGCTTCAATAGTCCGGACGATGTATACAGTCCGGCTGTTAGATACCCCCTAATCCAGGACTCCCTCACCCCCCAATCCTTCAGGCTGACCGTCTATTTAAAGAGACGGGGATTCTCAGATCCAAACCTCACTCTCCCCCCTCGAGCAAGCATCCAACAGAGCGCTCCAGAAAAACCATCCCAACATGGCCGGTCGTCGCAGATCCTCCGCTCGCTCTCCTCGCTCCAAGCCGGGGGACTGGGAAGAGTGTTCAGTTCCCCATAGCCGTTTGATTGAGTTACAAACCCAAGGATTTCTCCCATCGGCGTTCATTGTCCCCGTCCAAGCCAGAATAGCCACCTATAACGGCAGGGAACAGGCGGAGGGATCTCCTAATCCATCTCCAGAGGAGCGAATATGCCTCATCCGCAAGATCTCGCTAAGGGCGCCGGGTTTCCCATCCACCTGCTTCCTTCGTGGGCTCCTGGAGTTCTACGGCCTCCAGTTGCACAACTTTACCCCTGCCTCCATACTACATATAGCAGGGTACGTTGCCCTTTGTGAGCTATTTCTAGGCTGCGAGGCTCACTTCGGGTTATGGAAGAAGCTTTTCTGCCTTGCCCACGGCAACCAGGGAGAATCCCTATGTCAAGTGGGTGGGGCCGAAGTTTGGCGCATTGCCCAGACCGGATACCTATCCGGCACTCCCAAGAAGGCACCAGAGAACTGGCCTTCAAAGTGGTTTTATATGGACGACGTTCCCCTTCCAGATCCAGTCCGGACAGGTCTCCCCAAGTTCAGTAACGCCTCACCGAGGGCGCGACTAAGATGGCGCCCCCGAGGCCCCCAAGATGAGGATACCAGGGAAATATATTACCTGATGAGCATGATAAAGTTACTGGCCAAATCCGGACTGACAATAGTCGAGGTTATGGCAATATGCATAATACGGGGAGTGCAACCGCTTCAATATCGGGGGAAGCCCATGTGGCACTTCAACAGGGAAGATGATGCCACCCGCTGTGGTCGTAAGGGTCCGGACTCCACCACTGCTCTGGCAAGGATATTGTCCGATTTATACAAAGGGGAAGAGGAAGAATTTCTTCACATCAAACTGCGAGATGGATTCTCCATGCACAACCCCCCAAACTGGGTAAGTCGTCATTCCTTTCCCTGCTTCACTTATTGTGGTGTTCTTCGCTAAGATTATCTGCCTCGACATTCCCGAGCAAGAACTGAGGAGGGCCGTAGAAGGAAGCTCTAGCCCCTCCCCGCAGCTAGAGGACCCCGGCAGGGCCCTAGATCCAGGACTCGAAGAAGATCCGGATATTACCATGGAGCTTGTCAACGGGATATTTTATCAAACGAGCTGCGATGGCGCCTCAGTGGCCATTATTGCCGACTATCCCGGACTGCTGCCTACGTCGCGCGTAAGCCAAGCCGAAAAACCCTATCCTCCGAAGAGGACTCCCTTCAGATGTCATGCCTTACCCTTGAATGTCGTGTTTTTACAGAGACGACGGTCGGAGCGTGGGACCGAGCCCCTAGGGACTCGTCAGCCAAGGACGTCCGGATCGGGCATGCTCAAGAGGAAGGCGGTAAGGGTCGACTCGCCGCTACAGAGGTAAGGCAAAAACCTGTGCTGCGATTATGGTATTTTGAAGTATAGCAGCGCCCTTTGTGTCCTGGCAGGAAGAGGAGCAGCCAGACTATATCCGGGGATCCTGCCAGCCACGCCTCCACCAGCCAGATTCCGGAACCGGCTTCGAGAACGAAGGCAGGAGCGGGGCCGATGACGCATAGTTCTCCGACAGAGGACGCGGATATGCTCTCGGCCACGAACTCCGAAGTAGAGAGCGCCATGAATCATCGGCGCCGACGGACCGTACTTCGGAACAACATCTTTTCCGAAGAGGCATTTAACGCCTTCAATTCGGGAGACGCATACATCCAAGCTGCTCAAGGCGGGCTTGCGAAGCGACGACCAAGATACCAAAGATATACGGGTAAGAAAATTTGATAAGCATGTGTAGCAGTAGCCCCTGAGACTTGAAACGGTTGAAACAACTGTTTTAAGGATCAATTTATGCACAAGTTCTTGTAGATAAGAATGAGCAATTGTCTCGGGAGCTGGAGGAATGCAAGGCCGATCTGAGGGCCACAGTTGCGAAGCTAGAGGAATCCCAAAAACCCTCATCTGGTAACATTTGTCTCAATTGTACGAAGATGCACCAGTTAGTAAATGGCTGATATGACAAGTCTAACAGAAAAATCTGGAGACAATCCCGGGGTGAATTCGGAGGGCGTAAGAGATGACGAATCACATCTCAAAAGGCAGATGAAGGCTGGCGAGCACATTCTTACGCAAGTTAGGCAGGAGAAGAACAATCTTCAAGATGCCAAAGTCCAACTGGACGTGGAGTTAAAAGACGTCCGCGCTCAGCTGGCGGACTCCATGAAGGAGAACAAAAGGCTTCAACGCGGCATTTATCGTAAGTGCCTAGACGAACTGTATTATAGTTCGGCGTGGAAGTATATTGACAGTATTTTGCTTGTAGGAATGTTAATTGGTCGCCCTGAGGAGGAGATGCCCTCCTCTGCAGGCGATTTTCTACAAGACCTCTCACAACTGCACGAGTGAGCTCGGCAGGTGATGCAGGGTGTTGCTCAGGCCTTGGGGCCATCACGCTTCCTACCGAATGGCATGGGGGAGCTTGTGGATATGCTTCAAGGAGCACGACGGCGCTTCCGATTGTGGAAGATATCGGCCTGCCGGCAAGGTGCAAGAGAAGCCTGGGCTATGGTGAAGATGCGCTACACCAAGCTGGACCCGAACCATATGGCCGAAGTCGGACCGGCGGGGCCAGATGGGCAAGAAATTCCCGTGAGTCTCGTATATGACCAGGTAGCGTTAGCCGCAAAGTATTCTCAACAGGATTGTAAGCTAGATAGCCTGTTGGATGGTATAGAGGAGGAATATAGTCAGTCCAAGTGACTGTGTAATCTAATGGACATAAGTAGTCCCTAGCCGGATTGAAATCATTTGTCACGGCGGACCTTTTCGCTTCATTCCCTGGATCCTATAGCCCGGGGTGTGTCAGAATACCCACTCAGTTATACAGAACCAGGGTATGCGTGGACACTAGGCGTAGGGGTCATAAGTGCTTGAACAGACAAGTACCCAACTAGTTATGTTATATTACATGGATAATAAGAAACATCTTCCAGGGAGAATAGTTCCGTTAGGGGTTCCTTTCCCTGGGTACGCATGCGACGATGCACATGTCCGGACTGCGAACAAGGGCGCAGGATACAAAACTTCTGCAGATTGACGTTGTAATAAACGAATACATCTTTTGTTCACCGACCGAATATTCTCTTAAGGATGCTAGCTTTTGGCTTCATCCAGTCTGAGGTACACATCCGGCTGAACCGGCAGTAACAATTGCAGAGGTGCTCCCCTTATGCCCTATCCGAATTAACGGGAACGTAGGGCATAAACAAAAGAGCCAGGCAACCCAGCTTGGCCACATCTTAAGTCATATCGATGCATATAATGGTGAAGAAAAGGCACATATGGAAAAAGAACGCATATGTGATGGGAAAAAAGCCATTAAAGTAATTATATTTAGCTTCCGAATAGGAAGCCCCCAGGTATTGCTTACACACATAGTACGGCCGGAATGATCAGGGAGTCCGTACTGTATTAAATACTTTGTGTGAAGAGGAAAAAAGGTCGAAAAAGGAAAGGGGAGGGAGCATAAATTAAAAGGAGGGTTTGAGGAGACGAACACTGAGTTCGGCACTAGGCGTAGAATCTCCGGAGTTTGGCCGCGTTCCATGGGTTTGACTCGAGTCTGTTATCGGATGCATTACGTAAGCGGTACGCTCCTCCGGTGAGAACTTTGTCAATGATGAAGGGGCCTTCCCACTTGGGTTTGAGCTTGTCCATCTTCTTCTCCTGTAAGCGTAGAACGAGCTCGCCAATATTATAAGTTTTGGCCCGCACTTCTCTACTTTGGTATCGTCGAGCCTGCTGCTGATAGAATGCAGAGCGGGCTTTTGCGACGTCGCGCTCCTCCTCCAGGGCATTCAAGTTATCCTGCCGATCTAACTCGGCTTCCTTCTCGTCGTACATGCGTACGCGTGGAGAATCATGTATTATGTCGCAGGGTAGTACTGCTTCCGTGCCGTACACCATAAAAAATGGTGTATATCCGGTGGTACGATTTGGCGTGGTCCGCAGCCCCCAGAGTACGGAGTCGAGCTCTTCAACCCAGTGTTTATCCGACTCTGTCAAGGATCGCACTAGTCTGGGTTTGATGCCACTCATTATGAGACCGTTTGCTCGTTCGACCTGGCCGTTTGTTTGGGGATGCTAGACGGAAGCGTAATCAAGCTTAATGCCCATTTTGCCGCACCAAGTTTTCACTTCATCGGCTGTGAAATTTGAGCCATTATCAGTGATGATGCTGTGGGGGACACCGCATCAGTGTACGACACCGGATATGAAGTCTATTACTGGTCCGGACTCGGCCATTTTGACTGGTTTGGCTTCTATCCATTTGGTGAACTTGTCCACCATGACCAATAAGTATTTTTTTCTTATGGCTTCCCCCTTTAAGAGGTCCGACCATATCCAGCCCCCAGACCGTGAAGGGCCATAAGGGGATTGTTTGGAGAGCGGTAGGGGGCATATGACTCTGATTGGCAAAGAGCTGGCAACCGACGCAGTGTTGGACAAGGTCCTGTGCGTCTGCTCGGGCCGTCGGCCAATAGAAGCCTATACGAAAGGCTTTGCTGACTAGTGCTCGAGCCGCGGCGTGGTGTCCGCCCAGTCCTGCATGGACTTCAGCCAAGACTTGCCGCTCTTCCTCTTCGAAGATGCACCTTTGGAGCACTCTGGTCGCACTTTTCTTGTAGAGTTCCCCCTCATGGACTTTGTAAGCTTTAGAACGTCGAACAATGCAACGTGCTTCATTTTGGTCTTTGGGGAGCTCTTGCCTATTGAGGTAGGCCAAGAAAGGTTCAGTCCACGGGGCGATTACAGCCATGATTTCGTGGGCCGAAGATGTTATTTCGGTGGTGGAGCCTCCGATTATGTCTGATAGTTCGGAATCTGGGGGTGTGTTCGGATTCATGCTAGTATTGCCGGACTCCCCTTCCCATACTACTGATGTCTTGAACAGCCTTTCCAGGAATATGTTAGGTGGGACAGGGTCGCATTTAGTGCCGATGCGGACGAGGACGTCCGTCGCTTGATTGTTTTCTCGAGCCACATGGTGGAATTCGAGCCCCTCGAACCGAGCTGACATTTTAAGGACGACATTACGGTAGGCCGCCATTTTCGGATCCTTGGCATCAAAGTCTCCGTTTATTTGTGATATTGCGAGGTTTGAATCCCCGCACACTTCCAGGCGTTGAATGCCCATGGATACTGCCATCTGAAGACCGTGCAACATATTCGGCTGCATTGTTGGAGTCTGTGTATAATATTTGGAGGACGTACTAGACCGTATCTCCGGTGGGAGATGCCAGGACTACACCTGCTCCCAATCCGGCCAGCATTTTAGAGTCGTAAAAGTGCATGATCCAGTTAGAGTATGCGCCGTACTCTTTAGGGAGTTCGGCTTCTGTCCATTCGGCGACAAAGTCAGCCAGTACTTGCAACTTAATGGCCCGCCGTGGTTTGTATGTTATGTCGAACAGAAGGAGATCGATGGCCCATTTAGCAATCCAGCCCGTAGCATCGCGGTTATTTATTATGTCATTGAGTGGTACTTCGGAGGCCACCGTAATCGAACACTCTTGAAAGTAGTGTTGTAGTTTCCGGGATGCCATGAAGACCGCATATGCTATTTTCTAATAGTGTGGGTATCGGGATTTGCATGGGGTGAGGACCGTGGATACGTAATAAACCAGCTTTTGGAGCGGGAATTTGTATCCGTCAACCTCTCGTTCGACGATGAGCACTGCGCTTACAACCTGATGTGTTGCAGCTATGTACAACAGCATAGGTTCGCCGATATTTGGCGCTGTCAGGACTGGATTACTGGCTAATAAGGTCTTTATTTCATCGAGTCCAGCCGCGGCTGCATCCATCCACACGAAGTGTTCGGTGCGCCAAAGAAGGCGGTAAAGAGGTAAGGCCTTTTCTCCTAACCTGGAGATAAAGCGGCTTAAAGCAGCCACACATCCAGCTAGTTTCTGGATGTGCTTGAGGTCTGTTGTTATAGCCAACTGCGACAGAGCTCAAATTTTTGCCGGATTTGCTTCAATTCCTCTATTGGAAACAATGAAGCCGAGCAGTTTCCCCGAGGGGACACCGAAAACGCATTTTGCCGGGTTCAGCTTGATGTCGTATGTCCGGAGGTTATCGAATGTAAGCCTCAAGTCATCTATTAGGGTTTCGCGTGTCTTGTTTTTATGACCACGTCATCCACGTATGCCTCCACTGTTTTTCCGATTTGCTTTTCCAGGCATGTTTGAATCATGCGTTGATAGGTTGCGCCGGCATTCTTAAGCCCGAAAGGCATAGTGTTGAAGCAAAAAGGGCCATATGGCGTTATGAAAGCTGTTGCAGCTTAATCAGACTCTGCCATCTTTATTTGATGGTATCCAGAGTATGCGTCAAGGAAACACAACGAGTCATGTCCTGCTGTGGCATCGATGATTTGATCGATGCGAAGGAGGGGAAAGGGATCCTTGGGGCAAGCCTTGTTGAGGTCTTTAAAATCGACACATAGGCGTCAGGATTTGTCCTTCTTGGTACCATTACCAGATTTGCCACCAATCCAATGCTTGATATCTCGATGAATCCGCCTCGAGTAGTTTGGCTAGCTCTTCCCCATGGCTTGCCGCTTGGGCTCAAACCGCCTTTAGAGTCTGCTTGACTGATTTTTATCCTTTTAGTATATTGAGGCTGTGTTCGGCCAATCTGCGTGGGATGCCCGGCATGTCCGATGGGTGCCAGGCGAAAATGTCCCGATTCTCGTGTAAGAATTTTCGCAGTGCGGCGTCCATTGCGGGGCTCAACTGTGTCCCTATGGAAGATGTCTTCGTGGGGTCCGTTGGATGGACTTGGAATTTGACTATCTCGTCTGCGGGTTTAAATGAGGTGGACTTGGGTCGCTTGTCGAGTATCACGTCGGCCCTGTCCACGGTGGCCCGCAGTGTTGTCAATTCTTTGGTTGCTAGGGCTTCGGATAATGCTTCAGGGCTAGTGCTGCGGTTTTGTTTTCGGCGCGAAGTGCGACATCCGGATCACTGGCTAGAGTGATGATTCCATTGGGTCCTGGCATTTTAAGCTTCATGTACCCGTAATAGGGTATAGCTTGAAAGCTTGTAAACGCGTCCCGCCCTAGAAGGGCGTGGTACCCGCTGCTAAAAGGAGCCACTTGGAAGGTGATTTCTTCGGACCTATAATTCTCTGGGGTGCCGAATACCACATCGAGTGTGATTTTTCCCGCACACCGCGCTTCCCGACTAGGGAAAATTCCCCTGAAGGTTGTGCCACTTTGTTCAATGCGGCTTTTATCAATTTCCATCTTGTTGAGTGTTTCTTCATAGATCAAGTTTAATCCGCTTCCGCCGTCCATGAGTACTTTAGTGAGCCGAAAGCCATCCATGATTGGGCTAAGGACCAGAGCGGCTGGTGCCCGGACAGTCTGGAATCGAGGTTCATCACCGGCACTGAAAGTTATAGCAGTGTCGTTCCATGGGTTTATTTTTGCCACATGGCAAATTTCAGCGGAGCTTCGATGAGCTCGCTTGCGCCTATTGTTTGAGGCAAAAGTCTCGAAGACTGTTAGTACCGTATTGTGTTTGTTGGCGGTATGTTGTTCTGCTTTATGGATTGCAAGAAGATCCTTGCCACTTTTTGCAACCTGCCGGAGTATCCAACATGCCCTAAGGCTATGGGTTGGTGTTGTGTCCGGAGTACTGTGGATTTTACATTGCCCATTGAGCTATTCCTCCAATACGGTTCCCCGCCCTGGGATGGGCTTTGGTTTCTTGGGGATTGGATCGGCCAACTTACGAGAGTTCGCCCGTTTAGTTCGGACAAAGGTTTTGGTGAGAGCCGGACTATCCCAAAATTCTGTTTGGGTTTTCCAGGCGCTTTCCATCGCATAGTACTTCTGTACTATGGTTGCCAAGTCCGCAAAGTGTACTATGTCACGGCGACCTTAGCATTACGGATTCCTTTGTTCATGCAGTTTTTGCAGAAAAGTGAGACTACGTCCTCCTCGCGGCAGTCCTTGACCTTGTTTAGCACAAGGAGGAATCGCCCAAGAACGATGTAATCGCCTCCAGGGCTCTTGCCTGATATGAGAGAGATGGTTCAAGTCCGTGTGGGTAGGAATAGCTGAATCCGGATTCGGATCCGATCTAGCACCCAGGGGCATGGAAGCTTCCGAGCCTGACAGCTCGTGATCCGGGGTGCTACCCAATTTCTCTGGTCCAATGCCCGATTCTAAGTCCGGGATCCAGGTCATGTCTTCCCTTGGGCGGGTGTCCGGCTCAGGGAGCTCGGTGATCCGGACATAATTCGTCCTCAGAATTAAGGGGTAATCCATGTGTGGTTCCTCCACTACCGCTATCTCATGGGTGGCCGGTGGGGTTTTAATGTCCCTTTGGTCGAGTTTAAGCCCGATCCGGTCATTGTCCGTAGCGATTCCCAAAGCGGCAATGCGATCCAAGAGCTCATTAAGGGAGGAGAGCTCTATCGGATCCATCTGTTCGGCGAGTTCCGAATTGACGTGAAGGTTATGCGTGATAACCCGAGAGGCCATCGTCGGTGCAACCGCCGATGGGGCAGCCATGATGAAGCCGCCGAGTCGGAGACTTTGGCCTACGGCCAGCGCTACCCCAGAGGTAATGTTGTCCTTGACAACAAGATGAGCCATTGAGCCTTGTAGCGACGACACAGAGGAACTCTCAATGAAAGCACCAATGCCGGTGTCAAAACTGGCGGATCTCGGGTAGGGGGTCCCGATCTGTGCATCTTAGGCTGATGGTAACAGGAAGCAAGGGACACAATGTTTACCCAGGTTCGGGCCCTCTCGATGGAGGTAAAACCCTACTTCCTGCTTGATTAATATTGAAGATATGAGTAGTACAAGAGTAGATCTACCACGAGATCGTAGAGGCTAAACCCTAGGAGCTAGCCTACGATGATTATGATTGTAATTGTGATCTGCCTTCTAAGGACCAACCTCTCCGGTTTATATAGACACGGGAGAGGGCTAGGGTTTACATGGAGTCGGTTACAAGGAAGGAAATATAATATCCGGATCGCCAAGCTTGTCTTCGACGCAAAGGAGTCCCATCCGGACACGGGACGGAGTCTTGAGTCTTGTATCTTCACGCTCCAATAGTTCGGACGATGTATATAGTCCGGCTGTCCGGATACCCCCTAATCCAGGACTCCCTCAACTACCTCCTCAATCTACATTAGTCTGCAACAAGGTCAGCCCCCACTATAATTTTTTCTTCAGATCTTGCATCACCATGGTGACTCCACAATTTGTACATCCATTGCCCACGTTGGTATTTATGCAGGAGAGAATTAACAACAGTAGACCAAAGCAAAGAAGGGTTAGCCTGAATGGGACGTATCCCCTTCCAGAGGACTCGCACTCCCCGGTTATGTGCCTACCCTAGCTAGCCTGCACGGTACTCTTCCTTAGCCCTTAGAAGTGCGACAGGTGCAGCCGGCGATGGTTGTGGAAGATGCGCGAGCAATTCATTAAACTTGTTATCGAGCTTTGTTTCGAACGTCTTCTCAATGCCATTTATATTCTCCATGGCCTCTTCAAATCGGTTTAGCACATCTTGCACCTGTCCACTCGTCATTTGCTGAAATTTATCATGTAGCTGTTTGTTCGTCATGATCTCCCAGTCAATCTCGTCAGCTTATGATCCTGCCATGGTTAGCAGCAATAGAAACACACAAGAATATGATCCTACAGACTACTAGAAATTGGCGGTGGTGGGGTGTCACAAATCCGTCAAGCAAATCTCATATTCTTACCAGTTCTTACCCAACTGTAGGTGGTGATCGGCAATCGTTGTAGTCAAAACTCTCAAAGCTTGGATAGATCGATTACCAGGGAGAGTCAAACGCAAGACGTAGATGTGTGTGGAGTTGGGAAGGCTTATAATATGGTAGTAAAAAGGGTCAGCAATAATAATTCAGAGATGCAAAGTTGAATAAACGCTCAACGACGGTACTGTTTTGGTCCTAGGCTAGACCGTGCTAGAGACGCGAGCGTAGGACACTAACAAAATCACGGCGTGACACATAATCAAGGGAGGAGCACACTCTTAATTTTTCTTTCCTTTTTCCACCTTTTTTGCACTTTTTCCCTCTTTTTTTTGCTCCGCATCAATTTTTTTGAAAAAGTATACAAATGGTCTAAAAACTGCCTAGCCAGAATTTTCCAGACTTAGTATTTTCTGAGTTTGGAACTATTTTTCAACTGCGGGTGGCACATAAGTTGGGGAGTCCGACTTGGTCATGAATCGGAGTATCGCGTGATCTGGAATTCGGAAATAAAGGAAAAAAATACTGGACTTGGACTAGGACTGGTGGCGGAGATGAATCTGGTGGAACTCAGATTGGTGATGATGGTATATGATGGGCGGTGGAGCACGGACTAGTGGTGAATCTGTGGTGGAGGTGGACTCGGATTGGCGTGATGGTGACCTAATGGATGTATATGACTTGGATTGATGGCGGATATGCAGTGGATGTATATGGACTCTGATTGGCAGCGGATATTTGGTGATGGTATATGGCAGTGGCGATGACGATGGTGTGGCGGCGACGTGAAAACCTGTGACCAGAACTCAAAACTCTAAGGAAACTAGATGCTAAGACCAGCAACTCGACTCGATGATGCAACCGAAAATTCAACACAGCAAAACACTAAAAGATTATGCCAAGGCTCATATTGGTTCGGATAGGATGAACTAACCCAATTTTTTTGGCTTTTTCGTGGACTTTAGGTATGAAGAACAGACTCGATCTAAACTATGCAAAATTGGAAAATCTCACTGAGCAACCTGGAAATCTGATACCACTTGATATAGGCAAAGGTGTCCCATCTTTCGATGAGATGGTGGCTATCGTTTGGGTGGAGTTGACTTCGATGATACGACTACGAACGTGCGAGGATGTCGCGTCTTAGCAATCGCTAAACCAAATCCAAGAGGTTATTGACCACGCCGGAGCACGATCAACCTGACCACGAGGGTCTATTTCCTGCAAGCAAACGAAGAACATGCAAGACACTCAGATTGCAATCTGGATATTGCGAATATAAGAGGAAAGCTTTATTAATGAAGGAGGGGTTCTAAGACGCCTTTGTCTGGTCGTTGAACACAAACGAAGTACGCAAAGTTGCAGCTATGGGGAACTTTATCTAAACAAAACCCAAAGTCTAAACGATGCCCTAAGGGTTGTATATATGGAGGAAGAGGGGGAATTTTGGCCCTTGGGGGAGGGGTCCGAAACCAACATATATCTTATTTCCCGACACATACAGACTCTAAAAACAGCCTATACTTATGTATTTCGAAACTACATGGGCCTGGCCTAATAATAAGGTGACGCAGCACCTATAATAGCCTCTAGACGAAATTTGTGAAGTGACATCTTGTATATTTCGTCCAAGACTTCATCCACTCATTACAGTGCCTTCCAAGTCCTGAAATCATCACTTGAAACTCCGTTGTTGTTTCCCTTGCGCATGCCGGCATCTCCATGCTTGTTCTTGCTCCAATGTTCATCCTTCTCCAAGCTAGGCCCTTCATTTGTAAGCAAAACAAGTGTATCCAATTTAGGCAGCATCATATTCTCATGAACATTAGAATCATTACCAAGAAACGGAAGTACCTGGTAATTTAATTGGCGTGCACGAGCTCTAGTAATTGGTCCAGTATGTATAGTAGCAGGGGTTGTGGGTGTAACAATGGTATTGATGTCCTCATCACTAGGGCAACGCCTCCCGAGCGTGTCACTCCCTTGTGGATCATCTGGTCTTATCTCGAACCATCTAGGGTCTCTTCTGGTCCAGAAACAATTAATCCAAAGTTTTTTCTCCATTTGGACTCCAATTGATATTGATTTCCTGAAAAGCCAGAAACAATTAAATAATAGCAACTGGCACTGGGCACTAAGTTAATAGGTTAAGCCCAAAAAATGATATATAATTGCATAAAGTTGCATATAAAACATCCAAGATTGATACTATAATAGCATGAAACAATCAAAAAGTATAGATACATTGGATATGTATCATGGGGCTCGTTGTCATTGATCCCGGGGTGCTAACTAATGGGTGATTAGCTCTTAAGCTAATCATGCCACGTCGACACGGCGGGGGTTAACCATTCGCGACCTCTGACCATGACGGAGGGACACGAGAGCGGCTGAAGGGGGCACCAGAGGATAGCTCTCACCTGTGCACATCCATTAGTGGTGGCAGCATGCGGAAGGGCGGCCAGAATCAAGGCCAACGATGACCTCATGCGGCAGCACACACACACACGGGCTTGGACGGAACGGCTCGATGATGGACGGAGGCGCTCGCCGAAAGGCTCACTAGACTCTTGATGAAGCAACAAGCACGATTATGCACTCGGGAATGACTGGTTCAAGCCGTGGCCTTGTCGACGACATGGCCGCTCGGCATGGAGCTTCGGCCATGGCAGGGATCCTAGCTAGAGGACTAAGAACGAGCAGGGGGTTCGAGGAAAATGGAGAGGAGCTGAAGGGGAGGCAGAGAAGCAGGTCAGCGTGCTCGGGGATGCTCTGGATGAGGCGAATAAACATGTGGTGTCCAGCGTGGTAGAGGTGGAAGACGAGATCAATGGCGATACTATAGGGCATCCAGGGAAGCAGGTGTTGGTGTGCTGACGCTGTCCGTTGAGGCGGAGCCGCTCGACATGCTCGCTCAGCTTCTCGACGTCGTCGGCCATGCTAGCGAGTGACGGCGGCGAGGTAAGGCTCTCGAGTGTGCTCAGAGTTGAGCACTGCTACGTCTTGAGCTTGCGTTGGTTTTCCTTGAAGAGGAAAGGGTGATGCAGCAATAGTAGCATAAGTATTTCCCTCAGTTTTTGAGAACCAAGGTATGAATCCAGTAGGAGGCTCCTCAGAAGTCCCACGCACCTACACAAACAAACAAAGAAGTCACAACTAACGCAATAATGGGGTTGTCAATCCCTTCACGGCCACTTGCGCAAAGTGAGATCTGATAGAGATAGTATGATAAGATAAATATATTTTTGGTATTTTATAATATAGATTGGAAAAGTAAAGATGCAAATAAAAGTAGATTCAAAGCTTATATGATAAAAGATAGACCCGGGGGCCATAGGTTTCACTGGTGGCTTCTCTCAAGATAGCATAAGTATTACGGTGGGTGAACAAATTACTGTCGAGCAATTGATAGAAAAGCGAATAATTATGAGATTATCTAGGCATGATCATGTATATAGGCATCACGTCTGTGACAAGTAGACCGACTCCTACCTGCATCTACTACTATTACTCCACGCATCGACCGCTATCCAGCATGCATCTAGAGTATTAAGTTCATAAGAACAGAGTAACGCATTAAGAAAGATGACATGATATAGAGGGATAAACTCAAGTAGTATGATATAAACCCCATCTTTTTATCCTCGATGGCAACAATACAATACGTGCCTTGCTGCCCCTACTGTCACTTGGAAAGGACACCGCAAGATTGAACCCAAAGCTAAGCACTTCTCGCATGGCAAGAAAGATCAATCTAGTAGGCCAAACCAAACTGATAATTCGAAGAGATTTGCAAAGATAACTCAATCATACATAAAAGAATTTAGAGGAGATTCAAATATTTCTCATAGATAAACTTGATCATAAACCCACAATTCATCGGATCTCGACAAACACACCGCAAAAAGAGTTACATCAAATAGATCTCTACAAGAGAGGGGGAGAACATGGTATTGAGATCCATAAAGAGAGAAGAATCCATCTAGCTAATAACTATGGACCCGAAGGTCTGTGGTAAACTACTCACAACTCATCGGAGGGCTATGGTGTTGATGTAGAAGCCCTCCGCGGTCGATTCCCCCTCCGATGGAGTGTCGGTGAAGGCTCCAAGATGGGATCTCGCGGATACAGAAGGTTACGGCAGTGGAAATTTTTTTTCGTTGGCTCCCTGGTTGTTTTCGGGGTACGTGGGTATATATAGGAAGAAGAAGTAGGTCGGTGGCCGCCCGAGGGGCCCACGAGACAGGGGGCGCGCCCTGTAGGGGTGGGCGCGCCCCCCACCCTCGTGGCCGCCTCGGCTGCTTCTTGGCTTGCACTCCAAGTCCTCTGGATCACGTTCGTTCCAAAAATCACGCACCCGAAGGTTTCATTCCGTTTGGACTCCGTTTGATATTCCTTTACTTTGAAATAATGAAATAGGCAAAAAAACAACAATATGGGCTAGGCCTCCAGTTAGTAGGTTAGTCCCAAAAATGATATAAATGTGTAAAATAAAGCCCATAAACATCCAAAAGGGGTAATATAATAGCATGGAACAATCAAAAGTTATAGATACATTGGAGACGTATCAAGCATCCCCAAGCTTAATTCCTGCTCATCCTCGTGTAGGTAAATGATAATTTGATGTGGAATGCTACCTAACATAATTCTAAATGTAATTTTCTTTATTGTGGCATGAATGTTCAGATCCAAATGATTCAAAATAAAAGTTCATATTGATAAAAGAAATAGTAACACTTCAAGCATACTAATCAAAGCAATCATGTCTTCTCAAAATAACATGGCTAAAGAAAGTTCATCCCTACAAAATCATATAGTTAGGCTATGCTTCATTTTCATCACACAAAAATGTTCCCAAATCCTACACACCCGATGATAAGCCAAGCAATTGTTTCGTACTTAAATAATCTCAAACCTTTTCAACTTTCACGCAATACATGAGCGTGAGCCATGGATATAGCACTATGGGTGGAATAGAATATGATGACGGGGATTGTGTGGAGAAGACAAAAAAGGAGAAAGTCTCACATTGACGATTATAATCAACGGGATATGGAGATGCCCATCAATTGATGTCAACATGAGGAGTACGGATTGCCATGCAACGGATGCACTAGAGCTATAAGTGAATGAAAGCTCAATAAAAGAAAACTAGTGGGTGTGCATCCAACTTGCTTGCTCACAAAGACCTAGGGCATTTTGAGGAAGCCCATCATAGGAATATACAAGCCAAGTTCTATAATGAAAAATTCTCACTAGTATATGAAAGTGACAACATATGAGACTCGCTATATGAAAAACATCATGCTACTTTGAAGCACATTATATGAGACTCGCTATATGAAGGACATGGTGCTACTTTGAAGCACAAGTGTGGAAAAAGAGATAGTAACATTGCCCCTTTTTTTTGGGCCTTTCTTTTTTTGGCCTTTTTTGGGGGACAATGCTCTAATAATGATGATCATCACACTTTTATTGATTTACAACATATGAAATACAACTCAAAACTAGAACAAGATATGACTCTATATGAATGCCTCTGGCGGTGTACCGGGATGGTGCAATGAATCAAGAGTGACATGTATGAAAAATTATGCATGGTGGCTTTGCCACAAATACGATGTCAACTACATGATCATGCAATGGCAATATGACAAAATTAATGTGTGTCATGATGATAAATGGAACGGTGGAAAGTTGCATGGCAATATATCTCGGAATGGCTATGGAAATGCCATAATAGGTACGTATGGTGGCTGTTTTGAGGAAGATATAAGGAGGTTTATGTGTGATAGAGCGTATCGTATCATGGGGTTTGGATGCACCAGCGAAGTTTGCACCAACTCTCAAGGTGAGAAAGGGCAATGCACGGTACCGAAGAGGCTAGCAATGGTGGAAAGGTAAAAGTGCGTATAATCCATCGACTCAACATTAGTCAAAAGAACTCATATACCTATGGCAAAAATTTAGAAGTCATCAAAAACCAAGCACTACACGCATGCTCGACTGAACTCCTCCTAGTTGTTCCAGTGGCAGATGTACAGGGTGGCCAGGGTGGGCCGCGGCCCACCCTGGGATTTTAAAACGGGTTATATACATATGTCTCTAATTGGGCTAGAGATGAAAAAAAGGCCCACTAACCTATCCAGAGACGAACGCATCCACGATCCACGTCGAGCACGAGCAGAACCTCGACCCCTTGCGCAACAACTCTCTGCCTGACGCCTTGACCCTGACACCCAGCCGACCGCTGGCCGCCTCACCGTCGCGGCGTCGCCGTTCCTCGCGGCTTCGTAAGTCGCTCGCCGCCCAAACGAAGACCGGAGTCCGGCCGTGCCCCCCGCCCTGCGCCGCTCGCCCAATCCGGCGCGCCCTGCCCCTGCCTGCCTGGCTGTGCACCTCCGCCCCTGCCTCCGCTCCGGCTGTCCCAGCGTCCCGCCAGCCCGGCCGCCCCCCAGCAAATCCCCACCATGGCGGCAAACAAGTTACAAGTAATTTTTGCCCCAATTTTAGACTTAGGGTTTGCCTTTTTGCCCCAATTTCAGACAAGGGTTTGCCTTTTTGCCTCAATTTCAACACATAATTCTGCACAAGTACTTTGCTTAAATCGGTCTATATGCAGATATGATGTGAAATTTTAGTTGGCTTGAATGAAGCCACAAAGGCTTGAATTCTGCCTCAATTACTTTCGTTATAGTTGGCTCGAATGAACCACCTTTCAGTTCTGCTTCAATTACTTTCATTTTGCACATCATGCCTCGGCTTACTTGTGTATTGATAGAAAGTAATTTTTATTACAGAATTGTTGAAGTATGAAGAGGGCCGGAGACATAGCTTCTCTTTTCCAGAGAGAAGCTATTAAGGTAGGGAAGAAGAAGAAGGCAGGGAATATGCCGGATGTGGCCGAAGATAATACTGGAGAACTTGTGTGCGAGTTGTGATTGAAGAGGAAACTCAAGAACCAACAGTGAACTTCTCAAGGTATGTCTATGGTCCATGTAGTATGTAATATTTAGGCTTCTTTATGCAAAACTTAGTCTTAATTGAGAATTCTAGTGTGTTTGTAAGACCATATTGATATATTTCTATTTGATAAACGTTCACATGTCATATTTCTTGTCAATTTTTGTTTTGGGCGGACCATCCTGATGTCAAATGCTAGCTCCGCCACTGAGTTGTTCGTCGTCCCAGCCAAGAACAGACCCTCGCGAGGCTGTTCTTCCTTGTATTGTTCATCATCAGCCCACGAGGCAATCCACCACACCACACACTAGAGTAGGATATTACACCGCAATGGTGGCCTGAACCAGTATAAACTCTGTGTCTCTTGTGTTGTTCCTTTCGTAGTTTAGATCTCAGCAAGCCGGCGAGGAACAGGTAGGTGGAGGGCGAAATCTGCGCGTGCACCCCAGTGTTCGAACCTCAAGGGTCTGCCGAAACCCGAAATCCGACAGCAGCAGCGTTGGGATGGTGGCGAACGCAGCTAGTGAATCTGAGGAACAGGGAGGAGAAAATGAGGGCGTACTGTTCAAAAAAAAACCATCCGGCGCCTTATATGATGTCGCTTCCTAGTGGCCGACTGGTAGGCCCGGACGATCCTGTCAAATCCCGCAACAGTCGCGCGCGCGATACGTGGCGAAAAAGGTGGCGCAAAGATCGAGGCATTCCTGCCTTATCCCATCCGAGTACCGCGGCCTCTTCCGCCTCGTGCGCTTCCCAAAATTCAGATCCCTAAATCCGCGAACAGCAGAGCAACTTGTCAGACCGGAGATTTCCTCCGATCCGTCGTTCGGAAATCTCCAAGCACAGAAAAGTCACTCGACAGAAACAAAGAATGGATCAAGGCGACTGAAAAAGGAAGTTGGTGCCGTCACTTAAAGTCATTGATCCAAAACAAGACATACTCATAGCACGAAAAACGGGTCGGAAGAATTCTCAACTCCTTCCTCACTCAAACCTCGATCCATTCGGGGGCTAATGATGAAGCCATGTACCTAGGGTAGGGTCATGGACCTGTCCAAGTTACCCTCCCCAAGGACATCTATAGAAGAAACTACCTTTCAGTCAACCTGGAAGGATTCCACTCGACGAACTCGAAGACACTCGACCATGAAGCCATTCACTCGACCACCAAGAGATCTAGAGCCACTCTGCACGCAAACGGTCTTTCATTAAGTAGTCTTTATGGTCATGATAGCACTTTATGTAGGGCGTTACCAGTAACGCCAGACCTTAATGTACCTTAAACCCTGCATAACTGAGGGCCGGAGGGGTCTGGCAGACTCTATATAAGCCAACCCCTCCTCAATGTAAAGGGTTCGCACCCCTGTAACTCATACGCATATAATCCAGTCGACCGCCTCCGGGCTCCGAGACGTAGGGCTATTACTTCCTCCAAGAAGGGCCTGAACTCGAAAATCTCTTGCGTATACAACTACTCCATAGCTAGGATCTTGCCTCTCCATACCTACCCCCTATTCTACTGTCAGGCTTAGAACCACTACGTGTACTTCTTCATACATGCTTCCACCACTTAGCGTCTGCACACGACATGTGCTCGGCAGACTTCAAGCGAAAGCCGACGTGGGTGTAGACCACGACCTACCTAAACACTCAAGTCTCTAGTCCAGGTTTATCGCCTATTCAGGTTCCATCCGCAGGGATTCCGACCGAAGTTTCCACATAAGGCCCCGAAGGATGTGTGCAGGGTTCCAGAGACACCAAACGGGCGCCCGGTATACCGTGTCACGTGCCTACCGCATCACAGCCCACCCCTCGGTTCAGCGCTACGCACGGCCTCCAGCATACTACAAACACCAAAAACTACTTGCAACTCCTGGACAGAGGACAAGGGTAATTAAGAAGTCGAGTGGGGTCATATTTCAGGGCCCAATGCATGGTAGTAGTTGTTTCATGGATCACAAACACAGAACTCAGTTCCTGAGGATGGCTTCAATGAGACAACCCACCATGTACTCCTACATGGCCTCTCACCGATACCTTTACCAAATCGTGTTCACACACTTAGCTCTCAACAGTAGGACACGTTCACACACCTCCGATTCATCCCCGATGAATTAGACCTGACACAACTCTAAGCAATAGCAGGCACGACAAACAAGCATGAATGAGTAGGCACATCAGGGCTCAAACAACTCCTACTCATGCTAGTGGGTTTCATCTATTTACTATGGCAATGACAGGTCATGCAGAGGATAAGGGGTTCAACTACCGCAGCAAGTAACAGATGAATCGTTGTTGTCCTATTGCAGTAAACGAGAGCAGGATCGAGAGAGTGAGATTGTATCGGAATGAACAAGGGGGTTTTGCTTGCCTGACAGAGTGGTAGTGGGATACTGCCCTTCAGTTGGATACGCGTGAATATCCTCGGAGACAGAACCTACCACGAAGAACACATTGACACACAATCATACATGGTAATATGGAACATTATGATGCATGCAAATGACATGGCAAAATGAGTGTGTTTGGCTAATGCAACTTAGAACAGATTGGTTTGAGTTCATTTGAATCAAGGATTCAAATGCAAACCCAAAATAAGAGGTCATATTAGTGCATTAAATTGTTTCACCTAAACAGCAAGGTTAGGTTGCTGTAACATGCATGACAATGATACAGATGGATAGATTGGATTTTTCTAATCATTTTTCATATATAAATTATTTAATTTGGACTTACAGTTGAATTTCTATGAATTTTAGAAGTTTAGATCATTTTCTGAAATTTATAAATCATTTCTGATTTATTTTATTTCCAGAAAATGTTTACTACATCAGCATTAGGTCAGGTTGACCTCAGCAGGTCAACAGGGCTGCCACGGGTCAAACCAGACCAGTGGGTCCCACTGGCCAGTGTCACGGTGCTAGTTAGAGTCAGTGACGTGTGGGCCCAGTAAACGGCCACGTCAGCTTGGTCAAAGATGACACGTGGGGTCGCTCTGTATTAGTTAATCCTAAGGAGAAATAAAACTGGGGTTAATTAGGGCATGGGGCCCAGGTGTCAGTGAGCTAGGAGGGTTAACTAACTACGTCATTAGCACTAACTAATCTACCACGTCACCGGATTAACTCCGGCGATAACCGGAGCGCGGCGGCGATGCTCGTCCGGCCAACTCCCGCTTCAGGAGGACGCGCAGCTGGTCTTGTTGGAACGGCCGCGACACGGCGCGTCCAGCGGTGGCTGCAGCTGCGGCTGGGGTGGCCGGTAGCGGCAACTGCGGCGAGCGAGGTGGCGGCCGGAGCTCGGCCTCGAGCGGCTAGGGGCCTACGGTGCGGCTACGGACGAGCTACTAGGTGTGTTCGGCTCCTGGGAGCGAGGTGAGGAAGATGACGCGCTCTGGCGCAAGCAGCAACGTCCGTAGCGACAAGGGCGACAAGGTTAGCGGCGGCCGGAGTTCGGCCGCGACGGAGCTATGGCCTAGAGCTCGCAAACGCGAGGGGAATGAGAGGGGATCTGCATGGAGACTCACAGCGCATCGCATGGAGGGGTCGGCAGCTCAGGGGAGGCTCTGGAGACGACAGAGTGGTGACGGTGATCACTGGAGTCTGAGGAAGAAGACGGAGCCGATGGCGGCATTGTAGGGGCTCCCATGGGGCATGGCTCGATGAGAAGGAAGAGGGGTTCGAGGCGGAGCCTCTGAGCGCATCGGCGAGGCGAGGCAGTGGCTGTGGTCGCATCGGTGCTCTTCGGCGGCGACGGCTGCGCTCTTGCGTGGGAGGGAGAGAGCCAGGGGAGGAGATGGGGGCGAGGGAGTGAGCGGGAGGGTTCCAGGGGGTGCGTGGCGCCAGCAGAGAAGGCCAGGGCGTCGAGGGGAAGTGGCAAGCAGAGGTGGCAGGCGCGTGGCCAAGACGCACGGGCACACGCCTTGGCGTCCTCTGTCATGAGGAAGATGACAGGGGGAAGGCCAGTGGGCTGGGCCGCACAGTTGGGCTGCAAGCTGGGCCGGCCAGGTGGCTTTGGTGGGCGCCAGGTAAGTTCCAGGTGAGCCTCTGTTCTTTTCCTATTTTTATTTCACTTTCTATTTCTTCTGCAACTTGATGGTTTTATTACAAATACTTAGGCACACTCAAAAATCACCAAACTGCTCATGGCCACTGATTGGAATATATCCAACATGGAACATTTCAGTTTAGGATGATTTGGACATTTTAAATATTTTATAGTATTTAAATGCCCAAATTCAAATAGAGTATGATTTAATTCAGAGCCCAAATATGTCATGGAAAAATGTGCATCACCTCTGGCTACTGTTTACAGTATTTCCCATAAATAACGAACATTTTTGAAAGCCATTTGGACTTACTGAAAATATTTTAGGTGAACCTAGTGAATTCCTTTAATGCTAGGGTTTGGACAATCCCCATTTCAACTTTCTGTAAAAAGTAAACATGATGCAACACCAAAGACTAGCACTAGTGCATTGCCAGAAGCTAGGGATGTGACAACTCACCCCCACTAAGCAAGAATCTCGTCCCGAGATTCAAGACGCGAGGTAAGAAGATAGAGGGGACACTAAATCTCACAAACTTCATGATCCAATTGCCCTTCTCGAAGATGTTGATCCATTCATCATCTCAGTCTTGACGTCTTGCTCTGAGAACTCCATCCAACATGACAACGAGAAGAAAGGGAAAACTCTAGAAGAATCGATCTTCTCGAAGATCGAGCAACTCAGGATCAACTCACGGAATGAGACATAGCAACATCTCTCGAGCTGAGACACGAAGCACACATCTGGAGGGATGGAGTGGAATAGATGACGAGGGTGCACTAGGTAGACAATAATTCCACACTTAAGAAGGTGGTGAATGGTTGTCAACGTAGCGGGGATTTGAGTTGCCATGATACCAAAATGGGACATCTTGGAGGAGGGTGATTCGTAGATTATTACCCTAAGTGGCAAAAAGAATTACCTTTGATATAGAGATCATTGAGACTCTCTCTAAACCAGCCTAGGGCAATTCTCGAGCGATTGTTTGGAGGGTTTCGATAGAATGGCATACCCGGACTGGAATGGATGATGTGGATTACCTGTTAAAGACAAAGCAATGGATGATTTTGCTTGTCATCGGAGATGGATGGGACCCAAGGTAGGATGGCACAATGGCGGTGCAAGATGGTAACAAAATGCAAATGCTAGGAATGTTCCTAGTAACTGGGGAGAAGCTCAACAGTAGAGAGTGAATCCACTGTTTGAAAGGTTATAGCATAACCGAGGGAACTAGGAGCAATCCTAGTTAGTGCCGATGATAACACCTAGCGCTTGTGCGTGCTCTCAAGAACTTGAGCATTTCCATATCCATCAAGGTTTTACCAATATCCGTGTCAAGGATCCTGGCAACACAACATACTACCATGATGATAAGCGATGGACGACGCGGATGCAAAGGAAGATGACACTTTCTCAGATTTCACCTTAGTGAGGCCAAGGGGACAAAATCTGGATGATCGACCGAGAGACATTTAGCACTTCGCTTCTAATGTTCTCCTTGATGTGCTAGCGTATCCCATTCCAGCATACTACAAACACTAGAAAATACTTGCAACTCCTGGACAGAGGACAAGGGTGATTAAGAAGTCGAGCGGGGTCATATTTCAGGGCCCAATGCATGCTAGTAGTTGTTTCATGGATCACAAACACAGAACTCAGTTCCTGAGGACGGCTTCAATGAGACAACCCACCATGTACTCCTACATGGCCTCTCACCGATACCTTTACCAAATCGTGTTCACACACTTAGCTCTCAACAGTAGGACACGTTCATACACCTCCGATTCATCCCTAATGAATCAGACCTGACACAAATCTAAGCAATAGTAGGCACGACAAACAAGCATGAATGAGTAGGCACATCAGGGCTCAAACAACTCCTACTCATGCTAGTCGGTTTCATCTATTTACTATGGCAATGACAGGTCATGCAGAGGATAAGGGGTTCAACTATCGCAGCAAGTAACAGATGAATCGTTGTTGTCCTAATGCAGTAAAAGAGAGCAGGAGCGAGAGAGTGGGATTGTATTGGAATGAACAAGGGGTTTTTGCTTACCTGACAGAGTGGTAGTGGGATACTGCCCTTCAGTTGGATACTCGTGAATATCCTTGGAGACAAAACCTACCAAGAAGAACACATCAACACACAATCATACATGGCAATATGGAACATTATGATGCATGTAAATGACATGGCAAAATGAGTGTGTTTGGCTAATGCAACTTAGAACAGATTGGTTTGAGTTCATTTGAATCAAGGATTCAAATGCCAACCCAAAATAAGAGGTCATATTAGTGCATTAACTTGTTTCACCTAAACAGCAAGGTTAGGTTGCTCTAACATGCATGAAAATGGTACATATGGATAGATTGGATTTTTCTGATCATTTTTCATATAGAAATTATTTAATTTGGAGTTACAGTTGAATTTCTATGAATTTTAGAAGTTTAGGTCAATTTCTGAAATTTATAAATCATTTCTGATTTATTTTAATTCCAAAAAATGTTTACTACGTCAGCATTAGGTCATGCTGACCTCAGCAGGTCAACAGGGCTGCCCCGGGTCAAACCTGACCAGTGGGTCCCACTGGCCAGTGTCACGGTGCTAGCTAGTCACTGACGTGTGGGCCCAGTCAACGACCACATCTGCTTGGTCAAAGCTGACACGTGGGGCCGCTCTGTATTAGTTAATCCTAAGCAGAAATAAAACTAGGGTTAATTAGGGCGTGGGGCCCAGGTGTCAGTGAGCTAGGAGGGTTAACTAACTGCGTCATTAGCACTAACTAATCTACCACGTCACCGGATTAACTCCGGCGATAATCGGAGCGCGGCGGCAATGCCCGTCCGGCCAACTCCGGCGTCGGGAGGACGCGCGACTGGTCTTGTTGGAACAGCCGCGACGCGGCGCGTCCAGCGGTGGCTGCAGCTTCGGCTGGGATGGCCAATAGCGGCAACTGCGGCGAGCAAGCCGGCAGCTGGAGCTCGGCCTCGAGCGGCTAGGGGCCTACGGTGCGGCTACGGACGAGCTACTAGGTGCGTTCGACTCCTGGGAGCGAGGTGAGGAAGATGACCCGCTTTGGCGCAAGCTGCAACGTCCGTAGCGGCAGCGGCGACAAGGTCAGCGGCGGCCAGAGTTCGGCCGCGACGGTGCTATGGCCTAGAGCTCTCAAACGCGAGGGGAAAGAGAGGGGTTCTGCACGGAGGCTCACAGCGCATCGCATGGAGGGGTCGGCAGCTCGGGCGAGGCTCTGGAGACGACGGAGTGGCGACGGTGATCGCCGGAGTCCGAGGAAGAAGACGGAGCCGATGGCAGCGTTGTAGGGGCTCCCACGGGGCGTGTCTCGTTGAGAAGGAAGAGGGGTTCGAGGCGGAGCCTCTGAGCGCATCGGCGAGGCGAGGCAGTGGCTGTGGCCGCGGCGGTGCTCTTCGACGGCGATAGCTACGCTCGGTTGCGTGGGAGGGAGAGAGCCAGGGGAGGAGATGGGGACGAGGGAGTGAGCCGGAGGGTTCCAGGGGGTGTGTGGCGCCAGTAGAGAAGGCCAGGGCATCGAGAGGAAGCGGCAAGCAGGAGGTGGCCGGGGCGCGTGGCCGCGCGCACGGGGCACAAGCCCAGCGTTCTTCTATCGCGAGGAAGATGACAGGGGGGAAGGCCAGTGGGCTGGGCCACACAGGTGGGCTGCAAGCTGGGCCGGACAGGTGGCTTTTGTGGGCGCGAGGTAAGTTCCAGGTGAGCCTCTGTTCCTTTCCTATTTTTATTTCTCTTTCTATTTCTTCTGCGACTTGATGGCTTTATTACAAATACTTAGGCACACTCAAAAATCACCAAACTGCTCATGGCCACTGTTTGGAATATATCCAACATGGAACATTTCAGTTTAGGATGATTTGGACATTTTAAACATTTTATAGTATTTAAATGCCCAAATTCAAATAGAGTATGATTTAATTCAAAGCCCAAATATGTCATGGAAAATGTGCATCACCTCTGGCTACTGTTTACAGTATTTCCCATAAATGATGAACATTTTTGAAAGCCATTTGGACTTACTGAAAATATTTTAGGTGAACCTAGTGAATTCCTTTAATGCTAGGGTTTGGACAATCCCCATTTCAACTTTCTGTAAAAAGTAAACATGATGCAACACCAAAGACTAGCACTAGTGCATTGCAAGAAGCTAGGGATGTGACAACTCACCCCCACTAAGCAAGAATCTCGTCCCGAGATTCAAGACGCAAGGTAAGAAGACAGAGGGGACACTAAATCTCGCAAACTTCATGATCCAATTGCCCTTCTCGAAGATGTTGATCCATTCATCATCTCAGTCTTGACATCTTGCTCTGAGAACTCCATCCAACATGACAACGAGAAGAAAGGGAAAACTCTAGAAGAATCGATCTTCTCGATGATCGAGCAACTCAGGATCAACTCACGGAATGAGACATAGCAACATCTCTCGAGCTGAGACACGAAGCACACATATGGAGGGATGGAGTGGAACAGATGACGAGGGTGCACTAGGTAGACAATAATTCCACACTTAAGAAGGTGGTGAATGGTTGTCAACGTAGCAGGGATTTGAGTTGCCATGATACCAAAATGGGACATCTTGGAGGAGGGCGATTCCTAGAGTATTACCCTAAGTGGCAAAAAGAATTACCTTTGATATAGAGATCATTGAGACTCTCTCTAAACCAGCCTAGGGCAATTCTCGAGCGATTGTTTGGAGGGTTTCGATAGAATGGCATACCCGGACTGGAATGGATGATGTGGATTACCTGTTGAAGACAAAGCAATGGATGATTTTGCTTGTCATCGGAGATGGATGGGACCCAAGGTAGGATGGCACAATGGCGGTGCAAGATGGTAACAAAATGCAAATGCTAGGAATGTTCCTAGTAACTGGGGAGAAGCTCAACAGTAGAGAGTGAATCCACTGTTTGAAAGGTTATAGCATAATCGAGGGAACTAGGAGCAATCCTAGTTAGTGCCGATGATAACACCTAGCGCTTGTGCGTGCTCTCAAGAACTTGAGCATTTCCATATCCATCAAGGTTTTACCAATATCCGTGTCAAGGATCCTGGCAACACAACATACTACCATGATGAACAGTGATGGACGACGCAGATGCAAAGGAAGATGACACTTTCTCAGATTTCATCTTAGTGAGGCCAAGGGGACAAAATCTGGACGATCGACCAAGAGACATTTAGCACTCCGCTTCTAATGTTCTCCTTGATGTGCTAGAGTATCCCATTCTAGATATGGTTTGATATCTAGAACATCAAGTAAAAGGTCGGACTTCGGAGACACAAAATCCATAAGGGACAACTAGGGAGTAAATCCTACGAAATCCCTATGGGGAGGTGCTCAACTTCTTCAACCAAGATACTACAATAATAGTCCTTCTGGCTAGGTGTGTTGGCCACGACATCCACGTTACCGGTTTACAGAGAGACCAATATTATAATCCCTGGGACACGTTCCAACCATCATATCATCCTGAGATTCAGATCTGGCTGGTGTAAGGATATTCCAGACTCATCAAGTCTAGGAAGGAAAATGAAAATTTGCAACACAAATCGACGAGACGGCGTTGCGAGATTCTCAGGGAATGAACTGCGATGGCAAGCTCCAAAACATGAGCTGATTCTCCTACAAACATGTGAACATGTTGTCCCAGACAAACATGATCACATAGTAGTATTACAACAAAACACTACCGAGTTCAGGAGGGAAACCATCAACGAGGATAACGAAGTCCTAATATAAGTCATGATTCTTAAGAAGGAGCTTCTTCTCCTTGAACAAATCAATCAGTGGCTTGGTGTGCTACGGAATACATACGGAGTGGAGGTAATTAATCTACCAAACCATAGTATACTCTGCATATGCATGACTGACTTGGGATGATTCCAAAGGAAACAAAACAATCTTTCTCGGATCCACGGCGGCAACTTACACCAAGTGTCGTGAATTAGAGGAAGTCACTTCTTTCGTCCGAACATATACCTGATGAACGGAACACGAAGATAATGCTTACACAAGTTTCCAACACTAGCCTGATGTTCATCATGAATTATGGAGGAGATAAAATGTTGCTGATGGGCTCAACAACAACTCATCAGAATTTCCATATCACTGTAATTCCGCCATTATGTGAACAAGGTGATAGTATTGGTCAGACCAAAAGATGTAATGGTGTATGCTCGAGGGATCAACCACCAGTAAGACAACATTACAAACATCGTTGGTGCTGATTTTGATTTGATGATAGCCCACACTCAAATCAAAGTTTTGATAAGACAACAGATCCAGCAATTGGTCACGGAGATCAATCGATGAAGATATCATCTTTCTTCAACACACATATACAAAGAGATATCCCTTTGGAATGAACTAAGCCGGACAAAGCTTTTATCTTCCATCTCTCCAAGTTGTTGTTCAGCTTAACCAACTAGCTCAGGGGTATCCAACATAGACTCTTGGAGAAGGGGTGGTTTACAGGGATAAACCAACTTGATCACGAACTCAACATAGCGGTCAGGTGACGACCTGGTGATACTTCCGAGAAGATATTCAGAGAATCATGAACCACGGATATGTTACTAAGCTCGAGAACAATCTTGCTTTTCAGGGCAAGACGAAATGATCAAATGTAGCGAGGGATTGACACAATCCTAACTCACCGACCGAAGAGTGCTCCGGAAATAGGGACTAGGTAGCACAATCAACCTTAGGGTGATGATTCAATAATCAAAACGCTAAGAATGAGGTTATTGCCCATTTAACTACCAAGCAACAGAGTTGCTAGGAGTATAGATTTCACACATCACGATTCACTTGTCGGTGTTCCGGTTACAATAACACGGAACCGAGGAATGAATAATGATGGCGAGAAGTATCACTGCGTCAAGAACTCACAAGATACTGTGCAATTCCCATGACATTCCGGAGATAAGACGGTAATACTTCAGGGTAGAACATAATCAAAAGCTGGATCAGCATTATGATTTGCGGATTACAACTGCTTTCACCCAATCCTAGATATGGATAAGGTACTAGGGTTTGTTTCTCCAAGCCATTCCGGAATAGAATGGCTTGACGGACCACAAGAGTAATAGATATCGATGAATGAATGCACGCCTACTCTTGACTATCAATTGACAGACGAGGTCAGAGGACAACTGAAAAGGGACAACTCAAAGAACATATGATTTTCTGAGTTGTGGATGCATAGATTAGTATGTCGAACCAAATTCGACATATCTCTTCCGGATAACCCATGCAGAAAAGGTAGAACTGGCAGAGTAGCAACATAGAATGGAGAACTCATCGAGAGCACCCCTGTTGTGATCTTTTGATCCAACAAACTTCTGCCATAAGTGGTTCATAGTATTTGGAAGAAGGAAATACCACAGACCTCAAGGACTAAGGCAAAGGTTACTAATAACCTAAAGGATCTAGCAAACACTATCGAGAGGAGGTGAGTGGAGTGAATCTCGGGTTCAAGAACCCAGGAATAGAATGCCTACTAAGTGGCATCACGGGATGCTTTCGAGAGTGATGGCCAGAATCATCACACTGGAAATGCAAAACATGGCTAGATTACTAGTGATCCTCTAAGACACCTAGGGTCATAATAATAACTCCAACATATATATTGAGGCAATAGAGCACCTCAACTCAGCAATTAGTGTGATTAACCTGACCTAGAGGAGCATCGAAACCAGAGGGAAAGGATTTTGCAAATGCTTCAGATTGTTTAGAAACCTGGGATGACTCGGACAGCATAACGGCTATAAATGCTCAAAAAGATTTGAGACATGCTACTAAAATGGTGGCATAACCACTCGATCATCACAATATCAAGATTCTGAGGCCAGCTACGAACATACAGATTATGGTAGGAACTGAACTGAAGCTTAGAACCATCAATCCTATAAGTCTACGGATTAGTAACTCATGATCCTGATAGAAAGAAGAGAAAGCCTAGTTCCTTAACCCCGTAGGAAAGATAAGATGACTCAGATCAGAAGGGCATGAGGTAAAGAAGTAAAAAGAGCCTTACGTTTCATCCCACAATCAATTCCCTTATATAACTAAAGAATTTCTAGACTCAACTTCGACCAGTTTGGCTTGGTAATCCTATAGGCAGTCAGGCTCTGATACCAAAGTTGTTAGGACCCTGATCCTAAGTCACACCGATCTAGCATGTAACACATCATATCACTTTGCGGCCTCACGTACGGTATTCCCACGGGTGCCACCTTACCTGGCCCGGGACCATTTGTGCCTTTTGGCTCATGTATATGATAGTGCCGCTAGCATCCATATGACAAAGAACCCGGGCTGACATGACTAGTCGTGAACTCAAAGTGGCACTAACTTATAGGGACAGGCATACATGACCCAGTGACGAACGTGTCGATCATCAGCAGGTGAGTCCGGGTTGTAGCAACTGGGCTATCAGGAATCCGGTATACCAGGCTGTAGCAGGCTAACGGGACTTCGATAAACACCGCGTGACATTTCCACGAAGGGACAGACACAAGAACGAAGAAGGACACATGCCGGCTAGCCTAAGTGTTCTGGAGCAGTAGCAAGCTACCAGGGCTTAGTGGAAGCACTATGAGACATTTCCCGGTAAGAGATGCTACCAAGGATAAACAACTAGGTTGTCAAATCCCACACATACCAAGCATTTCAATATCATACACACAATATGCTCGATATGTGCAAATACAACATGGCATCACAACATGACTCTACAACTCAAGTATTTTATTCAATAGGCTCCGAGGAGCGAGATATTTCAAACATGGGTCTCTCGACCCAGCATTCAGAGCATACAAGTCAAAACACAAGCGGAAGCTTAACATGTCTGAGTACAGACAACTATAATGAAACAGGCTGAGAAGCCTGACTATCTACCAGATCCTGCCGAGGGCACAAGATCGTAGCTGAGGTAACAAGCTAAACATCAAAGTCCACGCGGGGCTACTAGTGAGACTGAAGTCTCTCTGCAAAACATAAAATAGGAAAACGTGAGTACAAATGTACCCAGCAAGACTTACATCAGAACTATCTACATATGCATCATTATCAACAAAGGGGGTGGTGGAGTTTAACTGCAGCAAGCCAGCTTTGACTCGGTGGCTATCCTGAACTACGACTGCAAGTAACTCTTTTGAAGTGGCGCACATGAGTCCACATATTCACCATATCAATACACTACTATGGATCCGCTCCTGTCTCCCTACGAGAACGCCATCCATAGCACTCACACTTATCTTGCGCATTTTAAAGTATCCACTTTCACTTGTCTATGAACTGTTATAGGCAACCCAGAAGTCCTTTACCGTGGATGCGGCTATTCGAATAGATGATGTAAACCCTGCAATGGTGTACTTATTCATACATGTTTCCACCACTTAGCGGCTGCACACGACATGTGCTCGGCAGACTTCAAGCGAAAGCCGACGTGGGTGTAGACCACGACCTACCTAAACACTCAAGTCTCTAGTCCAGGTTTATCGCCTATTCAGGTTCCATCCGCAGGGAGTCCGGCCGAAGTTTCCACATAAGGCCTTGAACGATGTGTGCAGGGTTCCTGAGACACCAAACGTCTTGCCGTACACACGTGCCGCGTGCCTACCGATCACAGCCCACCCTTGGTCAACACAAGCGGCCTCCAAAGATACTACAAACACTGAAACTACTTGCAACTCCTGGACAGAGGACAAGGGTGATTAAGAAGTCGAGCGGGGTCATATTTTAGGGCCCAATGCATGGTAGTAGCTGTTTCATGGATCACAAACACAGAACTCAGTTCCTAAGGACGGCTTCAGTGAGACAACCCACCATGTACTCCTACATGGCCTCTCACCGATACCTTTACCAAATCATGTTCACACACTTAGCTCTCAACAGTAGGACACGTTCACACACCTCCGATTCATCCCCGATGAATCAAACCTGACACAACTCGAAGCAATAGAAGGCACGACAAACAAGCATGAATGAGTAGGCACATCAGGGCTCAAACAACTCCTACTCATGCTAGTGGGTTTCATCTATTTACTGTGGCAATGACACGTCATGCAGAGGATAAGGGGTTCAACTACCGCAGCAAGTAACAGATAAATCGTTGTTGCCCTACTGCAGTAAAGAGAGCAGGAGCGAGAGAGTGGGGTTGTATCAGAATGAACATGGGGGTTTTGCTTGCTTGACAAAGTGGTAGTGGGATACTGCCCTTCAGTTGGATACTCGTGAATATCCTCGGAGACAGAACCTACCACGAAGAACACATCGACACACAATCATACATGACAATATGCAACATTATGATGCATGCAAATGACATGGCAAAATGAGTGTGTTTGGCTAATGCAACTTAAAACAGATTGGTTTGAGTTCATTTGAATCAAGGATTCAAATGCAAACCCAAAATAAGAGGTCATATTAGTGCATTAACTTGTTTCACCTAAACAGCAAGGTTAGGTTGCTCTAACATGCATGAAAACGGTACATATGGATAGATTGGATTTTTCTGATCATTTTTCATACATAAATTATTTAATTTGGAGTTACGGTTGAATTTCTATTATTTTTAGAAGTTTAGATCATTTTCTGAAATTTATAAATCATTTCTGATTTATTTTAATTCCAGAAAATGTTTACTACGTCAGCATTAGGTCATGCTGACCTCAGCAGGTCAACAGGGCTGCCCCGGGTCAAACCTGACCAGTGGGTCCCACTGGTCAGTGTCACGGTGCTAGCTAGAGTCACTCATGTGTGGGCCAAGTCAACGGCCACATCAGCTTGGTCAAAGCTGACACGTGGGGCCGCTCTGTATTAGTTAATCTTAAGCAGAAATAAAACTGGGTTAATTAGGGCGTGGGGCCTAGGTGTCAGTGAGCTAGGAGGGTTAACTAACCGCGTCATTAGTAGTGACTAATCTACCACGTCACCAGATTAACTCTGGCGATAACCGGAGCGCGGCAGCAATGCCCGTCCGACCAACTCTGGCGTTGGGAGGACACGCGGCTGGTCTTGTTGGAACGGCCACGACGCGGCGCGTCCAGCTCTGGCTGCAGCTGCGGTTAAGGTGGCTGATAGCGGCAACTGCGGCGAGCGAGGTGGCGGCCGGAGCTCGGCCTCGAGCGGCTAGGGGCCTACGGTGCGGCTACGGACGAGCTACTAGGTGCGTTCGGCTCCGGGAGCGAGGTGAGGAAGATGACGTGCTCTGGCGCAAGCTGCAGCGTCCGTAGCGGCAGCGGCGACAAGGTCAGCTGCGGCCGAAGTTCGGCCGCGACGGAGCTATGGCCTAGAGCTCGCAAACGTGAGGGGAAAGAGAGGGGTTCTGCATGGAGGCTCACAGCGCATCGCATGGAGGGGTCGGCAGCTCGGGGGAGGCTCTGGAGAAGACGGAGTGGCGACAGCGATCGCCAGAGTCCGAGGAAGAAGACGGAGCCAATGGTGGCATTGTAGGGGCTCCCGCGGGGCCTGGCTCGGTGAGGAGGAAGAGGGGGTCGAGGCAGAGCCTCTAAGCGCATCGGCGAGGCGAGGCAGTGGCTGTGGCCGCGGCGGTGCTCTTCGGCGGTGACAGCTACGCTCGGTTGCGTGGGAGGGAGAGAGCCAGGGGAGGAGATGGGGACGAGGGAGTGAGCGGGAGGGTTCCAGAGGGTGCGTGGCACCAGCAGCGAAGGCCAGGGCGTCGAGGGGAAGCGGCAAGCAGGAGGTGGCCAGGGCGCGTGGCCGCGCGCACGGGGCACACGCCCAGCGTCCTTCTGTCGCGAGGAAGACGACAGGGGGAAAGGCCAGTGGGCTGGGCCGCACATGTGGGCTGCAAGCTGGGCCGGCCAGGTGGCTTTTGTGGGCGCCAGGTAAGTTCCAGGTGAGCCTCTGTTCTTTTCCTATTTTTATTTCTATTTCTATTTCTTCTGCAACTTGATGGCTTTATTAAATATACTTATGCACACTCAAAAATCACCAAACTGCTCATGGCCACTGTTTGGAATATATCCAACATGGAACATTTAAGTTTAGTATTATTTGGACATTTTAAATATTTTATAGTATTTAAATGCCCAAATTCAAATAGAGTATGATTTAATTCAGAGCCCAAATATGTCATGGAAAAATGTGCATCACCTCTGGCTACTGTTTACAGTATTTCCCATAAATGATGAACATTTTTGAAAGCCATTGGGACTTACTGAAAATATTTTAGATGAACCTAGTGAATTCCTTTAATGCTAGGGTTTGGACAATCCCCATTTTAAGTTTCTGTAAAAAGTAAACATGATGCAACACCAAAGACTAGCACTAGTGCATTGCTAGAAGCTAGGGATGTGACACCTACGGTACTACCGTGAGGGACCGCGATACTACTGCTGGCTTGGCAGAGGCCAGGAGTAGACCTGTTGTGCAGAGACAGGGAGCGGTAGAACCGCTGGCACGGTACTACCGCGCCCCCTTGCGGTACTACCGCAAGGCAGGGATAGTCAAGCCAGAGAAGGCACGGACATAAAAAATTACATCCATGACTACTTCCGCTGAGTTTAGGACCATGCAAAAATCTGACACGGTACTACCGCACGACAAGCGTGGTACTATCGTGTAGGGTGCGGATGTAAAAAATTACATCCGCCCCTACTTCCGTTCATGCCTGTGCCTGGCCAGGGCTTACGATACTACCGCGCCGAGAGTGCGGTACTACCGCGTTGGGCGCGGATGTAAAAAATTACATTCACGCCTACTACCGCTCGGGCAGCAGCACCTGACCTGAAACCTACGGTACTACCGCTCCTGTGGAGCGGTACTACCGTGGGCACTTGCGGTACTACCGCGCAGGATACCGGTACTACCGCAAGGGCATGCAGTAGTACCGCTTAGGGGAGCAGTACTACCGCGTGCCTCAGAACAGCAACATTAGGAGTCCTTCATTTTGCCTAGACATGGAAAGACGGAGGATGCTCCAAAGAGCCAAAGGAAAGGTGGTGCAAAAAGGAACAAATGTGTACGTGAGATTCCACCCAAACCTTTCCAACACGGACCCCCTCTTAATAGTACAGCTTTTCTACGACTCAAATCCACCGAAAAGAAACATAGAGAAACGCCATCTTCAATAGTCTTTGAGGGGCACCAAATCATCTTGTGTTTAGACATGATATATCTGAAATGCTCAAAGCACATGATTAGTCCGCAAAAGCATTGTCATCAATCACCAAAACTACTAAGGGATAAATATGCCCTTACAATCTCCCCCTTTTTGGTGGATTGATGACAATGCGGGATTTGCACACAGGGATATAAAATGAGGCGACGGCAAACCCACAATCTATAAAATATAGATGGGATCCCCCTAGTTGTGTGCACTCTAGAGATGTGCTTTGGACTGCACGGCACACATACTAGGATCAACACTCCCCCTATATTTTATAGACAAGGCATATCTTGCAACAATATAACTAACACTAAGCAAGTAGGCAAGATGATGGATATGACTAAGTAACAATGACAAAAGATACGATAGAGTGCATATGTCTTACACCATATGATAGATAACTTAGTCTCACAAGCACAAACCAAATCAAAGCAAACAAGGTTCAACAGACTGAAAGCAAAGCGACAAAGCAAAACACACGACACAAGACTCGCAAATCCTACATTCTCTCCCCCTTTGGCATCGAGACACCAAAAAGGCAAAGAGGACACCTACGACACAGGTGGTAGCTCAGGCTAAAAACGACTCCTCGTCTGACTCGGCGGCGGGAAAGGCTCCTCCTCTGACTCCGTCCACTGATACCCCTTCTTGGCAATCTAGGCAGCCTCCGGAGTGATGGCTTTCTCTGAACCACCGGTGATAATCTCGCCAAAGGTCCTCAATATCTTCTTATCGTGCTGGCGGCTCTTCTTGGAGTCAACATGGGCCCTGTATTGTCCCTTGGTCTGCATGCAGAACAACTTCTTCATCTACGCCTTCAGCTTCTTGATACGTCTCCAACGTATCTATAATTTTTGATTGTTCCATGCTATTATATTACCCCTTTTGGATGTTTATGGGCTTTATTTTACACATTTATATCATTTTTGGGACTAACCTACTAACCGGAGGCCTAGCCCGTATTGCTGTTTTTTTGCCTATTTCAGTATTTCGAAGAAAAGGAATATCAAATGGAGTCCAAACGGAATGAAACCTTCGGGAGCGTGATTTTTGGAACGAACGTAATCCAGAGGACTTGGAGTGCAAGTAAAGAAGCAGCCGAGGTTCCCACGAGATAGGAGGACGCCCCCACCTATAGGGCGTGCCCCCTGTCTCGTGGGCCCCTCGAGCGTCCACCGACGTACTTCTTCCTCCTATATAAGATTACGTACCTCGAAAACATCCAGGGAGGAAATGAAATACAATTTCCACCACCGTAACCTTCTGTATCCGCGAGATCCCATCTTGGAGCCTTCGTCGGCGTTCTGCCGGAGGGGGAATCGACCATGGAGGGCTTCTACATCAACACCATAGCCCCTCCTATGAGTTGTGAGTAGTTTACCACAGACCTTCGGGTCCATAGTTATTAGCTAGATGGCTTCTTCTCTCTTTTTGGATCTCAATACAATGTTCTCCCCCTCTCTTGTGGAGATCTATTCGAGGTAAACTCTTTTTGTGGTGTGTTTGTCAAGATCCGATGAATTGTGGGTTTATGATCAAGTTTATCTATGAATAATACTTGAATCTTCTCTGAATTCTTTTATGTATGATTGAGTTATCTTTGCAAGTCTCTTCGAATTATCAGTTTGGTTTGGCCTACTAGATTGATCTTTCTTGCCATGGGAGAAGTGCTTAGCTTTGGGTTCAATCTTGCAGTGTCCTTACCCAGTGACAGAAAGGGTTGCAAGGCACGTATTGTATTGTTGCCATCGAGGATAACAAGATGGGGTTTATATCATATTGCTTGAGTTTATCCCTCTACATCATGTCATCTTGCTTAAAGCGTTACTTTGTTCTTATGCACTTAATACTCTAGATGCAGGCAGGAGTAGGTCGATGTGTGGAGTAATAGTAGTAGATGCAGGCAGGAGTCGGTCTACTTGTTGCGGACGTGATGCCTATATACATGATCATGCCTAGATAATCTCATAATTATTCACTTTTCTATCAATTGCTTGATAGTAATTTGTTCACCCACCGTAATACTTATGCTATCTTGAGAGAAGCCACTAGTGAAACCTATGGCCCCCGGGTCTATCTCTTATCATATTTGCTTCCAATCTACTTTTATTTGCATCTTTACTTTTTGCATCTATATTATCAAATACCAAAAATATATTTACCTTATCATACTATCTCTATTAGATCTCACTTTACATGAAGTGGCCGTGAAGGGATTGACAACCCCTTTATTGCGTTGGTTGCGAGTTCTTTGTTTGTTTGTGTAGGTGCGTGGGACTTTTGAGGAGCCTCCTACTGGATTGATACCTTGGTTCTCAAAAACTGAGGGAAATACTTACGCTACTATTGCTGCATCATCCTTTCCTCTTCAAGGAAAACCAACGCAAGCTCAAGACGTAGCAAGAAGGATTTCTGGCGCCGTTGCCGGGGAGGTCTTCGCTCAAGTCAAGACATACCAAGTACCCATCACAAACTCATCTCCCTCGCATTTACATTATTTGCCATTTGCCTCTCGTTTTCCTCTCCCCCACTTCACCTTTGCCGTTTTATTCGCCCTCTCTTTCCCAATCCCCTCCTCTCTTTTTCGTTTGCCTTTTTCTGTTTGCTTGTGTGCCTGTTTGTCCTTATGGCTTTGCCTAAGGGTTCTGACCACCTTCTCAGGAGGTTGGAATAGATTGAATCAAATATTAGAAGCTTTATGAATTTGCAATTTGAGCATAATAATTTCTTTAGAAAAGAGCTTAAGGAACAAAAAGGTTTTTGGGGTTTTAGGAACAAAGAGCTTGATGATATGAATAAAGAATTTTATGGTGTTAATGCTCAAATTACCTGGCTTGAAAATGCTATAGCCAAAATTTCTGATAAGGAAGCCACCTTAGTCAATAAGATGGTCGCCAAACCAGAAAAGTTAGATGAAAATAATGATGAAGAGCTTAAAGTTATTGATGCGTCTCCTATTAGATCTATGTTTTGCAATATGAATTTTGATAACTATGGGACTGATGATGAGTCAACTTTACCTAGAAGGCGTCCCAAGAATTCGGAGTTTTTAGGTCTTGATGCTAAATTTGGTAAAAGTGGGATTGGAGAGGTCACAACTTTAAATAGCATTGAACCCACTATCTCGGATTTCAAGGATTTTGATTATGATAATTGTTCTTTATAAGGTTATATTTCCTTGTTGCAATCCGGTTGTTAATTCTCCTCATGCTTATAGTCAAAATAAAGCTTTAACCAAACATATCGTTGATGCCTTGATGCAATCTTATGATTAAAAACTTAATTTGGAAGTTTCTATACCTAGAAAACTTAATGATGAGTGGGAACCTACTATAAAGATTAGAATTAAAGATCATGAGTGTTTTGCTTTGTGTGATTTGGGTGCTAGTGTTTCCACGATTCCGAAAACTTTATGTAATATTCTAGGTTTCCATGATCTTGATGATTGCTCTTTAAACTTGCACCTTGCGGATTCCACCATTAAAAAGCCAATGGGAAGGATTAATGATGTTCTCATTGTTGCAAATAGAAATTTGGTGCCCGTAGATTTTATCGTTCTTGATATAGATTGCAATCTTTCTTGCCCTATTATTCTTGGTAGACCTTTCCTTAGAACGATTGGTGCGACTATTGATATGAAGGAAGGGAATATTAGATTCCAATTTCCATTAAAGAAAGGCATGGAGCACTTTCCAAGAAAGAAAGTCAAATTACCTTATGAATCTATCATGCGGGCTACTTATGAATTTAGTGCCAAAGATGGCATCCGTTAGATCTATCTTCGCTTTTATGCCTAGCTAGGGGCGTTAAACGATAGCGCTAGTTGGGAGGCAACCCAATTTTCTTTATGTTTTTTGTTTTTGCTCCTGTTTAGTAATAAATCTTGCATCTACCTTCTGTTTAGATGTGTCTTTATCTTTAATTAGTGTTTGTGCCAAGTAGAACCTATAGGATAACCTATGATGATAGTTGATTTGATTCTGCTGAAAAACACAAACTTTGCACGCACGAATATAATGTTGTTAAATCACAGAAACGTGATTTTGCGTTGATTCTTTTTCTGCTGATCAATAAACAAATTTTCCAGGACTTCCTAGTTTGGTAGGATTTTTAGAATTCCAGAAATTTGCGTTAGTTACAGATTGCTACAAACTGTTCTGTTTTTGACAGATTCCGTTTTTCGTGTGTTGTTTGCTTATTTTTATGCATCTATGGCTAGTAAAATAGTTTATAAACCATAGAGAAGTTGGAATAAAGTAGGTTTAACACCAAAATAAATAAAGAATGAGTTCATTACAGTACTTTATGTGGTGGTTTTGTTTTCTTTCACTAATGGAGCTTATAAGATTTCCTGTTGAGTTTTGTGTTGTGAAGTTTTCAAGTTTTGGGTAAAGCTTTTATGGACTATGGAATAAGGAGTGGCAAGAGCCTAAGCTTGGGGATGCCCAAGGCACCCCAATATATTCAAGGATAGCCAAAAGCCTAAGCTTGGGGATGCCCCAGGAAGGCATCCCCTCTTTCGTCTTTGTTCATTGGTAACTTTACTTGGAGCTATATTTTTATTCGCCACATGATATGTGTTTTGCTTGAAGCGTCTTGAATTATATTAGTCTTTGCTTTTTTAGTTTACCATAGTCATCCTTGCTGTACACACATTTGGGGAGAAGCCTACTTGATTAGAATTTGCTAGAATACTCTATGTGCTTCACTTATATCTTTTGAGATTGATAGTTTTTGCTCTAGTGCTTCACTTATATCTTTTAGAGCACGGTGGTGTCTTAATTTTGAAGAAATTGCTAGTCTCTCATGCTTCACTTATATCTTTTTGAGAGTCTTTTAGAACAGCATGGTATTTTCTATGGTTACAAAGTTGGTCCTAGAATGATGAGCATCCAAGTTGGGTATAATAAAAACTATCATAGGAAAAGAATTGGATGCTATGATCAATATGATGCTTGATAATTGTTTTGAGATATGGAGGCAGTGATATTAGAGTCATGCTAGTTGAGGTGATTATGAAAAATACTTGTGTTAAGGGTTGTGCTTCCCGTAGCATGCACATATGGTGAACCGCTTTGTGATGAAGTTGGAGCACAATTTTATTTATTTATTGTCTTCCTTATGAGTGGCGGTCAGGGACGAGCGATGGTCTTTTCCTACCAATCTATTCCCCTAGGAGCATGCGTGTAGTGCTTTGGTTTTTGATAACTTCTAGATTTTTGCAACAAGTACATGAGTTCTTTTGATTAATGTTGAGTCCATGGATTATACGCACCCTTTCACCCTTCCACCATTGCTAGCCTCTCTTGTGCCGCGCAACTTTCACTGGTACCATACACCCACCATATACCTTCCTCAAAACAGCCACCATACCTACCAACTATGGCATTTCCATAGTCATTCTGGGATATATTGCCATGCAACTTTCCACCATTCCGTTCATATGACACGCATTACTTTTGTCATATTGCTTTTGCATGATCATGTAGTTGACATCGTACTTGTGGCAAGGCCACCTTCATAATTTTCATACATGTCACTCTTGATTCATTACATATCCCGGTACACCGCCGGAGGCATTCATATAGAGTCATATCTTGTTCAAGCTTTTAGTTGTAATTCTTGAGTTGTAAATCCATAAAAGTGTGATGATCTTCATTATTAGAGCATTGTCCTAGTGAGGAAAGGATGATGAAGACTAGGATTCCCCCACAAGTCGGGATGAGACTTCGGACTTTACAAAAAAAAGAGAAAAAAAGGAGAAAGGACAAAAAGAAAAAAAAGGAAGGCCAAAGAAAAAAACAAGAAAAAAAATAAAAATAAGGGAAAAAATAAAATGAGAGAACAAGACACAAGGGACAATGCTACTATCTCTTTTTCCACACTTGTGCTTCAAAATAGCACCATGATCTTCATGATAGAGAGTCTCATATGTTGTCACTTTCATATACTAGTGGGAATTTTTTTTCATTATAGAACTTGGCTTGTATATTCCAATGATGGGCTTCCTCAAAATGCCCTAAGTCTTCGTGAGTAAGCAAGTTGGGTGCACACCCACTTAGTTTCTTTTGTTGAGCTTTCATATATTTATAGCTCTAGTGCATCCGTTGCATGGCAATTCCTACTCACTCACATTGATATTTATTAATGGGCATCTCCATAGCCCGTTGATACGCCTAGTTGATGTGAGACTATCTTCTCCTTTTTTGTCTTCTCCACAACCACCATTCTATTCCACATTAGTGTTATGTCCATGGCTCACGCTCATGTATTGCGTGAAAGTTGAAAGAGTTTGAGATTATTAAAGTATGAAACAATTGCTTGGCTTGTCATCAGGGTTGTGCATGATTAAATACTTTTTGTGATGAAGATAGAGCAACAGCCAGACTATATGATTTTGTAGGGATAACTTTCTTTGGCCATGTTATTATGAGAAGACATGATTACTTTTATTAGTATGCTTGAAGTATCACCATTTTCATGTTAATATGAACTTTTATTTTGTATCATTTGGATCTGAACATTCATGCCACAATAAAGAAAAATACATTGGGAATTATGCTAGGTAGCATTCCACATCAAAAATTTCTTTTTTATCATTTACCTACTCGAGGACGAGCAGGAATTAAGCTTGGGGATGCTTGATACGTCTCCAACGTATCTATAATTTTTGATTGTTCCATGCTATTATATTACCCCTTTTTGATGTTTATGGGCTTTATTTTACACATTTATATCATTTTTGGGACTAACCTACTAACCGGAGGCCCAACCCGTATTGCTGTTTTTTTTGCCTATTTTAGTATTTCGAAGAAAAGGAATATCAAACGGAGTCCAAACAGAATGAAACCTTCGGGAGCGTGATTTTTGGAACGAACGTGATCGAGAGGACTTGGAGTGCAAGTCAAGAAGCAGTCGAGGCTCCCACGAGATAGGATGGCGCCCCCCCTATAGGGCGCCCCTCTGTCTTGTGGGCCCCTCGGGCATCCACCGATGTACTTCTTCCTCCTATATAAGCCTATGTACCTCGAAACATCCAGGGAGCAGACGAAACACAATTTCCACCGCCGTAACCTTCTGTATCCGCGGAGATCCCATCTTGGAGCCTTCGTCGGCGTTCTACCGGAGGGGGAATCGACCACAGAGGGCTTCTACATCAACACCATAGCCCCTCCTATGAGTTGTGAGTAGTTTACCACAGACCTTCGGGTCCATAGTTATTACCTAGATGGCTTCTTCTCTCTTTTTGGATCTCAATACAATGTTCTCTTGTGGAGATCTATTCGATGTAAACTCTTTTTGCGGTGTGTTTGTCGAGATCCGATGAATTGTGGGTTTATGATCAAGTTTATCCATGAATAATATTTGAATCTTCTCTGAATTCTTTTATGTATGATTGAGTTATCTTTGCAAGTCTCTTCGAATTATCAGTTTGGTTTTGTGATGCCCCCGATTCAATCGTACACTAATCATACACGCAAACGTGTACGATCAAGATCAGGGACTCACGGGAAGATATCACAACACAACTCTACAAATAAAATAAGTCATACAAGCATCATAATACAAGCCAGGGGCCTCGAGGGCTCGAATACAAGTGCTCGATCATAGACGAGTCAGCGAAAGCAACAATATCTGAGTACAGACATAAGTTAAACAAGGTGCCATAAGATGGCTAGCACAAACTGGATACAGATCGAAGAGGCGCAGCCTCCTGCACTGGATCCTCCTAAACTACTCCTGGTCGTCGTCAGCAGCCTACATGTAGTAGTAGGCACCTCCAGTGTAGTAGTCGTCGTCGACGGCGGCGTCTAGCTCCTGGGCTCCAAAGTCTGGTTGCGGCATCCGGGAAGAAGAGGAAAACGGGGAAAAAGAGGGAGCAAAGCAACCGTGAGTACTCATCCAAAGTACTCACAAGCAAGTAGCTACACTACATATGCATGGGTATATGTGTAAGGAGGCCATATCAGTGGACTGAACTGCAGAATGCCAGAATAAGAACGGATAGCTAGTCCTATCGAAAACTACGCTTCTGGCAGCCTCCGTCTTGCAGCATGTAGAAGAGAGTAGATTGAAGTCCTCCAAGTAGCAACGCATAGCATAATCCTACCCGGCGATCCCCCCCTCGTCGCCCTGTGGAAAAGCGATCATCGGGTTATTCGTGGAACTTGTCCAGGTGTGTTTTATTAAGTATCCGGTTCTAGTTGTCATAAGGTCAAGGTACAACTCGTGTTGTCCTTTTACCGAGGGACACGGCTATTCAATAGATAAACTTCCCTGCAGGGTGCACCACATAACCCAACACGCCGATCCCATTTGGCGGACACACTTTCTGGGTCATATGCCCGGCTCGGAAGATCAACACGTCGCAGCCCCACCTAGGCACAACAAAGAGGTCAGCATGCCGGTCTAACTCCTATGGCGCAGGGGTCTGGGCCCATCACCCATTGCACACCTGCATGTTGCGAGGGCGGCCGGAAGCAGAACTAGCCCCCTTAATACAAGAGCAGGCTTACATTCCAATCCGGCGCACGCCGCTCAATCGCTGACGTCACGAAGGCTTCGGTTGATACCACGACGCCGAGTGCCCATATCTTCCCCGCGTAGTTGGTTAGTGCGTATACGCCAGTGGCCAGACTCAGATCAAATACCAAGATCTCGTTAAGCGTGTTATTATGAAGTAATCATGACACCGACCAGGCCAGCCCACCTCTCACCTAGGTGGTCTCAACTTGCCTGTCGCTCCGCCATTAAAGTAATAGTCGGGGCCGTCGGGAACCCAGCCCACCTCTACCGGATGGAGCCACCGTCCTTCCATTTTCACATCGAAATCACTTGCGGGTACTCATCGAGCTGACCCGACTTTAGTCACCATCTGTATAGTATATGTATGTATAGTATATACCCGTGATTACGGCCCGATAGTATAGTAAGGCAGACTGACAAGAATGTAGGACCAATGATGATAAACTAGCATCCTATACTAAGCATTTAGGATTGCAGGTAAGGTATCAACAGATGTAGCAACAATGACAGGCTATGCATCAAAATAGGATTAATCGAAAACAGTAACATGCTACACTACTCTAATGCAAGTAGTAGAGAGTAGAATAGGCGATATCTGGTGATCAAAGGGGGGGCTTGCGTGGTTGCTCTGGCAAGAAGGACGAGTCGTCAACACCGTAGTCGAACTGGGGGTCGCCGATAGTCTCGAGGTCTATCGGAAATAAGTAACGGAGAGGGAACACAATAAATAACAGAGCAATCAAAACATCGCAAAGCGTAACAAGACAATACGCGGTGTTCGGTGTGACCTAACGCGGTAGTAGGTGATACCGGTGAAGGGGGGAAAACATCCGGGAAAGTATCCCCAGTGTTTCGCGTTTTCGGACAGTTGAACGGTGGGGGATTGTCGCATGTTCGCTATGTTAGGGACGTGTGGTAGATGAATGGACTGCGTATCCGGATTCGTCTCGTTGTTCTGAGCAACTTTCATGTACAAAACATTTTCATCTGAGTTATAGATCAATTTATATTAATTTTCAAAGTTTTTTTTAAAGATTACATTTCTTCTTTCTATTTCCTTTAGTCACTAAAATAGGCAGAATCGTTTTTACACCTACTAGGGGGCTAGCCATGTGTATGATAGTGGGGCCAGGATTGATCCAGTCAGCAGGGTCAACAGCAGTTGACCAGTCAATGTTGACTGGTCAACTATGTCAAGGGGACCCACATGTAAGTGTCACATGTGCTAATAAAAGTAAGTGGACTAAATTAAACTAGAGGGGCCACACCTCATCTACACATTTGACTAATTAAACAAATAAACTAACCTAATCTCTATTACCTAAGGGGCCGACCCCATACACACATACGCACACAGCCTCCATGGATGGCTAGCAGTAGCAGCTTGCGGCAACCGGCAACATTAGCAGCGGCAACTACACTGGTAGCAGGGGAGTAGCAGGGCAGCGACGGCCAGGAGCAAAACAGCAGCAACCGTTGGCTGCAGCGACGCAGTAAAGCAGCAGCGGCAGTATAGTAGCAGCGGCACCAACAAGGAGAGGAGCGCAGCAGCAGCAGCAATACAGTACGCAGTAGGCAGAGCAGCACGGAGCAACAGCGGACAGCAGCGGCCGCGGACGCTGGGCGAGCAGAGAGTGGGCGGCGTGAGCGAGCGCACGGGCAGGGGGATGCGAGCGTGGCGGCTAGACGCCGCTGTGTGGCCAGAAGGCTTGAGGACGCGCACGGCATGACGACGAGCTTCGGTCGCGACGAAAACGGCGGCTACGGGCAGGAATTCGAGTACTAGGGAGAGGGCTTTCGAGCGGGTTCTCACCGGGGAGCACAAGAAAGGATCGGCGAGGGACGGGAGCAGCAGAGGGTGCCGGAATCGACGGCGGCGCTGCGGTGGCCGGAGATGGAAGAAGGCCTCGATCCACTCGACTTGGTGCATTCCAGCTCGATCCTTGGACGTAGTCGAAGCAGTGGATGGTGATGAATCATGGGGACAAATTCTCAGGTGCCCCGGAGCTCCGTGAGCGTGAGAACGACGAAGGCCATGGCGGTGCTGGTTTGGCCTAGCGGGGGCGGGGAGGTCGATGGCGGCGCGAGGAAGGGAGGGGAATGGAGCTAGGGTTCGGGGGGGCGTCGGACGACAACTTTATAAGCAGGGACAGGGGGTGGATGGCCGCCACGCACAGCCATCGCCGGCGGATGGCCGCCACGGCACTCCGGGAACTCCTATGTGACGCGTTTTGCGTCAACTAGTTGCGGCTTCGCAAAGGGCAGCTGACTGGCGGGCTTTGTGGGCCGCTTGGCGCGCTTGAAACGTTTAAAACGTTTCGCTGGCAACTGCTCGCCAACTGTTTCTTTGGTTCATCTGTTTCTTCTCTTTCTGCTGTTTCAGCAATGGTAGTAAACAGAAATAAACAGGAAACAGAGAAACCTCTTTCTGCTGTTCAATTTGATGAAAAAATGGAAACAGGAAAACAGGAAAACAGGATTGTTCTGTTCCTTGTTTCAACTGTTTTCCAAAGAAACAGCAAACAGAAAAAGCTTCAACTTATAGGATCCAGTTGTTCAGTAGCACTTGTAGGTTACACCCTGGTCACATTTATTACAAGCTGGTACTTCTAAAACTATCGTAAAAAGTGTTACAACTTGATGAAATTTAGTGATAATAGTATCACCAAGGTTGCTCTATCGGTAAGGAAACTTTTTTGCCATCGAAGTATTCCTTGGAGTTGAATCTTGCAGTGCAGTTCCGTTGAAGGTTGGAGTATTAATGAGACCCTTGAGAATAGAAAGAAGAATTTGAAATGTTACAATATCACTGTTTGGAATGAAAGAAACAGGCTCTAAAGAAAATAACATTTCTATTGTTTCCATAGGAGAGAACTTACATATCGCTGCAGGAAAGAAGTTACTAATGGCAATTGAATTTCATTGTCCTTGCATGTTACAATCTCAAACAGGAATTTTTGACGTAGAGCTTGTAAATCATCCTACAATATTTTAGAAAATGTGCAGTTTAATTCCTGGTATGTTCCAAGTAATGAGCAAAAAAGGGAACAAATGTTTATAGCTTACATTAGAGAAACCCTGCAATTCAAGACCTTTGTATTTGCTAACATACTTTGCGAATGAAAATTCTGAGTCATACCTATGAAAAAAAATAGCACAATCAGTTCCATACTCAAGATGGAAAATTGTTGTGAATTTAAAATACTTCTAATTGTTCTTTTAGGAGAAAGAGCCAAAAGTTGCTGGAGATTTCCATGGAAAACACACCTGAAATTGACCTTGGGAGCTGGTACAAATCTTGATTCGAAATTACCTATGTTGAAAGAAGTAGAATTTCCATAGGTAGCAGCAAACAAGACCTTGAAGTTGTAGATAACCGCACTGATTGTTGGTAGAAATGTATCACCACTGTAGTACGGGTTCATGATATCAAAAAATTTTGCTCTGAAGTTAGCAGTGATTAAAATCCACTGTTTTTCCTTGAATATGGGCATTTTTACCTAGGGAATTGTGGAAAGGAAAAGTCTATTAGTCTAACCTCTTTCAACAAGAAAAAAGAGTAAGAAACAGTTTGTAGAAAAATAACTTGTCTTACCAAGGAAGCATTCAATAAACTGAAGCCAACATTACTTTCCTGTAAGATTAGTTTATTTGCAGGATCTGAATGATTTAGCATAGAGTTCATTAACTTCTCCTGCGTGTTTGTTTACCAGAAAATTATTGATAGTTAAGAAAAGGAAATGTCCTAAAATGGTTTGGAAATGAAAACACAGAAAAGAATTTAAAAATAAGCTCACCATGTCGTCAATGCTAACTATGTGCTCCACTATTTCACTGTTTGGTAGGAGGCCTTTTCTTCCTCGGTTCAGCTGGTCCTTGTTCTTTAGTTTTGAAAAACAGGCAACAACCCGAGGGTTTATCCAACCACCAGGCTTGAATGATAGAGTTATCGTTTTCTGATCCACCCAAACTCCTTCAATCTCAAATATTCTTTGGCTATGAATGGCAGAAGAATATCATCAAGAAAAGTGAAAATAAAACATGAGAAAAAAGCAATCATAGCATATAAAAAAATGTTTATGTTCGAATCATGTACAACATATCACATAAAAATTCATATGCTTTTTGTACATACCTGAAAGTTAATTTTGGAAGTAGTCCAACCAATGTTTGGTAGAAATCATTCTCTATTCCGTCTGAAAAGATGACTTGTTGCCCAGAATTTTGGGGTTCTTGAATTACTAGTGTTGCAGATTTGAAAGAACTGTTGACACGTTGTTGCCAGGTTGAAGTTTCTGGTTTTGAAAACTTGCTGGAATGTGCTTCATGTTGTTCGAGTGCTTTAACTAGCAAAGAATCTTCAATGGGTGTTGCAATATTGTTTGGGAAGAGTTTTGGTGATAGGAAATCCATTATCCTTATTGGGCTCTCGGTTCCAGGAACTTTAGGATTGGCATGACTATTGCAATGCATGCTATACTGATTTGCTGAGAGGGTGAACTGACTAGAGGAACGAGATGCAAATGGAACATTGTGAACTAACTCAATTGAATTGGTAATTGCATCAAATGAAGGAGAATCTGTGTCTTGATATTGAGTGACTGTACTAGCCTCTCCATTTGAATTGGCATGCATTGAATTGTTCAGAGTACTCTGAGATGCAACTACATTTTCATCAGGTAACAAGTCTTTATCCAGTTCAGGATCAATGAAATCTAGTTGAACAAAAAAAGTTGAAAGAACATTAAGAATAAGAAATCTTAACAACTCAGTTCATCTACATGTCTGAAAAATTACTTTGGATAAAATGAGGTTTGTAAGAGAAATTACCTTCCAAATGCTCTCCTGGTAATAAGAATCAAGCAAAGGAAAGCAAAATTTTGTTTCTTGTACTCTTTGTTTTATGGGTTTTGATTCAGACAAGAATCCTGTAGAAAAATGTGTCATTACTTAATTCATGTTCTATTTGAGTACAGAGAAGAAACGTGCTTAGAAGAGCTATGAAAACAAAACTTACGATGCAACATTTCTGAAACATCAGTGGGAGGTGTTGTTTTTCGACTTGATGTCTTCACAAATAATTCCGGACAAGCAAGCTCTTCGAAAGATGGTAGATTGCCATTAAAAGATAGAGAGAAATTAGAGCTGGTTATGTTCAGAGACTGATTGAAATGATTGCCCAATTGCTGAAGAATTTCATTGATGTTGACTTCTTTATCTTCATCAACGATTGTTGGAACAGTTAGCATTGGGAAGTTTGGCGGTGATTCTATAGCCAACAATTGTTTAGTCTTAGGAACTTTGAATGTGTTATCCGAAATTGATGATTTAAATTGCAGGTTTGGACTGCTGGAAGATGTCCACGTCTTGAGCAATGAAGTATGCATGTCGTCTACATAGGTCTTTAGAGTAGGTGCTGAGTTCCGAATGATATTCGTGTAGAATTTCTGAGCTTGTACTTGAAGAATTATCTTGTCCTATTGAAATGAGAGAGTATGTCTTGTTAAACAAAATTTAAAAAATGAGAAAGTCAGTTTGTTGTTGCTCCGAAAAAAGATGAAAATAGCAAGAGAACTTACTTGTGTCATACTAATATCTGTGAATTTGGATTCAATATACTGTGATATCTCTTCAGGAAGTTCAATGAAAACAGAATCATTGAATGGAGTAGAGGAGATGTGTTTTATCTGTTGTGTAAGAAGAAGATGTTAAATATTTATGTAACGCTCCATTGCACTTTGAAGTAGTACCATAACTATAAAAGAAGATTAAAGATGTGGAATAGAACTATGTTATGTGCAAGAGTAATATCTATGAAGAACAAGGTCATACCGGTAGTCTGCCATATTCGTTTCTCTCACCATGAAGCGCATCGAGTGCCATGTATGAATTAAGCATGTTTGCCGACCATAGTGGTAGTCTTGGTTCAATGCTTGGCAACTTCAATTCACTTATTATGAGGAACTCGAAATAGGATATCGACATTTAAAACAAAATTCGAGATGATTTGGTAAAAATGACAAGTGGTGAACCGAGACAAAAATTGATTGGTGCATAGAAAAGGAAAATTAAAGAAATTTTGTCGTGTGAAATGAGCTTACCACCATAAGTAATTTGCATCCTCCAGGAATGAACTTTTTGGTACTTGCTTTGTTTAGTTTTGCTTTTTTGATTGAATAAACCATGTAGCTCAGACATAGCAGACACCAATCATATTGTGAAATACTGTCTATGTCAACTACTGCATTGTAGACAAACTTTGTAACAACTCCACTTGAATTAGGTGCAACAAACAGTGACAGTAGTATCAGAATGAAGATTCGGCAATATTTATCTTCAGGAAGTTCATCATTGATAATTGAGAAAAGGTACTCAATAGTTGGTGAAGTTGTTCCTAGCTCGTGCTTGATGAAGTCATACGTTGCTTCCGATGGTTTCGTGATGACAGGAACTCCACCAATTGGCATACCAAAAATCTTGTGAACAGTTGAAGTTGTAATAGGGAATTTGAATCCATTTCCCATTTCAATGGAGCAAGAAGTAGTGTTGAAATGGTTTGAAAGCCACAGGTAAATGGAGTCAATATTGGACGTGCTTGTTATTTGTAGGAATGTTTGAAACCCCATTCTAGCTACACACTGTTTGTGTCTATCGCTCATTTCAGATGTAAGCTTCATAAATGATTCGACATGCTCAAAATGATTGCACTGGTGACAAAAAAGAGAGTAAATATTCAGGTTGAAACAACAATGCAAAGAACTACTGCTATTTGCTTAAGTTTTATATCATTGCGCAATGGGTGTGAACATGGAAGATATTTACTGATTGATTTGGGAAATGAAATGGGTACATAAAAACCAGAACATAAACAGTAATTGTACTGCTAGAGAACTGACCAAAACATATCAGAGAATGTTATAGAGCATATCTTCATTACCTTGGATCTTTTGCCTCCATGTACAATCTCTTCTGGTTCTCTTTTCTTAGAACATCCTTGTTCCATCTAGAGTGAATAGAGTATCGTTAATTGTTGTAATGAAATTAAGTGGGAGAAATTCAAAGTAGGAAAACATGGCAGTTGCTTCGTTGTGGAAGTGATACTATCTATCAGTATTGAAACACAAAATTCTAATATGCATTCATTGTAAACACTGTCTTGAACTACTAACAAACTGCAGCTCATTGATCGCCCGACAACGACCGCACCAACAACCTTCAATTCCGCGACAGGAATAGTTAACAGTTGGTTTCCCATCAGAAAAAGATGCTGAAATTATCTTCTAATAAGCACTTGCTATAGTACTTCTAGGAATTAGTGAATGTAAGCAAAGAAAACATCTTAATTGGCATGAACAAAAAGTATTCCCACAAGGCTACTATTCCTGACATGTTCAAATCGAACTACATGGCTGCTAAAAAATTCCATGAGAACAAATCCGAGCCCATCAGAACATGTGTTGTAGTCAGAGGCTCCTAACAAAGACAACAGCAACAACCTATCTAAGTTGCAATCCTTGGAAGAAGATCTTAATCACGATGATACTTCCGCAAGATTGAACAAAATACACAGATGAAGAGGTTAGAGGCGAGTAGAACATAGGCGGGGCGGAAGGAGAGGATGGAACCTTTTGCTTGGAGCCGATTCAGCCAACGGAGAAATATCGTGAAGAAACACTTCAGATCTCAGGAGGGGCGACGACGAGCGGAGGGGAGGAGAGAACAGAGAAGTGAAATGGGGAAAGTGTTCTAAGTGGACGGTCCCACTTGTCTGTTGCTGAACAGACAATAAAGGAGGAAAAATAAAACTCCGACCAGATAAGACCTGGGGGGTACGTGGCCCGATCTGTTCCACCAAACCACGAGATAGGCGGCGGCGGCAGTGTAGCGGCGGCGCCGCCAGGGCACCTAAAATCCCGTTTCCACCGGCGGCCGTGCTTGAGCGCACAGGTAGTAGAATACCTCGCCCACTCTTCTTGATCTTCTTCCTTTCCTTTCCTTAATTCTGTTGTACATTGAAGAAAGTTTGGTTGGGGGAAGAGGAGGAAGTAGTGGAAGAAAAATTACTTGAAGTTTCTAGGATTGTAAGAGGTAGAGTTGGTCAGTTAGTTGCTGTTGATCTGACGAACAAGTACCTAGTTTAGCCACTACCTAGAAATTGCCCAGTCATTGAACCTTGATGATTACCTAGTTTAATGCTCTGAAGAATTTCCTGTGGCCTGACTTGCAATTGTTGCTATGATTCAATTTCAAGTAGATTTTAAAAATACATTGAATTAGTCCTTTAAGTAGTGAAAAGTTCTTCCAAGCAATCGCCTTGCGATGTTGCAATGACAATGTAATGCTAATTCCCCAAGCTGCTCTGGCGCTCTTATGTTTCTGAAGAAAATATTCACCTAAATTACATAATAAGCATTACGTGTTGTTTTTTGTTGCAGCCTATGGTATCATCCAGATGGAAGGTGAAAGCAGTTTTGTGCAATTTGCTAACCAGCAAGTAATCGAGAAGGAGAAAAAGATTACTAAGAAGGTTAGACTCTGCATTCCTTGTATATAAAAAATAGAAGTTGAGTGTGTTCATTGAAAAAGTTAGTGCCTACAACACCAGGAAATATTCAAAAAAAGAGAGAATGTGTCATGTTTTTTTCTGGATGCAGAAACAAATTGAGAAAAGAACTGCATCCAATGTAAAAGAAGTTAAGAAGAGAAGGACCAACAATGAAAACAAACTGCTGGAACGTTCAGCAGGCAAAGATGTTGCAGAACCTGCAAGTGTGGTGAGTGACTGTGTTTGATTCAATCATTTCTTTGCAGGGTTTCAGTTAAGATGACAAGATCTTTTAAATTACTATCACTTTTCTTTTAGGGGTGTCCTTTGATGGAAGAATTTGATCAGTTTGTTCAATATCAAAGTTTGAGGAAAGAAACTGAGGTTGGTTCTTTGAGATGTCTGATTTGAAATGCATTTCGTCGTTGCAAAGGATATGCAGTACTAAACTTTAACACACTCCAAAATTGTGTCCAGGAACTAATTGAGAGTCAAGGAGCTGAAATGGGATTCAATTTATTTGGTGGCATTGACAAAGAAGTAGAAGTAGCTGCACCAAAAATTATCGGCGAACTTTTGCGAATGTCAAATAACAATGAACACACTGTAAGTACTTTCAAATTGGGTAGTCTGATTATAATTGTAGCACATGTTTTTCTCAACCAAAAAACTGTGACAAGATCTTGAATACAGTTGTACTATTTGACAGAAACTATATCTTCATCGTTTTTTGCAGTCAACGGGGAGAAATGATGATAACAACTACGATGCTTCTGAATCATCTTCAGCAGTAGTGCTCAGTTTGAGCAAACAGGTCAGTGTGAGAAAAAAATGAAAACCTGCAAGTGCTTTTTTTGCAAATAAACTAAATTAAGAAGTGATTTGAGTATTCAAATGTAAATAAATCTTTACAGGACAGTGTTGGTGAGAACATGAACATTGAACCTTTGACAACAATAGAAGAAGTGGAAAATATTTGCCGTGAGGTACGATTTTTGCATGTTTGGGAAAAGGAATAAAAATAGACTTTTCATATTTTAAATTTGCTTTGTAAAGATTCTTATTCTGATGTTGAATACTTGTGTTCCTTTTCAAGTTTGTTTTTTGTTTTTCAAGTTTGTTTATTTTAACTTTGCATGGTTGGGAACATTGTTTTGTAAAGATTCTAATTCTGATGTTGAATAGTTGTGTTCCTTCTCTTTGCAGGTACTTTCATTGGCTCAGAATTCTGAATGTGATTATGAAGGGAATTCTGAGAGTGCAGATTCTGATGAAGAGACAATAGCTTGTGCGGGGAATGAAGAGTATGTGTTCCCTACACCAGATGAAGCAGACAATGGTAGTGTGCCAGAAATTGGTAAAGTCTTCTCAACACTGGATGATGCTGCCCGGTTTGTAAATGTTTATGCTCAGCTGAATGGTTTCGCAATGATAAAAGGAAGGAATTATAAGAATAGGAAGTTGTATTTCACGTGCAATAAAAGTAGGAAAAGACCAAGTATCAACACTGGTTTGAGGAAAAGGAAAAGAAACATTATTGAAGGGACAAATTGTCCAATGAATATAACAGTGAAGTTGGTGGATGACAAATGGCATATCGCTTCAATGTGTCTTGAGCACAACCATGATCTAGTAAGGTCTCCATCACTTGCAAAAAATTTCTTAAGCCACAGAAACATGAACGAGGCAGAAATTATGTTGTCAAAATTGCTTCAAGAACACAGAGTGAAACCGAGAAGAATCATGAGCATATTCAGAAAGCTTTGTGGTGGGAAACTGGGAAACATTACCTTTGATGTGAAGAAACTGGATAATTTGAAAAAGGGAGAATGGATGCGTAAAAAGGAGAACACAGATATTGAATGGACATTGCAGTATATTGAGACTCTACAAATTGATACTCCTGGTTTCTGCTACAGGATGCAAAGAGATACAGACAACACGGTTCTCAGCTTGTTCTGGACAGATGCTCGTTCCCGATTGAACTACAGGTTGTTTGGTGAGATCATTTCATTGATACCACTTATAGCACAAGTAAGTATAACATGCCTTTTGCACCTATTGTGGGAATTAATGGCCATGGAAGAACAATTGTGTTTGGTTGGGCGTTATTGCAAGATGAAACTTCAGATACTTTTGTGTGGCTGTTTGAAACTTTCATGGAGGTCATGCAGTGGAAAAAACCAGGAATAATATTGACTGGCCAAGATGCAGGGATGAAAGCTGCTATTCCTCAAGTATTTCCAGATGCGTTACATAGGTTCTGTCTTTGGCATATATTTAAAAATGTGCGCAAAAACATGAGTGCTTACATGGCTACTAGGGAAAAGATGGAAAAACATATGATGAAGTGTTTATTGCAGTCCATTATTGTTGAGGAATTTGAAGAAAGTTGGGAGAAATTTGTCTTTGAAGTATAATCTGTCTTGAACATGCTCACATCAAAAGGATGTGGGAGAACAGGACCTTCTTTGTTCCAGCTTATTTTCGAGGCGTGTTTTGCCCTTTCATAAGGTCGACCAGCCGGAGTGAAAGCTTCAACTCAAATTTCAAGGACTACATCAAGAGGAAAGATACTATAGAGGCTTTCATGAAACAGTATGTGCTGTTCCAAGAGAATGTCATTCACATAGAAAACCAGGACAGATTCTTGTCTAATGAGAAGACTCTGCCTTTTGGAGTCATCGACTTGTTGAACGGCATGCAGCAGACAATATATACCAGAGGATTTATTTGAAGTTTTTGATGAATTAGTGAATTCAACAGCTTTTAAAGTTATAGAAATTGAGAAGGATAAAGTGTATGATTTGGAAAAACACATCGGTATGAAAACCGAATTCACAAGAGAAATGTTCAGAGTCCATGTGGACTGAGTCTCGTTCATTCAAATGTTTTTGTGGGAAGTTTGAGCGTGATGGTATTGTTTGTTGCCATATCCTCGGACTTTTTACGCAGTTTGACGTTACCCATATTCCGATAAGTGATTGTTGATAGATGGACTATTTCCTTGAGAGAAAAGAATTGGATAAGTGCAAGAAAGAAATGGTTACGCTTACGGTGAGGATCACCACACAATGCGATCGGATATGCTATTCGATGAGTAAAGATGGTGAAGCTTGCTCGGACATCAAGAAAGATTCTCAACTTAGCAAAGAACTTTTGGATGTTGTTGCTCAAATTCATACGAAGTACTTGCAAGGGAAGAAACAGCAAGAAGAATTGCGATCAAAATTCGTTGAAAGATCCTCCTATACGGCCTTCCAAGTCTGTGAACAAAGGAGAAAGATTGAAGCCACAATCTGAAAAGAAATCTAGGAAGAAAGCAGCTCCAAAAAACAAGACTAGTTGATGGTTTTCGTTGTTCAGAACAAGGAAGAAGACAATATCTGTTTGCAGCAACGAAGAAGATAATTTAATTCGTTGAAGAATTGTTTGCATTCTTAGCTGAAAAAAATTTAGATGGATTTTTATTATTGTGTGGACAAACAAATTTGATGATGTCCCCTAGATAATGTTATTTGCAAAATGATGATTGGATAATGTCCGTTGGATAAAAAAAATGATAATTGTATAATGTTCCTAGGATAATATTCTTTGCAAAATGTTCCTTGGGGCCAAAACAAATTAGTTGAACAATATTGTCCGAAGCTTGAATATATAATTGTTCCCCGAATAATGTTGCCTGAATTAAAAACTATTCAACGCTTACTAAATAGTTCCTGAATAATGTTTATATAATATGTTTGTGTATAATATTAATATATAATATGTTTGTGTATGTTTGGGGTCAACAACATTTCCTTCAAAGGACATTTTTATATAATATGTTTGTGTATAACATTATAAATTGTATAGAAATATTTCTGTACAATATTTCCTGAATAATGTTCAAAGAAAATTAGTAAATTTGTTCCGATAAATTCTATAAAGTTTAAAAATGTTCAAATAAAATGTTTGTAATGTTCCACAAAAAGTTTGAACATTGCTTCCAAGAAAAGCAGTAAAATATTCCGTATAAATAAAGTTCTCTAAATTTTAATAATGTTTTCCTAGTAAAAAAATTCCTCATAATCAACAATTATTTGAGGAACATTACAAACAAAATATTATTTGAGGAACATTATTAGAGAACATTGTTCAGAGAACATTAATGGAGTAACAAATAAATTTGAACATTATTGGAGGAACAAAATAATTCGAACATTATTATAGAACAAGATTGGAAAAAAATTGAACATTATTTGGGGAACATTATTTGTGAAACAGTATTAAAATAACAATTATTGAACACAGTGAATAAAGACAAAACTATTTAGGGACTTTAGATAACCTTATTTGGTCAGCATTATCTTGTGAACATTATTAGATAACAAGACATTATTGGAGGAATAAAAAAGTTTGAATATTGCTTCTAAGAAAATTAGTAAATTGTTCCGTATAAATAAAGTTCTTTGAACTTTAAAAATGTTTTTCAATCGGAAAAAATTCTCAGAATCAACAATTATTTGAGGAACATTAAAGACAAACAATATTTGAGGAACATTATTGGAGGAACAAATAAGTTTGAACATTATTAGATAACAACAGAACATTATTTTTTAAAAAAAATTGGATAACATTATTTTTAAACATTATTAAAAGAACAATTACTGAACACAATTATTAAAGACAAAAATATTTATCATGGGAACATTATTAGAGAACAAGACATTATTTGGGAAATATTATTTGTGGAACAAATATTTAAACAATTTTTTTAACATATTTAGTGAACATAAATTTATTTATCGTGCGGACATTATTAGAGAACATTGTTCGGAGAACATTATTGGAGGAACAAAATAGTTTGAACATTGCTTCCAAGAAAATCAGTAAATGTTCCGTATAAATAAAGTTCTCTAAATTTTAATAATGTTTTTCAAGTAAAAAAAATTCCCCAGAATCAACAATTATTTGAGGAACATTACAAACAAAACATTATTTGAGGAACATTATTAGAGAACATTGTTCGGAGAACATTAATGGAGTAACAAAAAAATTTGAACAAACAAAATTATTTGTGGACATTTTTACATAATATGTTTCTGTATAATATTATAAATTGTGTAGAAATATTTCTGTACAATATTTCCTGAATAATGTTCAAAGAAAATCAGTAATTTGTTCCTTATAAATTCTATAAAGTTAAAAAATGTTCAAAGAAAATGTTTGTAATGTTCCACAAAAAAGTTTGAACATTGCTACCAAGAAAATCAGTAAAATGTTCCGTATAAATAAAGTACTTTGAATTTTAATAATGTTTTCCAAGTAAAAAAAATTCCTCATAATCAACAATTATTTGAGGAACATTACAAACAAAACATTATTTGAGGAACATTATTAGAGAACATTGTTCAGAGAACATTAATGGAGTAACAAAAAATTGAACATTATTGGAGGAACAAAATAATTCGAACATTATTATAGAACAAGATTGGAAAAAAAATTGAACATTATTTGGGGAACATTATTTGTGAAACAGTATTAAAATAACAATTATTGAACACAATGAATAAAGACAAAACTATTTAGGGACTTTAGATAACCTTATTTGGTCAGCATTCTCTTGTGAACATTATTAGATAACAAGACATTATTGGAGGAATAAAAAAGTTTGAATATTGCTTCTAAGAAAATCAGGAAATTGTTCTGTATAAATAAAGTTCTTTGAACTTTAAAAATGTATTTCAATCGGAAAAATTCTCAGAATCAACAATTATTTGAGGAACATTAAAGACAAATAATATTTGAGGAACATTATTGGAGGAACAAATAAGTTTGGACATTATTAGATAACAAGAGAACATTATTTTAAAATAAAATTGGATAACATTATTTTTAAACATTATTAAAAGAACAATTACTGAACACAATTATTAAAGACAAAAATATTTATCATGGGAACATTATTAGAGCACAGAACATTATTTGGGAAACATTATTTGTGGAACAAATATTTAAACAAATTTTTTAACATATTTAGTGAACATAAATTTATTTATCGTGCGGACATTATTAGAGAACATTGTTCGGAGAACATTATTGGAGGAACAAAATAGTTTGAACATTGCTTCCAAGAAAATCAGTAAATGTTCCGTATAAATAAAGTTCTCTGAATTTTAATAATGTTTTTCAAGTAAAAAAAATTCCCCAGAATCAACAATTATTTGAGGAACATTACAAACAAAACATTATTTCAGGAACATTATTAGAGAACATTGTTCGGAGAACATTAACGGAGTAACAAAAAAATTTAACGAACAAAATTATTTGTGGACAATTTTACATAATATGTTTCTGTATAATATTATAAATTGTGTAGAAATATTTCTGTACAATATTTCCTGAATAATGTTCAAAGAAAATCAGTAATTTGTTCCTTATAAATTCTATAAAGTTAAAAAATGCTCAAAGAAAATGTTTGTAATGTTCCACAAAAAAGTTTGAACATTGCTTCCAAGAAAATCAGTAAAATGTTCCGTATAAATAAAGTACTTTGAATTTTAATAATGTTTTCCAAGTAAAAAAAATTCCTCATAATCAACAATTATTTGAGGAACATTACAAACAAAACATTATTTGAGGAACATTATTAGAGAACATTGTTCAGAGAACATTAATGGAGTAACAAAAAAATTGAACATTATTGGAGGAACAAAATAATTCGAACATTATTATAGAACAAGATTGGGAAAAAAAGTTGAACATTATTTGGGGAACATTATTTGTGAAACAGTATTAAAATAACAATTATTGAACACAATGAATAAAGACAAAACTATTTAGGGACTTTAGATAACCTTATTTGGTCAGCATTATCTTGTGAACATTATTAGATAACAAGACATTATTGGAGGAATAAAAAAGTTTGAATATTGCTTCTAAGAAAATCAGGAAATTGTTCTGTATAAATAAAGTTCTTTGAACTTTAAAAATGTTTTTCAATCGGAAAAAATTCTCAGAATCAACAATTATTTGAGGAACATTAAAGACAAACAATATTCGAGGAACATTATTGGAGGAACAAATAAGTTTGAACATTATTAGATAACAAGAGAACATTATTTAAAAAAATAATTTGGAGAACATTATTTTTAAACATTATTAAAAGAACAATTACTGAACATAATTATTAAAGACAAAAATATTTATCATGGGAACATTATTAGAGAACAGAACATTATTAGATAACAAGAGAACATTATTTAAAAAAATAATTTGGAGAACATTATTTTTAAACATTATTAAAAGAACAATTACTGAACATAATTATTAAAGACAAAAATATTTATCATGGGAACATTATTAGAGCACAGAACATTATTTGGGAAACATTATTTGTGGAACAAATATTTAAACAAATTTTTTTGACATAATTAGTGAACATAAATTTATTTATCGTGCGAACATTATTAGAGAACATTGTTCGGAGAACATTATTGGAGGAACAAAATAGTTTGAACATTGCTTCCAAGAAAATCAGTAAATGTTCCGTATAAATAAAGTTCTCTGAATTTTAATAATGTTTTTCAAGTAAAAAAAATCCCCAGAATCAACAACTATTTGAGGAACATTATTAGAGAACATTGTTCGGAGAACATTAATGGAGTAACAAAAAAATTTGAACGAACAAGATTGGGAAAAAAATGAACATTATTTGGGGAACATTATTTGCGGAACATTATTTGGGGAACAGCATTGAAAGAACAATTATTTGGTAAATTATTCAGGCAACATTATTGGAGGAAGAAAAAAGTTTGAATATTACTTGCCGAACAGTTACCATTGAGCACAATTTTTTGGTGAATTTACTTGTTGTGGAACATTCTTAAAAGAACAATTATTGAACACAATTGAGCACCATTATTAAAAAGATAAATTTATTTAGAGAACATTATTAGGTGAACAAAAAAGTTTGTACATTATTTGAGAAACATTATTCAAGGAATAAAATTATTGGGTGAACCAAAAAGTTTGAACATTAATCAGGGAAAGTAGGGTAACAAAAAGAAAAATTCAACACTTATTTTGGGGGAGATTATTGAAGGAACATTATTAGACGAACAATCAATATTCTATAAAAAAATTATAACTGAATAATGTTTCTTCGAACAAAAGGGTGAACAAAATTTGCTTGGAGGAAATTTGTTACTACATTTATTCCGTTTGTTCGTTGGTAGGAATATTATTATTTGATGCGGAATTGAATAATGTTTGTTGAATACTGTTCGTTAGTTGAATAATGTTTATTGAATAATGAATAAAGTTTGTTGAATACTGTTCATTCATTGACCAATTTTATTTTGGAGAAGTGTTCACAACAATTTGAATAAAAAATGTTTCACTGAGGTAAAAAATTGAATAATGTTCACAACAATTTGAATAATGTTCCCTCCACTGGCTGGCGATGAGGAACAGAAATTTTAAAAAGTTTTCCAACATTACTTAATGTGCTCTGAGGTAAAAAAAAGGTCTTCAAGCCAAAAATGATTTGTAGGAACAAAATGATAATTGAATAATGTTCCGTGGAACAAAATTTCCTAGGAACGAGGTCAAGAAGCGGACCAAATTTTGTGAATCTTTGTTAACATTATTAAAACAGGAAGAGATGCTGGTCAAGAAGCAATGTTCTCCTAACAATGTTTTCCTTCTATAAACTTATGTTTGATCCATATATCAAAAAACTTCAAAAACAACTATGAGCACCGAACACATATACTCCACAAGAGATGCTGGTCACACGATTCCGATAAAATGTATTAAACTATTAGGAAAATCATTTAGTCAAAACCCAGATGAAACAATTAAATTGTTCCGAATATTCTCCTCATAATAATTGCAGTTTTCTGGTGATACTGGGGAAGAGTTAATTCCACAACAAGAGAAAAGAGCGGTACTTAAAAAGTTTTTCAAATAAGAGACAGCTGATTTTACAACTACTTCTGTTTCATTCATGGCGCACTTGGACAGAGATCAATTTTAGAAGCTCGAAGTGTTTTCTTTCTAGACGGAACTAACGGCGCTTTTTCCTCTTCTTGCTTGAAACATCTTCTTGAAGTCGCTCGAAGTCTTCTTTATTGATGTCAGACTTTGCCAATTTGTAAGCAACGAGCTGCCGAAATTGAGGAATAATTTCCTGATACAAATGAAAAGGTGAACAACACATTAGGCATGACAAAATAGAAGTGCTGGAAACTAAACATAAAGCAAGTATGGACAGAGAACAAAATCATGGCAACATACATCATCAAATTGCTTCATGTTCTTCCCATCCCGTATATCCATGTACATGATATCATCTGAGCACAATTGTGTCTGCACAAGAATTTTGAAATTCAGTAAAAGAAAATTGTTTCAAAAAATTCAAGTGAATGAAAGAGTTTAACAGAAAAGAGTGGATTCTCTATAAAGATGCTTTTGTTTTACTCAGAGGTTGTTTTGCTGGGGGTAGTCCTCAGGAGAGATGCACTCAAAATTTTCGATGTTTTTGTATGTGTGCCCAGAAGATTTGAAGAGCGTGGCCATGTTGATGATCTATATTGAAAAGTAGTAGAGTTCAACAACCACAGAACTTCAATAAGAAAAGGGTACTTAATTTTTTTTGAATGGCTAAACATACAGAGGCTTACAGGGCAGTTAGCAATAAAAAACAGATTATGTTACAAAGCGAAAAGAAGTTAAAAGTAAAGGAAGAAAACAAACCAGGTTTGACGTTAACTTGTTGACAAGATTTTGAGGAATGTAAGATCTTGAATCAAAGAAGTTGATAGTTTCAAACAAATTGTTTATGCGAACAAAGTCCATGGAATGAGTCAACTCGGGAAGTATAGTGGATGGCAACAAAAAAAGAAAAAACAGATAAGATGAGATGGAATGCAAAAGAAGAGAAATACTTGTGATGATAAAAGTTGTTTACCAGATCACACTTATGCAAGTTCTTTCCTGAGGTAATTTTCTTGAATTCTCTTAGGCAAGACCGAGAATTGAAGATTTTGGGGTCTACAAGCACCTTTTGCTGCAAAGTTAAATTAAAAAAAGATCATAGCACCAAGAAAACATAACTTCCATGAATGTATCATGAACAAAAAGAAACATAGATGAGGAATAGAGAATAACCGTGAAATAGCTAGTAAAGCAATATTTTGAAGGGTCCTTGCTGTTTGGGTCTGGATTTTCATTCTCATAATTGAAAACTTGGACATAGGCATTGAATACTTCATTATGAACATTTCCAATTGCCTTTAATGAATTATAGAAATTATCATACTCCACGGTAAAGCCATTCACATCAATAACAGTTGGACTGCACGATAAAAAGATTAGAAACATTTATTGCACAAACAAGACAAAAAATAAAAATACATGATATTGAAAAATTAATTTGCACATTGAAATGACTTACTTATTGCCATTCTGAAGAATTTGTTTCAAGGTATTTCTTATAGAACTCCTGAACATGAGGTTCAACAAACAACTTTGAAATCTTTTCGTGAGGAGATATTACTTTTGCTTTCCTTTTTTTTCTATTTCTCTTCTCTATCGTGCTTGGACCAGACATATTTAGTGTAACATCAGATGACTGCTTCTCAGGTACTAGAGGATCTGTCCAATTAAGCAGTTGCATTTAATAAGTATTGTGCTGACAACACAATGAAACATATAAAAAAAGACAGGGCATTGCAAGAACAAAATCAGTGAACCAAAAAGCAAAGCAATGGAACAGCAGGATGGGGAGTTGGCAACGAAAAAGTTTTGAGTTACCTTCAGGAACAGACTTGACAACTTCTTCGACTAATAAATCATCTCCATAATTCATGGCAATTTCAATGCCAGTTGCAACATTGTCAATTGATTGTGAGTTCAGATTTGTTGGCGTGGAGGCATCTTCAATTATAATGTTGCTCGAAGGAGACAATATGATCTCGAGACTAGAATTGTTCTGAACTAGAAAAGGAGAGATGGGATAGGAAGATGATTCATTGTTTGGTGTCTGACTGGCAGGTCTAACATCACCTAGCTTTTGCTCATTCAGTAACTGAACATGTTCTCTGACAGATAATGAGTTTCCAGCAAGAGGAGTTTCCTGATTTGGTTCAGTAACACTTGTAGGTTGAATGAATCTGATGGTTCCGTGAATCCCGTTGATTTAGTATGAACTGCCTCAGAAACGGTACCTGAAAATGTCAAATAAAAAGTGATGTCAGAATGTGTTTACAGAATTAATGTATTTACCATAATTGTGAAGTCAGGAACAGGAAACTGAGTACTAATCAAACTGCCTCATGAACAAGAAATTGAGTGGTATGACTAGTTTGATTAAAGGAAGAAATGTTTACCAAATGTGTTATCAGAAGGAATATCATTGTCCACACCTGTTTGTGATTGCTCATTTCCCTGGAATTGCTGAGGTAATGACACTTCCTTTTGAACTTCATCGGAAAATTGAACTTGGTTATCCTTGGTAACAACTGGAGTAGGAATGACTCTGATATGGTCGTCAAATAAAGAACCTGTAATTGACTCACTGTTAACTTGGAGTCTGCGATTGCCAGGATTTAATGGTTCTCTGAGAACATTTACATTCTTGGCTCGATGGAAGAACAATTGGATTCGTGGTTGAAGTGCCAAGATCATTGACTTGGCTGCTAGAATTTTGATGAAAAGACAAACCTGCTTGCTTTCGATTCTGCTAGCATTCTCTCGTACATGCTCTTCATGGGACTTCTTCCAGATGGCATCATGTTTTGCAACTATTTCAGAGACTATCTTCATAACCTGTTAGTTTGAGCAAACAGAACAGATATATGTGTATTAGTTTCTGGTATGAAAGTAAAGTGAGAACAGTAATATCTATTAAGAAAAGAAAAAAAAGCAGGCCAACATACTTCTGGGTTGTTGTTCGAAGTAGATGCAACATTTTCTCTGTCATTTTGCTTTGGAATGTCATTTTCAACATTATGAAAAGACTCTGGCGCTTTGGACCACTTCTCCTCAGCCAATACAATTGCGCGAGCACTGTAAGGTGTCATAGAGATGTCTTTCAACTGCACAAAAAAATTGAAATTGAAAAGGATTATAAATGACAATATTTCCTTCTTCTAGATAGGTTGTAGAAGAAAAAAAAAATTGCTAACTTGAAAAATGAACAACAACAAATTTATACAAGAAGCTTACTGGTAAGAAACCCAATGCAAAACTCTTCTTGGAAGCTCTGTTCAGATCCACTGTAGCTAGATAGTCAAAGTCTTCATTCTGAACATGTGCAATTCTAGGGACTCCATAATTGATGTTTTTTGTTTAGAAGCTTTTGTGAAGTCTACAAAGTCCAGATACACAATCTAGGAAGGTTGTGAATCATAAGAGAAGATATAAGAGGTAATCAAGTGACTATAAAAAAGTTTGCATAACTAAAGTCTATGTAAAAACTGAAAATGACAGAGAAAAGAAAACTTACAAAGAGCCAAAGGTAAACATCCACCAACATAGATTGAATCATTCAATGGGACTTGATTCTATTGAAAAGTTTAGTCTGAAGTTATCAATTTCATTGTTCAGGTGATCAATGCACATTGAGCCAAATCAAATGTCTTCAGCTTGGTGATGTCGTCCAGCCCATAAAGAAGTTTCCAGTTTGCATAATTCCGAGTGGTTGGACATAAAACAGATGCTATGAATAGAAACATGAAGCTCCGTATGAAGCCTTCCTCACTCTCATCATTTTTCATCTTGGTGATTATCTTATCGAATGAAATGTTCTTCTCCCCATCACCAAGATACTCAGACCTAAGTTCCAATACTCTAGCCACGGTAACTTGATCTCATCTTTGTCGATAGGAAAAGGCACGGAACCAGAACGAATACCAAAAACTTGAATTACCATTTCCCTTCTCAGATGAATTATCTTTTGACCCTTCCTGAAAACTCCAGTTCCATTACAATTTAAGTGGTTCGCAACCCATTGTAGTATTGGAATTGGAATCATTAAATGAGGGTGAATGTTCAGGAGATGATCGAGCTTATATTTGGTAACATGTGACTTCTGGATGTTAGTTAAATCAGCAACTGCCTTACGCCACCTAATGGTAGAGAATCTGTGTTTGATACTAGCCGGAGGGTATTTGTAAAGTTTAGGCATTTTGACAGTTGAGTGAGAGCTGTATAAAAGTAATAAAAAGTAAGGTGCTGGAATTTCAGGTATAAAAAAACATTTCATGTAAATGTAAACTGCTGAAAACAAAAATTAATTCTGAAACAGAAGAGAAGTACATAGTATCACTCATAGTTACATTATACACAGAAAAAACAGAACATGCCAACTGATTGCCAAGAAAGCAAAAGTGATGAAGGACTAAATGCAATGCAAGAAAGATATGTAGCCCTAACGGCCAATTTTCTTAAAATTTATTTTATAAATTTTATTTTCTTCCTCTTCTGTTTCCTTGTTTTTCTAAATTTTCTAAACAACTTACATTATTTTATTTTATGAATTTTTCTAGAACACATTTTCAAATTGGTGAACATTTTTTGATCCTCAATTTCAGAAAATGTTCATCCATGTCAAGAAGTTCAAAAAAAACTGATGTTATATAATTTAGATGTGATATAGTACAAGGACAATTATTTGAGTGAACACACAATGTTCAAACAATTTTACACACTACAGAAACTAACAAGTGTCCTATCATCATCAAAATAAACACACACAAAAAAATTCCAAGGGCAACCTCCATTATGCTGCATTCATAACCTGATACCAAATTCTGAATCACATCCAGGAAAACAAAAGTGGCCACAAAGAAATGAGCAAGAACTTGAATCAGGTGATAGCTCGAAGTAGAATGTACTATATAGCAAGTTGCAGTCTGATAGGATCTAGAATTAACAAAATAAACAAAGCTAGGGTTCCCAAACCAGGTGATAGATCGAAGTAGAGGGTTCCCTGACGCGGGTTTGTGTTCTGCTCACCTCATTCAACTATTTTGACCAGGTTTTTTGAACCTTCTAGCAAGTTGCAGAGGACACGAACCAGCTAGACAAGAACACAAAAAAGGGAACTGGGGACAATACCTTGAAGATGACGAACTTGACGAAGATTGATGGAACACTAGACGACCCGATCTTGACGGAACCCTAGACGACGCCGACGCCGACGAGGAAGCAGTGACCACCTACAAAAAAGCATCCATCACGACGCCGTCCGCCAGATCTAATCTGCGATCCCTCGGACGAGCCGACGGGAAAGAGGTCCGTCGGCTGCTTACCAGGGCGGCGGCCTCTTACCGGAGCGGGATCCCGGCAGGAAAAAGCAAACGGCGGGAGGCGCAGGAGGGAGGAAGTGGGATGCGCGACGAGGGAGGAAGAGCACGGCGTCTCGGCGGATCCGGGACGAGTGAGGACGAGGAAGGGGAACGAGGAAACAGACACTAGGAAAAGGAACGGGGAAACAGTGATAAAAAGGCCGGCCCAAAACAGCGAGGGGGGTGTGCGTCGCGTCGACAGTTTGACGCAAAATGCGTCAAATAGGATTTTCTCGGCACTCCTGCCTCCTGTAGCGAGAGGTGGGAGGCAAGTGGGGTTGGCCTGGGCCGTTTTCATAGATGGGCCAAAAGGTCCAGTAGATTAGGTTTCTATTCTTTTTACTAGTATTTTCCCATTTACTTTTCTATTTATTTATTTAGCTACTGTTTTGTAGTTTCCTTTTGCATCAAACTACGTTTATAAAATGTAAAACCTTTCCATATAATTACTAGGCAATATTTTGCACTGCCATAAAAAGTTTGTGTTCAAAATAATTCATGAAGTTTGAGATTATATTTAAATGAAAAAAAGTGTTGTTGGTCCACTGTTTTAATATTCAGGTGCAATTTTATATTTTTAAAAAGTTAATTCTTTCATGAAAAATTGTTAGTGAATATTTGCATCCCACCGAACATTTTTGTTTTACCGTTTGAAGGAATAATAATCTGACTTTATCTTAAATTTGTATTTGAATTGGTTTTGAAACAAGCGAGTTTGTCAACAGTAATCGTGGTGACGTGGCAATATTAGTAGAGGTTTACTGTAGCTTAATTATCTGGGCGTCACAATTCTCCTCCACTACAAGAAATCTCGTCCCGAGATTTTTAAGAGGTGGAGTAAGGGGTGAAGATCTGGTTACGGAATTCTAACGGATCCTCTCGTTCTTGGCTGTCTTCTCAAAGAAGTTGATCCATTCTTCTTGATGCCTTCATTCCTCTACATCAATGCATCAAGATGAAGTTGTCGTCCTTCCTTTAGGATCTTCACCGCAATTACGAAAGGATAAGAAGGGAAACTCTATCAAGACAGATTTAACCAAGTTGAGTATCGGACGGTTAACTCAGGGGGATGAAGCATAAAGTATCTCTCAAGTTGAATAAATCAAACACATCGAGAGCAATATAAGGTAGAGTAAGAAGTTTCAAACTGGTAGCCAATCCTTAGATGCCTAAACTAGAGTGTGAAAAGGGTTCAGAGCAACAGGGAATACTATTGCATCTGATACTAGAATAGAACTCTAGGGAGGTGGCTCGTGAACTTCATACGAATCCAAGTGCAAGGATTATTTTGGAATTTGCAGGAGAGTTAGGTTTCGATCCTGTGGAACTGTGGGTTATGGGCCCACCATGTGGGTTAAAAGTAGAAAGGGTGCTGACATCTTGCATGACCACGATAGCAAAGCATGTCAGAGGGTAGCCTGCCAGTAATGTTGGCAACAACATTGGTACCAAGGGCGAGGGACGAAGAGAACCATTTTCCTGCTCATTGAAACAAGGCGGACCAATAGGCAAAGTTCTCGTCCATCGGTGGTTACCGGAATGTCATCAACAACAATAATAGGGCCTAACGGACAGAGTTGTACAACGAGGTGTTTACCTAAACATGGAAATATTGTTGCTTATATCATATAGATCGCAAGAAAGGTTAAACCAAACAATGGAAAGGAAAATATGATTATCAGATTAAATAGAACAATGGGAAGGAAAAATGTGTTTGAACACATATTTCAGGGGCATATCCTTCCCAAGGACAAGCAGAGCATGATATCCGTGACAAGATATAATGTAGAAAACCCTTTAGAGAAGGGGAGAGAAATTTCATGACATTACCCATACAACAGTGTTTGGATAACTGAGCAAGAAACATTTAGCATTGGGCTTCAAATGTTCTGGCTGAAAATAGGAGTACCACAGACATGCTTCGAGATAGCATTGACATGGTCTTTAAGCAAAGGTCGGACTTGGATATACAAAGGATTCATTAGGAACAACTTATAAAATAAATCTTACAATTTCCTCAAGGAAGAGTGGTTAACCTTGCTAAAATGGACCATAACAATAGGCCCTCCGGCCAGGTGTGCCAGGCATGACATCACGTTACCAGGTCATATAAGACCAATGTTATAACTCTTGGAAATAAGTTCCAACCATCATAACTGACCGAGATTCAGATCCGATTGGTGTTAGGATACCTCCGACACAGGATGCCCGAGAAGAAAAGGTGAGACACAAATTGACGAGATGACATTGTAAGATTCTCGGAAGATGAACTATGGAAGCGAGTTCCAAAACAAAAGTTCATCATTAAACCAAGGAGAGGAAGGAGAGGTGGCTGATGGACTCAGCGTGAACTCATTGAGATTTCCAAAAAAGAAGGATTTCCACAGTTATGTAAACAAGGAGGTAACATTTGTCAGATCAAATGATATGATGATGTATGCTCGAGGAAAACATACACCATTAAACATTGGTTGAAAGGTGCACCCGAAATATGGGCTTAGGGAGCATGATCAAGGTTTGGATAATGATTCAATAAGCAATAGACTTAGAATGAAACTATCGACCATTAACTTCAAAGCAATAGGGTTGCTAGAAGGGCCGAATCCAGACAGTACCGTTCACTTGTTGGTGTCCTGGTTAGAATCGACACGGGGACCATGAATTAATGGTGATGGTGAGAAGTATCACTATACCAGGAACTCTTAAGAGGTGATGAAATTCTCATGACATTTTTGACATAAAAGATGGTAATACTCCAAGGTAAAGAAGAACAAATGCTAGATAGCAAGGATCTCAAGGTATAACACAAAACATGAAAAGTTTGTGTTGAACGGAAGGCAATAACATGGTCGATGATAAAACAAATCATCGAGGGCAAGGATGGTATTTCTCATCATGAATTCAATTGATATCCTGGAAAAGCTCGGAATACTGATGATGATCACGACACATTTGTTGAGAGATTTCACGAAGATGTAATCGATCAACGATGACATCAAGTCAAACGAATGGTGAAGCGAAAGGTTATTGGAAACACGAGTAGGACACAAACTCGAGATCAAGTTTGTTGTTCAAGATGGAACGATAAGACAAGGAAATCGACGTAAGCTTAGCTCAATCGTCGAAAGTTGTGCTCCTGGGATAAGGACCAGGTAGCACAGTTAAAATCAGCACGATAATGATATAGCTGATCAGGCTAGGGATGACGTGATCGAGTACAAACTCGTAAGCAAAGAAGATTACTAAGAGTTGTTTAATCACGATGCGGACTTGATTCAGTTATCGATGTCCTTGAGTGTTTAATAACTCGGAGCCCGTGAAAAATTGGAATCAATGAGAATGTAGCACTTGATGAAGAGCTCTTAAGAAGTTATGCAGTTTCATGATAACCTTGAGATACCAGGGGGTAATACTCGACGATAGATCAAAGTAGAGGTTGGACTAGGGAAATGCTCTGCAGAAGACAAGTGCTCAAACTTGCACGAGAAATGGAATCAAGGAGAAACATGGTCGGAACCACGTCCACAGATACAAGATAAACTTATAACAAGGGGATAATTATTTAAAGAGAAGCTTCCATGATAAGGTATACATCGTGTCCATGGGCATGAACACAGGGTTCAAGGTCGACTCCCACTTGTTCAACGCATAACCTTTTATTCACCTCTCGTATTTCGAAAATGACATTAGTTGTAGTATTGAAATTTTATCTGACATAACACCAGTAGAGTATGACCCGTAGTAGTTTCCAGGTTCACACTGATTCAAAACGGCATAGGTTCAACCCATCTGGGCCTCTTAGGAACATATGCCACAAACTTCAGGAGCGAATAACTCAAGCTCGAAAGCATAGCATGGTTGACAAAGTAGAGGATACAATTTACCAAAGGCATTATGTATCCGAGGAAAGGCTCACGGGCTTATTGAATATGAAGGACGCTGTCGGATAAAATCCAACAAAGGATCTGGTGGTCCACAAGGGATCTGACATGAGCATCGGTACTCAACTAGAGGAAGAAGAATGCAAGGAGATCATATTATAGAAACAACTGACTAACTCAAATCTCAAATGCAAAGGAATTATGATTTCCAAATCAAGGGATCAAAAGCAATGCTCTGATTAGGGATGGATAAGTTGAATAGCCTTAGGGTACAATCAACGGCAATTGGATTGGTCGAGAACCAATTCCAGTAAAAGAATGGCAGCTCAGTCGGAAAGGTAATTTATAAGGATCACTGATGATTGCGTGTATTCTCAAACATATTGAGTCATCAGACTCAAAATGACAATGACAAGGGATGCCAATAAGACTAGAAGACTTATGGGATTAACCATAATGCAAGCAAGAAGAATTTCAAGAGGAATAGGCAGTCGGGATTTGGAAGATCGAATGGAATTTTGAAGACTTTTGTGAAATACATGAATCAACTGGGGATGAGCGGATACTCGATGAGTGCGAGAAATTATCCGTAGGGGTATTCAGGTGGTAAGGAACTGCAAGGCAGTAGGCATAAGTATTCTCGGAACAACAATGAGTATTTCTAGGTATCTTGTAATAACAAGAGCAACTAGGAACTAAGTAAGAACGGCAAGTGTATGTATTTATTCATAGGGATATTTCGGTGGTAGGGAATTTGCAAAAGCAATGGGCAGTCCCGAAAGAATATCGGAAAGTAACTTTGAAATCTTCATGTGCAGCCGGCGATCATCTAGACTGAAGGGGCTCTCCGGGAGAAAGCGTTTTCGAGAACCTAAAGTTAGATTTTAGAAAATCATTTAACCCGAATAGAAGAGAGATCAGAATCCCAGAGTATAGACGAGAAATAAAAGATCCTAATACCACCCAATGGCGACGTGAGTCGTAAGGCACACAGCCATGTTAGTAAAAGTTTTTCAATGACTAGACTCGACTTCGGCCAAGGAGTTGAAAAGGGGGATTCCTACAGGCAGTCGGCTCTGATACCAACTTGTGATGCCCCCGATTCAATCGTACACTAATCATACACGCAAACGTGTACGATCAAGATCAGGGACTCACGGGAAGATATCACAACACAACTCTACAAAAAAAATAAGTCATACAAGCATCATAATACAAGCCAGGGGCTCCGAGGGCTCGAATACAAGTGCTGGATCATAGACGAGTCAGTGTAAGCAACAATATCTGAGTACAGGCATAAGTTAAACAAGGTGCCATAAGATGGCTAGCACAAAGCCGGGATCTGAGACGAAGAGGCGCAGCCTCCCGCTCGATCCTCCTAAACTACTCTGGTAGTCGTCGCCTACATGTAGTAGTAGGCACCTCCAGTGTAGTAGTAAATGCGTCGGCGGTGGCGTCTAGCTCACAGGCTCCAAAGTCTAGTTGTGGCATTCGGGAAGAAGAGGAAAACGGGGGAAAAGAGGGAGCAAAGCAAACGTGAGTACTCATCCAAAGTACTCGCAAGCAAGGAGCTACACTACATATGCATGGGTATATGTGTAAGGAGGCCATATCGATGGACCGAATCTGCGAGAATGCCGAGAATAAGAGGGGATAGCTAGTCCTATCGAAAACTACGTTTACGCAGCCTCCGCCTTGGCAAAGATGTAGAAGAGAGTAGATTGAAGTCCTCCAAGTAGCAACGCATAGCATAATCCTACCCGGCGATCCCCTCCTCGTCGCCCTGTGGAAAAGCGATCACCCGGTTGTCTGTGGAACTTGTCTGGGTGTGTTTTATTAAGTATCCGGTTCTAGTTGTCATAAGGTCAAGGTACAACTCCGGGTCGTCCTTTTACCGAGGGACACGGCTATTCAAATAGATAAATTTCCCTGTAGGGGTGCACCACATAAGATCCCATTTGGCCGGACACACTTTCCTGGGTCATGCCCGGCCTCAGAAGATCAACATGCCGCAGCCCCACCTAGGCACAACAGAGAGGTCGGCACGCCGGTCTAACTCCTATGGAGCAGGGGTCTGGGCCCATCGCCCATTGCACACCTGCACGTTGCGAGGGCGGCCGGAAGCAGAACTAGCCCCCTTAATACAAGAGCAGGCTTACCTTCCAATCCGGCGCGCGCTGCTCAGTCGCTGACGTCACGAAGGCTTTGGCTGATACCACGACCCCGAGTGCCCATATCTTTCCCACATAGTTGGTTAGTGCGTATAGGCCAGTGGCCAGACTCAGATCAAATACCAAGATCTCGTTAAGCGTGTTATTATGAAGTAACCACGGACGCCGACCAGGGCAAGGCCCACCTCTCACCTAGGTGGTCTCAACTCGCCTGCCGCTTCCGCCAAAAAGTAACGATCGGGGCCGTCGGGAACCTAGGCCCACCTCTCACCGGATGGAGCCACCTATCCTTCCAAATTTCACATCGAATCACTTGCGGTACTCATCGGTGACCCGACTTTAGTCACCATCTCAGTATAGTATATGTATGTATAGTATAAACTCGTGATCACCTCCCGAGTGATCACGGCCCATAATATAACAAGGCGGTCGACAAGAATGTAGGGCCAATGATGATAAACTAGCATCCTATACTAAGCATTTAGGATTGCGGGTAAGGTATCAACAGATGTAGCAACAATGACAGGCTATGCATCAGAATAGGATTAATCGAAACAGTAACATGCTACACTACTCTAATGCAAGCAGTAGATAGTAGAATAGGCGATATCTGGTGATCAAAGGGGGGGCTTGCCTGGTTGCTCTGGCAAGAAGGACGAGTCGTCAACACCGTAGTCGAACTGGGGGTCGCCGGCAGTCTCGGGGTCTATCGGAAAGAAGTAACGGAGAGGGAACACAATAAATAACGGAGGAATCAAAACATCGCAAAGCGTAACAAGACAATACGCGGTGTTTCGTGTGCCCTAACGCGGTAGTAGGTGATACCGGTGAAGGGGGAAAACATCCAGGAAAGTATCCCCAGTGTTTCGCGTTTTCGGACAGTTGAACCGGAGGGGGATTGTCACATGTTCGCTATGTTAGGGACGTGTGGCAGATGAATGGACTGCGTATCCGGATTCGTCTCGTTGTTCTGAGCAACTTTCATGTACAAAACATTTCATCTGACTTATAGATCAATTTATATTAATTTTCAAAGTTTTTTTAAACATTACATTTCTTCTTTCTATTTCCTTTAGTTACTAAAATAGGCAGAATCCTTTTTACACCTACTAGGGGCGTAGCCATGTGTATGATAGTGGGGCCAGGGTTGGTCCAACAAGGAAACAGCAGCAGTGACCACCAATGCCGACCGTCAACTATATCAAGGGGACCCACATGTAAGTGTCACATGTGCTAATAAAAGTAGGTGGACTAAATTAAACTAGAGGGGCCACACCTCATCTACACATTTGACTAATTAAACAAATAAACTAACCTAATCTCTATTACTTAAGGGGACGACCCCATACACACATACGCACACAGCCTCCATGGATGGCTAGCAGTAGCAGCTTGCGGCAACCGGCAACATTAGCAGCGGCAACTACACTGGTAGCAGGGGAGTAGCAGGGCAGCGGCGGCCAGGAGCAAAACAGCAGCAACCGTTGGCTGCAGCGACGCAGTAAAGCAGCAGCGACACCAACAGGGAGAGGAGTGCAGCAGCAGCGGCAATACAGTACGCAGTAGGCAGAGCGGCACGGAGCAACAGCGGACAGCAGCGGCCGCGGATGCTGGGCGAGCAGAGAGTGGGCGGCGTGAGCGAGCGCACGGGCAGGGGGGATGCGGGCGTGGCGCCTAGAGGCTCGCTATATGGCCAGAAGGCTTGAGGACGTGCACGGCATGACGACGAGCTTCGGTCGCGACGAAAACGGCGGCTACGGGCAGGAATTCGAGTACTAGGGAGAGGGCTTTCGAGCGGGTTCTCACCGGGGAGCACAAGAAAGGCTCGGCGAGGGACGGGAGCAGCAGAGGGTGCCGGAATCGACGGCGGCGCTACGGTGGCCGGAGATGGAAGAAGGCCTCGATCCACTTGACTTGGCGCATTCCAGCTCGATCCTTGGACGTAGTCGAAGCAGTGGATGGTGATGAATCGTGGGGACAAATTCTCAGGTGCCCGGGAGCTCGGTGAGCACGAGAACGACGAAGGCCATGGCAGTGCTGGTTTGGCCTAGCGGGGGCGGGGAGGTCGATGGCGGCACGAGGAAGGGAGGGGAATGGAGCTAGGGTTCGGGGGGCGTCGGACGACGACTTTATAAGCGGGGACAGGGGGTGGATGGCCGCCACGCACGGCCATCGCCGGCAGATGGCCGCCACGGCACTCCTGCCTCCTGTAGCGAGAGGTGGGAGGCAAGTGGGGTTGGCCTGGGCCGTTTTCATAGATGGGCCAAAAGGTCCAGTAGATTAGGTTTCTATTCTTTTTTACTAGTATTTTCTCATTTACTTTTCTGTTTATTTATTTAGCTACTGTTTTATACTTTCCTTTTGTATCAAACTACATTTATAAAATGTAAAACCTTTCCTTATAATTACTAGGCAATATTTTGCACTGCCACAAAAAGTTTGTGTTCAAAATAATTCATGAAGTTTGACATTATATTTAAATGAAAAAGAGTGTTGTTGGTCGACTGTTTTAATATCGAGAAGCAATTTTATATTTTTAAAAACGTTAATTCTTTCATGAAAAATTGTTAGTGAATATTTGCATCCCACCGAACATTTTTGTTTTACCGTTTGAAGGAATAATAATTTGACTTTATCTTAAATTTGTATTTGAATTGGTTTTGAAACAAGCGAGTTTGTCAACAGTAATCGTGGTGACGTGACAATATTAGTAGAGGTTTACTATAGCTTAATTATCCAGGCGTCACAGGTTTGGCGTACTAGATTGATCTTTCTTGCCATGGGAGAAGTGCTTAGCTTTGGGTTCAATCTTGCGGTGTCCTTACCCAGTGATAGAAAGGGTTGCAAGGCACGTATTGTATTGTTGCCATCGAGGATAACAAGATGGGGTTTATATCATATTGCTTGAGTTTATCCCTCTACATCATGTCATCTTGCTTAAAGTGTTACTCTGTTCTTATGAACTTAATACTCTAGATGCAGGCAGGAGTCGGTCGATGTGTGGAGTAATAGTAGTAGATGCAAGCAGGAGTCGGTCTACTTGTTGCAGACGTGATGCCTATATACATGATCATGCCTAGATATTCTCATAATTATTCGCATTTCTATCAATTGCTCGACAGTAATTTGTTCACCCACTGAAAGTGCAACTATCCCTAGGTGGTTTTGGTAATTCATAACAACATATAGCTCATTGAGCTAATGCTATTCCAAGACAAATATTTCAGGAAAGCTCAATGAATGGCATGGCATGGATGATGAAAGTGGATCCCTCAAAATATTAAGGACAAAGGATTGGCTCAAGCTCAAAAGCTCAAGACTCTACATTTTACATTTTAGTGATCCAAGATCACATTGAGTCTATAGGAAAAGCCAATACTATCAAGAAGGGATGAGGTGTTGCTTAATGAGCCTCTTGCTTCAAGTGCTTAGTGATATGCTCCAAAAACCCTCAACTACTTTCTCACATCCACATATGACCCAAACCCAAAGTCAAACTCGGCCCCACCTATTCTTTCTATCCGGCGCCACCGAGTTCAAATGTCATAGCCACTGCCACAAACCCTAGGCAAATCGGTCATACCGATAGGGATCTCAGTCTCACCGAGATGGGATTGTAATCACTCTGTTTCCCTTCGTAACATTTCGGTCTAACCGAAGTGAGCGATCGGTCCCACCGAGATTGCAATGTAAACTCTCTGTTTCCCTTTCGTAACATTTCGGTCTAACCGAGATGAGCGAATCGGTCCCACCGAGTTTGCCTGACCAACCATCTGTGTGTCCATTACCAAAATAGGTCTCACCGAGTTTGTGTAAACGGTCTCACCGAGATTACGTTATGCCCTAACCCTAACCATATCGGTCCTACCGAGTTGCATGTCGGTCCCACCGAAAATCCTAACGGTCACTAGGTTTACTAAATCGGTCCGACCGAGTTTGTTGATTCGGTCCCACCGAGTTTGGTAAATTGTGTGTAACGGTTAGATTTTGTGTGGAGGCTATATATACCCCTCCACCTCCTCTTCATTCGTGAAGAGAGCCATCAGAACAAACCTACACTTCCAACTTACCATTTCTGAGAGAGAACTACCTACTCATGTGTTGAGGCCAAGATATTCCATTCCTACCATATGAATCTTGATCTCTAGCCTTCCCCAAGTTGCTTTCCACTCAAATATTCTTTCCACCATATCCAAATCCTATGAGAGAGAGTTGAGTGTTGGGGAGACTATCATTTGAAGCACAAGAGCAAGGAGTTCATCATCAACGCACCATTTGTTAATTCTTGGAGAGTGGTGTCTTCTAGATTGGCTAGGTGTCACTTGGGAGCCTCCGACAAGATTGTGGAGTTGAACCAAGGAGTTTGTAAGGGCAAGGAGATCGCCTACTTCATGAAGATCTACTTCTAGTGAGGCAAGTCCTTCGTGGGCGACGGCCATGGTGGGATAGACAAGGTTGCTTCTTCGTGGACCCTTCGTGGGTGGAGCCCTCCGTGAACTCACGCAACCGTTACCCTTCATGGGTTGAAGTCTCCATCAACGTGGATGTACGATAGCACCACCTATCGGAACCACGACAAAAACATCCGTGTCTCCAATTGCGTTTGAATCCTTCAAACCCTTCCCTTTACATTCTTGCAAGTTGCATGCTTTAATTTCCGCTGCTCATATACTCTTTGCATGCTTGCTTGAATTGTGTGAAGATTGCTTGACTTGTCCGAAGATCGCTAAAATCTGCCAAACTCTAAAATTGGGAAATGGTTAAGTTTTTAATTGGTCAAGTAGTCTAATCACCCACCTCTAGACATACTCCAAGGTCCTACACCCACCGTAATACTTATGCTATCTTGAGAGAAGCCACTAGTGAAACCTATGGCCCCCGGGTCTATCTCTTATCATATTTGCTTCCAATCTACTTTTATTTGCATCTTTACTTTTTGCATCTATATTATAAAATACCAAAAATATATTTACCTTATCATACTATCTCTATTAGATTTCACTTTCGCAAGTGGCCGTGAAGGGATTGACAACCCCTTTATTGCGTTGGTTGCGAGTTCTTTGTTTGTTTGTGTAGGTGCGTGGGACTTTTGAGGAGCCTCCTACTGGATTGATACCTTGGTTCTCAAAAACTGAGGGAAATACTTACGCTACTATTGCTGCATCACCCTTTCCTCTTCAAGGAAAACCAACGCAAGCTCAAGACATAGCACTTCTTAGCCCAAGAGGGCTCAGAAGAGGGAGGAGTGTATCCATCAGAATTGTCCTCATCAGCTTCCTCCTCCTCGATCTCATCCTTATCCACATCCATCGTGGCAGCCTCAGCCTCAGCACTAGCGGTGGTGTTAGCCCATTGGCTCTTGATGTGGAGCTTGATGGGCTCATGACGAATCCAGCCGGGGGCAATGAACTCATCATTGGGATAGAGCTTCTCCCAAGTATTGGAGATCAAGAGAAACAGGTAGGGCCCATAGATGGGGACCTTACGGTTGAACACCGCGCCACATGATATGTGAGACATCAAGTGGTTGCGTCTAAGCCTGACGCGCCTCCTCACAAATGAGCATCATAGCCACAAGATATGCATGCACCTGGCCCATGTCACCGATGCGCGGGGAGAGGGAGTTGCGGAAGATCCGATGCATGATGTCAAGGAAGGAGTTCAACACCCACACCTTCTTCTTACTAGCAAGCGTCTTCTCAACAAGGAAGGGCTGGAGCTTGTTCTTGTTGGCGGACTCAGAGTTGGCATGAGGGCGAACTCCAACGGGCGTGACGAGCCACTCATCAGGAACCTGAAGCAAGTCCATGAAGTCCTTCCACTTAGCAGACAACTGTTGACCATTGGTCATCCATGTCATGGTCCTTATCTCATCAGAATGGAAGTGGACCGAAGCAAAGAACTGAGCCACAATGTCTGGGTCAAAGTCCAGGTGAAAGGTAAGCATGTGCTCAATGCCAAACTGCTCCACCAGATCCAAGGCCTCTCCAAAATAGTCACGGTGCTTGTCCTGCCTCATGTGATTCATGTCAATCCAATGTACTTCCACGTAGACATTCTGCTTGGCCTTGATCACATCCAGATAGATAAGGTTCTACTGCTTGGTCCATAATAAATCATTCCCTCTGAAGTTGGCACGGGGATTCACATAGGGGTTGATCTTCCTTCGAACAATGAACTCAGCCAGAGGTATCTCATCCATGCCCATGGTGGGCTCCTTGTGCTTGGTGGCGGTGTGCTTGGTTCTGCGATGGGAGGCATCGGAGCCCTCTGGAGCTTCATCTTGGTTGCGGAAGCGCTTCGAGCCCGTGTCACGGTTGGGATTCGAACGGCGAACATTGGAACCGAAGCCACCACCTAGACACACAACACAAGAACACACACGAAAAACAAGAAGGATCAATGCAAAGACCAGGGCCAAAGCCAAAAGAAACAAGCAAGAACGAGATTTGGAACGAAAAAACAGTGTATTTTGCACATCTATGGTAATCTGGGACAGTATGGATGTAAAAATTACTTCGCTCCAAAGAATGGTACTACTGTGTCAAGTGGCACCACTACTAGGAAAAACACTACCAGTAGCTAGGTTTTTTGCATACCAAGATCAAGTGGGTTCCTCGCTACTACTACGACACTGACTTAACTTTTAGCGATGGCGCATTTTTACCCAGCTTCTGACTAAAAAGTTAGTAGTAGTGCGGTGCCACCCACGCTACCACTATCCCGAACCTACGCTACTACTATCTAACTAATAGTAGCACCCGATTTACACCTACGCTACTACTATCCAAGTACTAGTAGCACCACATCTTTCCCGCACGCTACAACTAGCTAACCAGAAAATAAAAAAAATAAAAAAATGTCAGATGCAATATTCATGGATGGAAATGAAGAGACGTCCAGTGCAAATAAACTAAGTTCACAGAACCATCTTAGCACTTGTAGCATTCTTGGATACAACATTGAACATCTCAACTCGAGATCTCGAGATCCCATTTAACATCAGATGCAAACAATTAGACCACTTCTCTAGATGCATCTACCAAGTTCCGGAGTTGAAACATCGGTGGATCCGAGCAGTCCCTCCCGGCGGACGGTGGCGTAGAGGTCCTCCACCTCGGCAACCTCCGGCGTCACAATGACCTGGATGATCATCTGTGTGGCGCAATCGCCGGGCTTCACGATGAAGTCCGCCTCCGGGTGGTTGAAGAGCACGACGCCCACTAGGCCGCGGTAGTCCACCTCGATCACCCCTGCGCCCACGTCGGAAAGTGAAAACTTGTTAGTTGGCGTTCGCATCCGCATCCAGTAGGGCATTTTCTTTCCTTTTAGCACATGCACATGAATCAATAGTAATGCATAATAACAAGAAAAAATAACCATGAATCCTAAAGAAAAAGATCATTCTTTGGGCCAGGTTGATAGTTTCGAGGAACGGGAAAGGATAATATTGGTAAAAGTCTTCATTAACAAGAAAAATGGACCGAGATTTCTCAAATGACATTTGTTTCACCAACAATGATTAATGACGAGGCATGTAAGATTTACCTGAGCAGCATCAGCATACCCTCTGATCCTTCCAAGAACTTAAAGGCCAAGGTTCTTAGCTTTCTCCCCTCTGACTAGCACAAGTCCAGCAGCACCATCGATGTACATTGAATAATAAGAATAGCACTAGAGTTACACTCAAAGTAAACATTGATTTGCATAATTTATATTAACCATGGAGAGAGTAAAAAATGAGCTACAAAATAATCTAGCTTCAGTACACTCTTAAGATGATACATTTACTACTGAAGATATACAACATAGTGTTCTTGCATACTGCATACAGAAGGTAATTTGACCATGTAAAAATAAAGCTACAATGCTACACTAAGAAGTGTCAGAATTCCAAATGAAACTATTCAGTTTACAAGTATTCAACAGAGACACTTCAATCACTGAGAAAATGGGTAGTATTCCGGAATGGCAAGTGCCACATTTTCCATGCAATGATTTACTACCCAACAACAATGATTTACTCTGAGCAAGAAACAGCAAAGTTGAATCCAAAAGGCCTACACTATGAATTCAGAAGTTTGCTCCAAATTCGACGCACAAAAATTCAGAGTACCGACGATTGTAAGAAGATAATATGGTATGGAGGTTTATTCAGGTAACTCGGCCGCAGTTATAGAGGCAGTGACATGATTTTGATTGCTTATATTACAATAGAAGTAGGGTGAAAACGGGGAGGTGCTGACTTCCAATTTTAAAATATATACACCATGGTTGCTTCAGATGTTCAGTTATATTCAGAAAAACATGATGCGCGTTCAAATGAAATGGTTCCTGAAAAAGGATCTCACCTTGTTCCAGCAGAACATGTGGTGAATCTTTTACATGAAGCTATGTTGAATCTAGACAGGGCATAACTAGTTTTCGAATCTTGGTAACACACTAATTCTAGAAGCAAACAGAAGCATGTATCCATCTAACATCCAAACTTATCAGGACATCAGGATGTTTTAGTTCAAACAATAAATGAACAGGCAGCCTATATGCTTTTTTCTACAGATAAAATCTCTTGTAGAAGCAATATGTCTATTTATTATGTTATCACTAAAATAGTAGGAAAAATGTGCATCTATGCTTAACTGACCATCAGCAATACTTTTCTACAAAAAAATAAATGGACAGTCAACTATACTTTTCTACAAACAAAACCTCTTGTAGAGGCTCCGAAAAGGCAAGACTCGACACATGAAAACTAGCAGAAGCAGATAAAATGTGCATCTACTAACATTCTTCTCATAAGAGTTTTAGGAGTTCAAGGACGAATCACAGATGAACAAATGACATGCTTATCTGCAAAGAAAAAACACTAGTACTAGAGGTCCCCTGCAGACTACCTTCTTCTAGAGACCTGTGATTTTCCAAAACAAAATGAAAACAGAGAGGATAAGTTCTGTATTCAGTTTCATATTCACAATGCCATCTATGTTGAACTGGTTTTGGAATCTAGGTAACACAATAATTCTAGAAGAAGTAGACAGAAATATGCATGAACCATCTAACATCCAAACATGTATCAGGAGGACTTGATGATTCTTTAGTCCAAACAATAGATGACCAGCTGCCGATATGCTTTTCCGAGTCATGCTAAGTCTGAATCCCAGGAGACACCAGCAGCCCAGATAAGATTCCACGTGACTCACTATGGTTCTAGAAGCTTGTGGCATCGTGCACAATTGGAAATCACAGTCCTGAATCAAGAACACCGCAAGCAAACCGCTAGCAGTCCTGAATTGCTAGTCCAGGAAGCAAGTTACGAGGCCACAAAAAAGCTGAATCCCAGAAGGCACACCAGCAGTCCAAAGCATATTACTCCATGAACTGCTGTTATTCTAAAAGCGTGTAGCATCATGCATGATTGCCAATCACGGTGCAGACTATGCACTTGCTTAGTCGATTCTGAACATTGCTGTACATATATTAATACTAAACCACTAGCAGCCCCTATTGAATCGTACACATAGGAACACCTATGATAGGACCCAGAACCAATCTAGCACAGTCGCGTTACAGAACCGAACCAATCCACAAATCAAATGCGGGATATAGGTAAGCCAGAGCGAGAGGGGACACGGGATTAGATCAGTCACCTTCCTCGCTACCCCGAAGCAGCACCCGGCCCTCCCATTCTGCCTGCCTCCTCATAACACCTGCACCCATGACAGAAAAAAAGATTCAGAATCCTCCACTTCACGAAAACAAGGAGCACCGACAGGCAGGTGTGGAGAAGCGGGCCCGTGCCTTGCACCGGGCAGCAGAGCCGGCGGAGGCCGCCGGCGCGGAGAGGGCGGAGGCCATTCGCGGGGGGCGAAAGCTGCAGCGCGCGAAGCAGGAGGAGGAGGTGGGCGAGGGTGATATGGGCAAAGGTGCAGGCCTTGAGGCGCGGATCTGACGGAGGGGGAGGGAGGGGCGGAGCTTGAGGAGCTTGGGGGCATGTTGCGCGCGGCCGGAGATCGCCGGAACCGGCCTGGGTGGTTGGTGGCGGCGGCGAGGAGATCGTGGGGGAGAGGAGGTCGACCGAGGGGGTGGGGCTGAGGGCATCTCCAGCCGTTCGGCCACCAGGCTAAATTCGGCATCCTGAGGGCGTGCCGGCGCTAGTTCGGCTCCTGGGGCGAGCTAGCTCCCGGTCACGCACCCACGTGCCGGCCCCAGGACGCGGTAAATTCAAACTTGGTCGTTCCCGCTCTCAAGACGCCGCAAGTCCGGCGATCGGGCATAGTCTGGCGTTACAAAAAACAGAGCGCCGCCGCCTCGGGGGGGTCATTCACTCAGCGAGGTTGGTCCTGTGTTGGCGAGTCGGCGTCGCGAGCTTCGGCGGTGTCGGGCTGCCGGTGTTAAGGCTGCGTCGGCGCGGCAACGACATCTTCTTGGCGGCGGCGTAGAGGCTTCATTGGGCTTAGCGTCCGTCTTGGCCGTGGGCGTCGTCGGCGTCGTGGGCGTTGCCGTGGCGGCTTCGTTCAGATGAGTCGCTACCGCGCGGTACCACGCCTTGAGCTTCTCGTCGTTGCTCGGAGCATGTCCGCCCGCCATCGGAAAGCCATGTCGGTGTTCCTCTTCTTGCGGCGACGTCGTCCGGGCGAGTTGAGTTTGATGGCGTTGTTCTTCATTAGCGCCACCACCGCGCCTCGGTCTTCTCTTGGCGTGGGGCGGCGGCGAACGGGCGTCGGCGAGGCAATGCTCGATGGACTCCGCACTTGCGCGTTGCAGCGTCGGCGTTTTTCCTTCTTGGCCAATTTGTGGCGTTCGGCCGCTTCTTCCGACGCCGCCGGTCGGCGCGTCCGCTTATACGTCTCCTTGGCCTTGTCGAGGGCACGCCGGACTTCCGCCCTTCGCGCACTTGTCAATGCGCTTATAGGCGTGGAAGACGCCGCGCGTCGCCGCATTGTCGCGGGCCTTCTTGGCTATCGCCTCGTTTCACTTTGTCGTGATGGCTTCGCCTCGAACTTCCACCCTCCACTCGGCGTTCGACAGGCCCGGCGGCTTCGATGGCGGCGCCCTCTGATGGATTCATGTACCTAGGGTAGGGTCATAAACCTGATCTAAGTGCCCTACCCAAGGACGCCTTTAGAAGAGATCACCTTCCAGTCGACCTACGAGGAACCCACTCGACTGGATTGAAGGACTCGACCATGAAGACTCACTCGACCACCAGAAGGTCAGAAGGCACTCCGCACTGCAACGGCCTGTAATTGAATAGACTTTATGATAGTTAAGACACTTTATGTGGGGCGTTGCCAGTAACGCCCCAGACTTAATGTACTTAAAACCCTCCATTACGTGAGCCGGCAGGGGTCCTGGCGTACTCTATATAAGCCACCCCCCTCCACAAGCAGAAGGGTTCGCACTCTTGTAACACCTATACACATAATCCACTCGACCGCCTCAGGGCTCCGAGGGCGTGGGGCTTTTACTTCCTCAGAGAAGGGCTGAACTTCATTACATCGCTTGTGTTTACAACCTCTCCATAGCTAGGACCTTGCCTCTCCATACCTACCCCCACTCTCTTGTCGGACTTAGAACCACGGTTAGGCGCCCACCGTGGGGCGGTGTTTTAGCGATTTTGTGGAGAAGTTGCGGTACTTCCAGTACTTTCATCATGATGATCTTTGGAGTTTTGGTCGAGGGGCACGAGATCCGTCTCGGTGCTCTCAGCTTTGTCGCCGACGACTCCGAGTGGCTCCAGGAGGCTCCACTCGACGTTGATGCGCTCCCCGTCCGCGGTGCGACGCATTTTCGCGCATGTGTCCGCGGCGTTCTGCTGCGGCAACCGTCGACCCCTTATCGGTCGACTCCTTTATCGGTCACCCGTCCGGTCTCCCACCAGCGCAAGCGCTCTGGTCGGTCAAGACTTCAGCGGTGGGTGAAGCACGCGGTGGCTCGCCAGACGGCCATCACACAAGTTGCGGCAATTGATCCCGACGAATCTCTCTACTACTGCTCGATCGTCGGTACCGCTCGTGAGATCGCATCCGAATCGATAGCGATGATCCAAATGCGGAAATTCTCATGGTCGGCGGCCCCGCAGATCCTCCGCCGCCCATAGGGGCGGAGCGGGCGGTGAAATGACCCGCCAGACCACGAAGAGTACCACCCGAGACACTCGACTCTGCGAGAGAAGAGCCGCCCAGCAGAACATGGATGCCACGTGATACTCCCATCGCGGAGAAACCCCGAGGCTCGCGCTTTGGAGGAGGCACGTTTGGCCAATGTGGTGAACGTGCGCGCTGAGAATCTTCACAAGCACTTTCGGCGATGCAGCGGCAACGAATTCGAAGTCGACCGACGTCGACTCTTCCCGCCGACTTCGGTATACCGCACGCCAATTCGAATTTAGCGGTTGCAACCCGTATAGCGAGTCCATCCAGCCTTCCGGTCGGAAGTGGAGAGGCTTGATCTGATCGAGATTTACTCCGGCGGCGGAGACCGAACTCAGCCGTGTTGCGATCGCGCAAAATTCCTGATCGATCCGTCATGCGAATCTGATTCGATCGGCTCACGATCCCCAGATCGCCTCCAGCGGCGGGATGGGCGCGACAACCGGCGAATCGATATGGAGACCGACACGACCGAGATGACAGCGTCGAGTGCGGTTCCCCTCCGAGGGAAGGGTCTTACGCTCCTCGGCGGCAGGATGACGGCGTCGATTCGGTCGCGGGGTGAAGAGTTCGGTCGACCCGAGGAACCAGAGCTTCGACGCGATCCATTATCGTGCAAGGCTTGGTCGGCCGAACAGAGCCTATCGAGGTGGACTCGAGAGAGATGCACCTGAGCGGTCGAGTGCATGTTTACGGTCCAGAGTGTTTTAGCGAGGCTATCGAGCCGCAGATGATTCCCCCAATTTCGGGTTGGCAATAGGAGTCAACAAATTCATCGGGGAGTCCAAGCACAAACTTGGCTTGAAGATTACCGAATGGCTGTCCAGATTGGTGGTGGGAATGACGAGGTGGCCATGAAGCATTTGCCCTCATGTTGGAAGGTTACGCGGGCGTGGTTGAATCGGCCACCTTCTAGCAATATATACACTTGGGAAGATTTGTCCCGAGTGTTCGCTCGAACTTTTGAAGGAACTTGCAAGCGACCAGCTGGTTTGACAGAGCTGCAAGTCTGTGTGCAGAAGACCAATGAGACTCTCCAGAGTACATTCAGAGGTGGATCACTCTGCACCATCTTGTGGAAAATGTGTCCGATCATCAGCGGTTTATGCCTTCAAAGATGGCGTCAAGAACGAAATTGAGTCTGAAGTTTGGTCGAACCGGAGACATGACCCCGAGTCGAATGATGGAGATTGCTACCAAATGCGCCAACGGCGAGGAAGAGGACCGACTCGGCGGCAAGTACAAGCCAAGTCGATCGGAGAAGGGAAATTCGATCGGAAGCAAGCGGAAAGCCGAGCCAAGCTCTGGAGAAGCCCCGGTCGTAACTTCGTGGAAAGTTCAAGGGAAGCCAAAAGGATCCTGGAATCCCAAGAAAGTGAAAGATAAAGAAGGAAACGACGTGATGGATATGCCATGCCATATCCACACGAAGAAAGATGAAGAGGGCAACATCATTTACCCAAAGCACACCACTCGCCAAAGATTATCGACTCACGATCCAAAGGTTTCAAGGAAAACAGTCTAAGGACAAGGAGAAGGAGTCAGACAAGGCCGGAGACAAAGAGGACAGTGAGGAAAAATATCCGCATGTCAACTCCACTCTGATGATCTTCGCAGATGTGGAAAGCAAGAGTCGACTGAAAGTCATTAACCGTGAGGTGAACATGGTTGCCCCAGCAAAACCAAGTTATCTGAGATGGTCCCAAACCCCCATCACATTCGACCAATCTGATCACCCGACTCATATTGCCACCCCTAGGAGGAAAGCTTTGGTGGTCGATCCAGTTGTCGAAGGCACTCAACTGACGAAAGTTCTGATGGACGGTGGTAGTGGGCTGAACTTGTTGTACGCAGACACATTGAAAGGAATGGGCATCCCGATGTCCCGACTGAGCACTAGCAACATGAGTTTCCACGGAGTCATACCGGGGAAGAAAGCCGACTCACTCGGCCAAATAGCTCTGGACGTAGTTTTTGGTGATTCCAAACATTTTCGCAAGGAAAAGTTGACCTTTGAGGTCGTGGACTTTCAGAGTGCGTATCACGCCATTTTGGGGAGGCCAGCCTACGCACGGTTCATGGCTCGACCATGTTACGTGTACCTCAAACTGAAAATGCCAGTCCCAAAGGAGTGATCACATCACCGGGATCGAAAAAAGCGTAAGAGTGCTTTGAAGGGCTCAAAGATTGCCGATTCCTGGTGACAATGATCGAGTTCGAAGAGTACAAGCAAAACGCAGATCCGAGTGATTTGTTGCGATCCAAGAAACCCGCCACGAATCGCATTTCGCCGTCTGGTGAGACGAAGCTTGTTCATATTCACCCGACCGACCCCAATGCAGCCCGACCCACATCTCCACGACACTCGACCAAATAGGAAGAAGCGCTCATCCGGTTCCTCCGTGAGAATGGGACATTTTTGCATGGAAGCCACCAATGCCGTGTTCCCAGGGGATCGGTGAGCATCGCCTCGAGTCGACAAATCAGCAAAACCAAATAAAGAGCATCTTGGTCCGCCGTCGTAAGAGAAAAGCTATTGGTGAGGAAGTGGCTCATTGTTGCGGCAGGATTTATTCGAGAGATATACCACTCCGAGTGGCTCGCTAATGTCGTCATGGTTCCCAAGAAGGACAACTCACTCCACATGTGCATTGATTTCAAGCACATCAATCGGGCCTGCCCGAAAGATCATTTTCCTCTCCCTCGCATAGATCAAATTGTTGACTCGACCGCGGGATGTGAGAGATTGTCTTTTCTAGACGCATATTCCGGATATCATCAGATCCGTCTGTATGGACCCGACGAAATAAAAACAGCTTTCATCACTCCATTCGGGTGCTTCTACTATATCACCATGCCATTCGGCCTCAAGAATGCCGGAGCTACATTTATGCGAATGATTCAGAAGTGTCTTCTCACTCAAATCAGTCGGAATGTAGAAGCGTATATGGATGATATCGTCGTTAAGTCGCGAAAAGGTTCCGACCTGCTTGCTGACCTTGCCGAAACATTTGCCAACCTCAGAAGGTATGATATCAAGCTCAATCCATCGAAGTGCACATTCGAGTTCTGGTGGAAAGTTACTCGGTTTTCGTTTCCGGCGAGGATCGACGCTAATCCGAGAAGATCGGCACTATTCTCCGAATGAAACATACCTGCAAGTGCACGATGTCGAGCTTCTTATGGATGCTTGGCGCATTAAGTCGATTCATCTCACGACTCGGTGAAAAGGCATTGCCTCTTTACCGATGATGAAGAAGGCGCACAAGTTCGTGGACTCGAAGCTGATGCGGCGTTTGCGAGCTAAAAGCTCGCTCTCCACCCGGCCGGTGCTTGCTGCTCCAATCAGCAAAGAGCCTCTGTTGCTTTATATTGCAGCCACAGGACAAGTCGTCGATCTGATGCTTACGGTCGGCGGGAAGAGGAAGGAAAAGCCTTCAAAGTTCAATTCGGTGTATTATTTGTCGAAGTCTTGACTCCATCCAAGCGAGATATCCTCATTATCGAAGCTTGTGTATGGAATATACATGACCACGAAGAAGGTTGCTCATTATTTCTCGATCATTCTATCACGATCGTCGGCGATGCCCCACTATCGAGATTACTGCTGTGAGAGATGCAACCCGTCGAGTGGCGAAATGGGCGATTGAACTTCTTCCCTTGATATCAAGTTTGAGGCAAAAAAGCCATTAAGTCCCAAACAATTGCAGATTTCCTCGCCGAGTGGATTGAACAATGACAATGGCTCGAAGTTCACTTGAAGCATTGGACCATGTTCTTCGATGGCTCTAAGATCTTTGAATGGTTACTCTTTGGGGTTGTTCGGTTTCCCCAGAGGAGATAAGCTTAGGTATGTGCTCGATTCACTTTGATTCCTCCAACAATGAGGCGTAGTATGAGGCCCTTTTATATGGATTGCGATGCCCATCTCACTCGGCGTCCGTCGCTTTGATGGTTTATGGTGATTCAAATTTAGTGGTCGACCAGGTGATGAAGGAGTGGGGCGTGAAAGCCCAACCATGACCGGATCTTGCAATGCAAATGAGGAAGCCGGAAAAAGAAGTTCGAGGGTTGGAGCTCCATCACATCCCCATTGAAAAATCAAGCGGCAGATGATCTGGCAAAGATAGGTTCCAAAAGAGAAGCCATTCAGTGGTGTGTTTTTGGAGCATATACACACTCCGTCGATTAAAGAAGATCCTTCACAGAGGAAGCTCCACAGCCCAAGAGTGCCACAGATCCGGTGAGGTTGAGGTCCCAGCGTGGTCGACTTGGTCATGGAGGTTTTAGTGGTCACTCCCGATGGACAATTCCTATATCGCATATATCCCGAGAAAAGAGCTCCCGGAGGATGAGGAAGAGGCTCGGCGGATCGTCCGTCGATCCAAAGCCTTTACCGTTATCAAAGGACAATTTGTAGAGAAAGCCCGATGGAGTTGGTCAAAATGCATAACGCCGGAAGAAGGTCGAATCATTCTCAATGATATCCACTCGGGGACCTGTGGTCACCATGCGTCCTCTCGGACCATTGTAGCCAAAGCATACCGAGCTGGATTTTACTGGCCGAGGGCGAATGAGATGGCAAAGGAAATAGTGGACAAGTGCGAAGGATGTCAGTTCTACTCCAATATGTCACACAAGCCTGCGTCAGCTCTGAAGACCATTCCACTCATCTGGCCGTTCGCAGCATGGGGGTTGGACATGGTCGGTCCCTTGAGAACAGGTCGAAGTGGTTTCACGCACGTACTGGTCGCAGTCGACAAGTTCACGAAGTGGATTGAGGCTAAACCAATCAAGAATCTTGACGCCGGTACTGCGGTTACCTTCATCAAGGAGCTGACGTTCAGATATGGAGTCCCGCGCAGCATCATTACGGATAATGGGTCGAACTTTGACTCGGAAGAATTCAAGGATTTCTGCAACGCTCAAGGCACACGAGTCGACTACGCTTCAGTCGCTCATCCGCAATCGAATGGACAAGCGAGCGAGCCAATGGCTTAATCCTCAAGGGTTTAAAACCCCGATCGATCGTGATCTCAAGCACGCGGGTGGAGCATGGGTCGACGAACTCCTTCGGTGCTTTGGGGTTTGCGGACCACACCCAATCGATCGACCGTAGAACTCCATTCTTTTTGGTCTATGGAGTGAAGCGGTCTTGCCGAAAGATCTTCTTCACAATGCTCCTCGAGTTGAACTCTACAACGAAGAAGCCGAGCAAGCGTCGGGGCCGCAATCGACCTTCTAGAGGAAGAAAGGAGATGGCTCGATCCGATCGACCATCTACCAACAGGACTTGCGTCGCTTTCGCGCCGAAATGTGAGAAGTCGAGCCTTCCAGAAGGAGATCTAGTGCTCCGAGTGGATCGTGAAAACCACACAAACTCGCTCCCTCTTGGGAAGGACCCTTCATCGTCACCAAGGTTCTCCACAATGGGGCATACCGTCTTCTAACGTCAAACACAATATCGAGGAGCCCCGAGCTTGGAATGCGGATCTGCTCCGCCCGTTTTACACTTAAAGTTTTTCACTCGGATGAGTTGTAATAAAATATACATAGTTCATGGATTTGAAATAATAGTGCCATAATTCCTTCATAATTTTGTCACTTTTATTTTAGTCGATAAATTTTCCCCAGTGGGTGGCTTAGCAGCGAATCCGTTTCGCCTAAGTTTGTACAAATCCTACCGAGTGGTAAGCGGACTTCCACTCGGAGGCTTAGCCATGAATCCGTTTCGCCTAAGTTATGAAAATCCTACCGAGTGGCAAGCCAGACTTCCACTCGGGGGCTTAGCTGCAGCCCAGTGCTCACCTAAGTTATGAAAATCCTACCGAGTGGTAAGCCAGACTTCCACTCGGGGGCTTAGCTGCAGCCAGTAGCCGCCTAAGTTATTAAAATCCTACCGAGTGGTAAGCCAGACTTCCACTCGGGGCTTAGCTGCAGTCCAAGTACTCGCCTAAGGTATAAAAAATCCTACCAAGTGGTAAGCCAGACTTCCACTCGGAGGCTTAGCTGCAGTCAAGTACTCGCCTAAGTACAACGTCTGCAGCTCATAAGGAGGACGAGGTGCAGGTCGACTGCGACCCTCTCCTCTGAGCTACGCCATAAGTACAACGTGTATGCTCACAAGGAGGACGAGGTACAGGTCGACTGCGACCCTCTCCTCTGAGCTACGCCATAAGTACAATGTGTATGCTCACAAGGAGGACGAGGTACAGGTCGACTGCGACCCTCTCCTCTGAGCTACGCCATAAGTATAATGTGTGCTCGCAAGGAGGATGAGGTGCAAGTCGATTGCGACCCTCTCCTCCGAGCTTCGCCACAAATACAACGTGAAAATCCTACCGAGTGAGAGCAAACCTCTCACTCGGGGGCTTAGCTGCAGCCCAGCGCTCGCCTAAGTTATTAAAATCCTACCGAGTGAAGAGCAAACCTCTCACTGGGGCTTAAACTGCAACCAGCGCTCGCCTAAGTTATTAAAATCCTACCAAGTGAAGAGCAAACCTCTCACTCAGGGGCTTAGCTGCAGCCCAGTGCTCACCTAAGGTATAAAAAATCCTACCGAGTAAAGAGCAAACCTCTCACTCGGGGGCTTAGCTGCAGCCCAGTGCTCGCCTAAGGTATAAAAAATCCTACCGAGTAAAGAGCAAACCTCTCACTCGGGGGCTTAGCTGCAGCCCGGTGCTCGCCTAAGGAATAAGTCGATTGCAGAGGCATCTTCTTTGTGAACACGCAAAGGACAATTCGAGCCAAAAGCAATCATATCAAACATCAAATCCAAGTTTAGGTCGATACCTAAAGGAACCGAGAGTGCTCGGGCACTAAGCACAGTTAGGTTTATCGGTTACAATTCCACTCGACATACCGAGGCAAATTTAAAGTGTCGGGCTTAAAGGAAGTTTTTACCCTCCCGTGGAGGGCTGGAAGGAGCAACAAACTCATCAAGGTCGATTCCGTCTGCGATCCGGTAGCAGCAGCGATGAAGGTTTCCATGAAGGACCGAAGTCGTGTTTCTTGGTGTTAGCCACTCGGAGAGCCGCCAACTTGTCTTCTCGCGTCTTTGCGGTGGAATCGGGCGGACAGTGGCAACATCGGCACCGCCGCACGAGCCGAGGACTTCTTCCACTTTTGCACTTTCGGTCGGGGGCGGCGTTCAATCGAGCCATCAGCGACTTCGAGGTCATTGCGAGTGTCGCCCTAGGCGGGCGTCGAGTCGATGCGAGGCGTAGCAACCTTCAGCCTTGCAAGGTAGTCCACGACAGTACAACCACGGGACTCCATCAAGACATTCATGGCAACTCATCATTCATCGGAGAATTGACGGGATCAAGGTTTGGTTCGGTGGCTAGTCTCTTCCTCAAAGTTTCGACGACTCGCAAAGACAAAGCGCCGAGTCAAGGCGGTGGTCGAATGGAAGCATCACAGTTGAAAATGTTGGTCGAGTGTAAAAGGTTACCTTGAGCATAAGGAACAATTTCTTGGCAAGACCACCCAGAAGGCTTCGGTCATTCTTCTTCCCACAACCGGTTGATCTTCTCGGTCGAGTAGTCTTGTCGGCCACCGGTCGACGCGTCTTTGTTGGCAATCGCCAGAGCAGCTTTCAGATTGGTATTTTCTGTTCAAGCTTGGGGACCGCTAACTTCTCGTCGGCAAGCTTGGTCTTCTCAACTAGCTCAAGGTCTTTCTTCTTCTGGGCCCCCTTCACCTTGCACGCAAGTTACAAAGAAAGTTAGATTTTGAAACAAATCAAAGGGAAAAAGAGTCGCCGAGGTCTCACCAACATACCTTTGGTCTCCTCCTTCGCCTTCGTCGGGTTCTCTGCACCAGCCTTGAGATCCAGCTCGAGCTGAATGTGCTTCTGCTCCAGCTCGGTATAGCAAGTCGCAAGGTCACATGATTTCTACGAAGAACCAATCGACAAAATATCAAAGATAATTCACTTCCGAGTGGATAAGAGAAAATCACGTTTAAGACTACGGACCAATGCAAGCATTCGATCGTAGTCTCGGGACTACACCGGTGGGTGCACTCAGCGTGCCCCCACTAATTCCGTTCAAGGCGAGTCGACCACGACCCCCAAAAAAGGCGTGCTCTTGATCGTAGTCGATCGCAAGCGCCGACCACGATCTCGGGGACTACACCTGGGTGCACTCAGCGTGCCCCACGGTTTCAAAATCCATTCGATCCAAATGAATGACGAAAAAGATTTGCTTCTAAAGCCTAAGGCCGATCGCCGGTGATCAACCTTAGCCTTGGGGACTACACCGGCGGGTGCACTCAGCGTGCCCGCTAACACGGAGTTTTTTACCAACACACCCAAAGTGGGTGATCGCTATAATTCCAGAAAGAAAAGTTTTGATAGCATATCCCTAACAGAGCAGGCGGTGGTCGATGACTGAGCGTTGCTTTAAAGGGCGGAGCTGGCGTCGTAAGCTGCTTGGCTCACATCCCGATGGTCTTCATCTGCTCCATCATAGCCCTCGCCATGACGCTTCCTTGGCGTACCGCTTGTCCTCTGGGGACGTGGTGCTTCGTGAAGAGAGAAGGTTGTGCGGCACTCAACGGTGGGATGAGCACTCGTCAGCGGCACCACGAAAGACACGGTGTGTCGAGTGGTGTTCTCCCCTCGGTGTTGAGTTTCGAGCACCGCCACATCATCTGTGCCACCCGGCCAGCCAGATGCTTTCCTACTCCTTCGTGTTTGGTGGTTCCTCATCCTCATCATCATCGGGAAGAGTGATAACAACGTTGGATGGAGCTGCAGAAGAGAATCGAATCGAGATCACGAATCACCAACTAAAGACGGAATTAAGAGTATAGTACCAGATTTGAAGTTGCTGCGTCCTCCATCTCATGGTCCTCGGCTTTGCTCAAGTCTCGGAAGTCAAAGACCGAGTTCCAAAGAATCACTTCGAACTAGCTCAACTATCAACCGAGATAAAGCTTGTACAAAACAAGGAGACTCAAGTAACATGTTTACCCTGATATGGTGGGGATGGACACCTTCATCTTCGGCAGGAGCTTGGTGGGCTTCGACGGAGCCACCTTCGACTGCTTCGGCGCCTTTTCAGTCGGGACCGGAGAAGCGGTCCGAGGGCATTTGGTCGATCATGGACGATCAGAACCCCTTACCGCGTTCAGTCGCGGGGTCATGGACAAGTTTCGACCGCCTTTCCGAGCGCGGCGGTACAACCTCCTCCTCCTCCTCTTCTTCGTCGTCATCATCGTCGTCGTCATCATCGTCATCTTTGGCAGCGTCTGAGTCCCATTCCTCCTGGCTCTTGCCCCCGCTGGCTTCTCCCTCCTCAGTCGGAGCCTGAGCTCCATTGGGCATCGAGTACAGCTTGGTGAGGGCCTGAAAGATATCAAGCCAGAAATCAATCGACCAACTTACAGAACATACAGAAACAAATACGACAAGTATACAATGGAAGACAGAGCAGAAGTACCTTGTCTGGAACGCTGTGATGGCCAAGTGGAGGAATCCTCCTGGATCCATGGGGATTATCCTTGTTCCCAGTGACCGCGGCCATCCACCTTTCCACCGTGGCGTCGTCGACTGCCTCCGGGTGGACCCAAGTCTCGTCCTCAGTTCCGCAGTACAACCACATGCAATGGCTCCGGAATTGAAGGGCTGGATACGTCGCCGAAGGAAAACTTCCAAAAGGTCCATGCTAGTGACACCATCCCGAACCAACTGCACCACGCGATCCATCAACATCTTCACGTCAGCTCTCTCCTCCGGAATCACCTTCAGAGAGGAGGGCTTGTTCACTCGGTCCATGGTGAATGGCGGGAGTCCACTCGACTGTCCCGGCGTCGGCTCACTCTTGCAGTAGAACCAGGTCGACTGCCAGCCCCTGACCGACTCGGGAAACGTCATGGCTGGCAAGGTGCTCTTGTTCCGCACTTGAATCCATAGGCCCCTGCACATTTGGACAACTTGGGTTTTCTCATCGCCTGGACTCGCTTTCTTCACGGTCTGAGAGCGACACGTGAAGATGTACTTGAACAAGCCCCAGTGCGGTCGACAGGCCAAGAAATTTTCACACATGGATACAAACGCAGCAAGATACGCGATGGAGTTCGGGGTGAAATGGTGGAGTTGGGCTCCAAAGAAGTTCAAAAAACCACGAAAGAAAACACTTGGTGGCAGAGAAAATCCGCGATCGACATGAGTGGCCAGGAGCACGCACTCACCCTCTTCCGGCTGAGGTTGCCACTCTTTCCCTGGGAGCCTTGCAGCGTCGTGGGGGATCAGCCCGTCGTCGGCCATGTCGATGAAGGAAATATGCCCTAGAGGCAATAATAAAGTTATTATTTATTTCCTTATATCATGATAAATGTTTATTATTCATGCTAGAATTGTATTAACCGGAAACATAATACATGTGTGAATATATAGACAAACAGAGTGTCACTAGTATGCCTCTACTTGACTAGCTTGTTAATCAAAGATGGTTATGTTTCCTAACCATGAACAAGGAGTTGTTATTTGATTAACAAGGTCACATCATTAGTTGAATGATCTGATTGACATGACCCATTCCGTTAGCTTAGCACACGATCGTTTAGTATGTTGCTATTGCTTTTATCCATGACTTATACATGTTCCTATAACTATGAGATTATGCAACTCCCGTTTACCGGAGGAACACTTTGGGTACTACCAAACGTCACAACGAATCGGGTGATTATAAAGGAGTACTACAGTGTCTCCAAAGGCGGATGTTGGGTTGGCGTATTTCGAGATTAGGATTTGTCACTCCGAATGTCGGAGAGGTATCTCTGGCCCTCTCGGTAATGCACATCACTTAAGCCTTGCAAGCATTGCAACTAATGAGTTAGTTGCGAGATGATGTATTACGGAACGAGTAAAGAGACTTGCCGTTAACTAGATTGAACTAGGTATTGGATACCGACGATCGAATCTCGGGCAAGTAACATACCGATGACAAAGGAACAACGTATGTTGTTATGCGGTCGACCGATAAAGATCTTCGTAGAATATGTAGGAACCAATATGGGCATCCAGGTCCTGCTATTGGTTATTGACCGGAGACGTGTCTCGGTCATGTCTACATTGTTCTCGAACCGTAGGGTCCGCACGCTAAGGTTTCAAGACGGTTATATTATGAGTTTATGAGTTTTGATGTACCGAAGAGTTGAGTCCCGGATGAGATCGGGGACATGACGAGGAGTCTCGAAATGGTCTAGACGTAAAGATCGATATATTGGACGACTATATTCGGAGTTCGGAAAGGTTCCGAGTCATTCGGGTATTTTTCGGAGTACCGGAGAGTTACGGGAATTCGCCGGGGAGTATATGGGCCTTATTGGGCCATACGGGAATAGAGGAGAGAGGCCAAAAGGAAGAAGGGGCGCAGCCCCCCTCTAGTCCGAATTGGACAGGGGGTGCAGCCCCCTTTTCCTTCCTCCTCTCCCCCTCTTTCCTTCTCTCCTACTCCAACAAGGAAGGGGGGGAGTCCTACTCCCGGTGGGAGGAGGACTCCTCTGGCCGCCCCTCTGGCCGCCCAACCCCTCCCCCTCCTTTATATACGGGGGCAGGGGGGCACCTCTAGGCACAAGACACAAGTTTGATCTACGGATCGTTCCTTAGCCGTGTGCGGTGCCCCCCTCCACCATATTCCACCTCGGTCATATCGTCGCGAAGCTTAGGCGAAGCCCTGCGCCGGTAGAACATCAAGATCGTCACCACGCCGTCGTCTTGACGAAACTCTCCTCCCCGAGCTCTCTTTGGATTGGAGCCCGAGGAGCGTCATCGAGCTGTCGTGTGTCAAGAACTCGGGCGCCGAGTAACGGCGCCGGATCGGTCGGATCGCGAGGAGAACGTCGACTACTTCCTCTACGTTGTGATCGCTTCGCCCGGTCACGAGGGTGCGTAGACAACACTCTCCCCTCTCGTTGCTATGCATCACCATGATCTTGCGTGTGCGTAGGAAATTTTTGAAATTACTCGTTACCCAACATGGCATCCGAGCCGAGGTTTTATGGTTTGATGTTTTGCACGAGTAGAACACAAGTGAGTTGTGGGCGATACAAGTCATACTACCTACCAAATGTCATACTTTGGTTCAGCGGTATTGTGAGATGAAGCGGCCGGACCGACATTACGCGCGTGCGCTTCTGCGAGACTGGTTTCACCGCTCTGAGCACTCGTTGCTTAAAGGTGATTGGCGGGTGTCTGTCTCTCTCACTTTAGTTGAACTGAGTGTGGCTCGCCCGGTCCTTGAGAAGGTTAAACGAGTCTATTTGATGAAATATCGTTGTGGTTTTGATGCGTAGGTGAGATTGATTCTTGCTTAAGCCCGTAGCAGCCACGTAAAATTTGCAACAACAAAGTAGAGGACGTCTAACTTGTTTTTGCAGGGCATGTTGTGATGTGATATGGTCAAGACGTGATGCTATATTTTATTGTATGAGATGATCATGTTTTGTAACCGGTTATCGGCAATCGCGCAGAGCCATATGGTTGTCGCTTTATTGTATGAAATGCAATCGCTTCGTAATGCTTTACTTTATCACTAAGCGGTAGCGATAGTCGTAGAAGCATAAGATTGGCGAGATGACAACGATGCTACGATGGAGATCAAGGTGTCGCGCCGGTGACGATGGTGATCATGGTGGTGCTGCGAGATGGAGATCATGAAGCACAAGATGATGATGACCATATCATATCACTTATATTGATTTGCATGTGATGTTTATCTTTTATGCATCTTATCTTGCTTTGATTGACGGTAGCATTATAAGATGATCTCTCACTAAATTATCAAGAAGTGTTCTCCCTGAGTATGCACCGTTGCCAAAGTTCGTCGTGCCCAGACACCACGTGATGATCGGGTGTGATAAGCTCTACGTCCATCTACAACGGGTGCAAGCCAGTTTTGCACACGCGAATACTCAGGTTAAACTTGACGAGCCTAGCATATGCAGATATGGCCTCGGAACACGGAGACCGAAAGGTCGAGCGTGAATCATATAGTAGATATGATCAACATAAGATGTTCACCATTGAAAACTACTCCATCTCACGTGATGATCGGTTATGGTTTAGTTGATTTGGATCGCGTGATCACTTAGATGACTAGAGATGTCTGTCTAAGTGGGAGTTCTTAAGTAATATGATTAATTGAACTTAAATTTATCATGAACTTAGTCCCGGTAGTATTTTGCAAATTATGTTGTAGATCAATAGCTCGCGTTGTTGCTTTCATATGTTTGTTTTTGATATGTTCCTAGAAAAATTGTGTTGAAAATGTTAGTAGCAATGATGCGGATTCGATCCGTGATCGGAGGTTTATCCTCATTGCTGCATGTAAGAATTATGTCCTTAATGCACCGCTAGGTGACGGACCTATTGCGAGAGCGGATGCAAGCGTTATGAGCGTTTGGCTAGCTCAATATGATGACTACTTGATAGTTTAAGTGCACCATGCTTAACAGCTTAGAATCGGGACTTCAAAGATGTTTTGAACATCATGGACCATATGAGATGTTCCAGAATTGAAGTTAATATTTCAAGCAAATACCCGAGTTGAGAGATATGAAATCTTCAACAAGTTCTATAGCTAAAAGATGGAGGAGAATCGCTCAACTAGTGAGCATGTGCTCAGATTGTGCAGGTACTTCAATCGCTTGAATCAAGTGGGAGTTAATCTTCCGGATAAGATATGATTGATAGAATTCTCTAGTCACCATCACCAAGTTAGTAGAACTTTGTGATGAACTATAGTATGCAAGGGATGATGAAAATGATTCCGAGTTTTCATGATGATGAAATCGACGAAGGTAGAAATCAAGAAAGAACATCAAGTGTTGATGATTAACAAGACCACTAGTTTCAAGAAAAGGGCAAAGGGATAGAAAGGAACTTCAAGAAGAACGGCAAGCAAGTTGCTGCTCAAGTGAAGAAGCCCAAGTCTGGACCTAAGCACGAGACTAAGTGCTTCTACCGCAAAGGGACTGGTCCTTTGGAGCGAAACTACCCCAAGTATTTGGCGGATAAGAAGGATGGCAAAGTAAACAAAGGTATATTTGATATACATGTTATTGATGTGTACTTTACTAGTGTTTATAGCAACCCTCGGTATTTGGTACTGGTTCGCCACTAAGAGTAGTAACTCGAGCGGGAGTTGCGAATAAAATGAAAACTAGTTAAGGGTGAAGTGACGATGTGTGTTGAAAGTAGTTTCAAGATTGATATGATCATCATCGCACACTCCCTATACTTTCGGGATTAGTGTTGAACCTAAATAAATGTTATTTGGTGTTTGCATTGAGCATGAATATGATTTGATCATGTTTATTGTAATACGGTTATTCATTTAAGTAAGAGAATAAACTGTTGTTACATTTACATGAATAAAACCTTATATGGTTACACACCCAATGAAAATGGTTCATTGGATCTCGATCGTAGTGATACACATATTCATAATATTGAAACCAAAAGATGCAAAGTTAATAATGATAGTGCAACTTATTTGTGGTACTCGCCGTTTAGGTCATATTGGTGTAAAGCGCATGAAGAAACTCCATCTTGATGGGATTTTGGAATCACTTGATTATGAATCACTTGATGCTTGCGAACCATGCCTCATGGGCAAGATGACTAAGACTCCGTTCTCGGAACAATGGAGCGAGCAATGACTTATTGGAAATAATACATACGGATGTATGCGATCCAATGAGTGTTAAGGCTCATGGCGGTTATCGTTATTTTCGACCTTCACAGATGATTTGAGCAGATATGGGTATATCTACTTGATGAAACATAAGTCTGAAATAGTTGAAAAGTTCAAAGAATTTCAGAGTGAAGTGGAAAATCATCGTGACAAGAAAATAAGGTTTCTACGATCGATCGCGGAGACAAATATTTGAGTTCTGAGTTTGGTCTTCAATTAAAACAATGTGGAATAGTTTCACAAATTCATGCCACCGGAACACCACATCATAATGGTGTGTCCGAACGTCATAACCGTACTTTATTGGATATAGTACAATCTATGATGTTTCTTACCGATTTACCAATATCGTTTTGGGATCATGCATTAGAGACAGCTGCATTCACGTTAAATAGGGCACCATCTAAATCCGTTGAGGCGACACTATATGAACTGTGGTTTAGCAAGAAACCAAAGTTGTCGTTTCTTAAAGTTTGGGGCTGCGATGCTTATGTGAAAAAGTTTCATCTGATAAGCTCAAACCCAAATCGAGAAGTGCGTCTTCATAGAATACCCAAAGGAAATTGTTGGGTACACCTTCTATCACAGATCCGAAGGCAAAACATTCGTTGCTAATAAATGGATCCTTTCTAGAGAAGGAGTTTCTCTCGAAAGAAGTGAGTGGGAGGAAAGTAGAACTTGATGAGGTAATTGTACCTTCTCCTTATTGGAAAGTAGTTCATCACGAAATCTGTTCTGTGACTACTACACCAATTAGTGAGGAAGCTAATGATGATGATCATGTAACTTCAGATCAAGTTACTACCGAATCTCGTAGGTAAACCAGTGAGATCCGCACCAGAGTGGTACGGTAATCCTGCTCGGAAGTCATGTAACTAGATCATGATGAACCTACAAACTATGAGGAAGCGATGATGAGCCCAGATTCCGAAATGGCTTGAGGCCATGAAATCGAGATGAGATCCATGTATGAGAACAAAGTGTGGACTTTGGTGGCGTTGCCGATGATCGGCAAACCATAGAAAATAAATGGATCTTCAAGAGGAAGACGGACGATAGTAGTGTTACTATCTACAAAGCTCGACTTGTCGCAAAAGGTTTTGACAAGTTCAAGGTGTTGACTACAATGAGATTTTCTCAAGCGTAGCGATGCTTAAGTCTGTCCGAATCATGTTAGCAATTGCCACAATTTATGAAATTTGGCAAATGGATATAAAACTGCATTCTGAATGGGTTTCGGAGGAAGAGTTGTATATGATGCAACCGAAGGTTTTATCGATCCAAAGGAGCTAACAAAGTGTGCAAGCTCCAATGATCCATCTATGGACTGGTGCAAGCATCTCGGAGTTGGAATATACGCTTTGATGAGTTGATCAAAGCATATAGTTTTATACTGCACTTACGGTGAAGCCTGTATTTACTAGAAAGTGAGTGGGAGCACTACAGCATTTCGATAAGTATATGTGAATGACATATTGTAGATCGAAATAATGTAGAATTATTCGCAAAGCATAAAGGAGTGTTTGAAAGAAGTTTTTCAAAGAAAGACCTCGGTGAAGCTGCTTACATATTGAGCATCAAGATCTATAGAGATAGATCAAGATGCTTGATAAGTTTTTTTCAATGAGTACATACCTTGACAAGATTTTGAAGTAGTTCAAAATGGAACAGTCAAAGAAAGATACAAGGTGTGAAATTGAGTAAGACTCAAAACCCGACCACGGCAGAAGATAGAAAGAGAATGAAAGTCATTCCCTATGCCTTGGCCATAGGTTCTATAAAGTATGCCATGCTGTGTACCAGATCTATTGTTTACCCTGCCTTTGAGTTTGGCAAGGAGTACAATAGTGATCTAGGAGTAGATCATCGGACAGCGGTCAAAATTATCCTTAGTGGAATAAGGATATGTTTCTCGATTATGGAAGTGAAAAAGGTTAAATAAGTAAAGGGTTACGTCGATGCAAGTTTTGACACCGATCTGGATGACTCTAAGTCTCGATCTAGATACATATTGAAAGTGGGAGCAATTAGCTAGAGTAGCTTCGTGCAGAGCATTGTAGACATAGAAAAATTGCAAAATACATAACGGATCTGAATGTGAAAGACCCGTTGACTAAGACTCTCTCACAAGCAAAACATGATCACACCTTAGTACTCTTTGGGTGTTAATCACATAGCGATGTGAACTAGATTACTGAATCTAGTAAACCCTTTGGGTGTTGGTCACATGGCGATGTGAACTATGGGTGTTAATCACATGATGATGTGAACTATCGATGTTAATCACATGGTGATGTGATCTAGATTATTGACTCTAGTGCAAGTGGGAGATGAAGGAAATATGCCCTAGAGGCAATAATAAAGTTATTATTTATTTCCTTATATCATGATAAATGTTTATTATTCATGCTAGAATTGTATTAACCGGAAACATAATACATGTGTGAATATATAGACAAGCAGTGTCACTAGTATGCCTCTACTTGACTAGCTTGTTAATCAAAGATGGTTATGTTTCCTAACCATGAACAAGGAGTTGTTATTTGATTAACAAGGTCACATAATTAGTTGAATGATCTGATTGACATGACCCATTCCGTTAGCTTAGCACACGATCGTTTAGTATGTTGCTATTGCTTTTATCCATGACTTATACATGTTCCTATAACTATGAGATTATGCAACTCCGTTTACGGAGGAACACTTTGGTACTACCAAACGTCACAACGTGAATCGGGTGATTATAAAGGAGTACTACAGGTGTCTCCAAAGGCGATGTTGGGTTGGCGTATTTCGAGATTAGGATTTGTCACTCCGAATGTCGGAGAGGTATCTCTGGGCCCTCTCGGTAATGCACATCACTTAAGCCTTGCAAGCATTGCAACTAATGAGTTAGTTGCGAGATGATGTATTACGGAACGAGTAAAGAGACTTGTCGTTAACGAGATTGAACTAGGTATTGGATACCGACGATCGAATCTCGGGCAAGTAACATACCGATGACAAAGGGAACAACGTATGTTGTTATGCGGTCTGACCGATAAAGATCTTCGTAGAATATGTAGGAACCAATATGGGCATCCAGGTCCCGCTATTGGTTATTGACCGGAGACGTGTCTCGGTCATGTCTACATTGTTCTCGAACCGTAGGGTCCGCACGCTTAAGGTTTCGATGACGGTTATATTATGAGTTTATGAGTTTTGATGTACCGAAGGAGTTCGAGTCCGGATGAGATCGGGGACATGACGAGGAGTCTCGAAATGGTCGAGACGTAAAGATCGATATATTGGACGACTATATTCGGAGTTCGGAAAGGTTCCGAGTCATTCGGGTATTTTTCGGAGTACCGGAGAGTTACGGGAATTCGCCGGGGAGTATATGGGCCTTATTGGGCCATACGGGAATAGAGGAGAGAGGCCAAAAGGAAGAAGGGGCGCAGCCCCCCTCTAGTCCGAATTGGACAGGGGGTGCAGCCCCCTTTTCCTTCCTCCTCTCCCCCTCTTTCCTTCTCTCCTACTCCAACAAGGAAGGGGGGGAGTCCTACTCCCGGTGGGAGGAGGACTCCTCTGGCGCGCCCTCTGGCCGGCCGAACCCCTCCCCTGCTCCTTTATATCTGAGGCGGGGGGCACCTCTAGGCACAAGACACAAATTTGATCTACGGATCGTTCCTTAGCCGTGTGCGTGCCCCCTCCACCATATTCCACCTCGGTCATATCGTCAAGCTTAGGCGAAGCCTGCACCGTAGTACATCAAGATCGCCACCACGCCGTCGTCTTGTGAAACTCTCCCTCCCCGAGCTCTCTGGATTGGAGCCGAGGCGTCATCGAGCTGTCGTGTGTCAAGAACTCGGGCGCCGAGTAACGGCGCCGGGATCGGTCGGATCGCGAGGAGAACGTCGACTACTTCCTCTACGTTGTGATCGCTTCGCCGGTCTCACGAGGCGTAGACAACACTCTCCCCTCTCGTTGCTATGCATCACCATGATCTTGCGTGTACGTAGGAAAATTTTCGAAATTACTACGTTACCCAACAGTCGAGGAGGTCCTTCTCCCTGATGGTCGACTGGATCCAATCTCCCTGGACCCAGCCCTTCGGCAGGCGGGATCTAGAGGAAGACCCGCCGCGGTTGGTGGATCTCCCCTTCGCCTTCTCCGCCGCCGAAGCCTTCTTCGCGCGCTCCAGCACCGCCGTCTTGTCCTTGACCATGGCTGCCGGCGAGATGTGCGAGGAGGAGCTTTGCGGAGGAGAAAGCGGCTGCGTTGGGCGGAGACGAGGAGAGCGGAGAAGAAAGAATGAAGCACTGTTCAAAAAACCCTCGCTGGCCGCATTTATAACGTTCCTTCCGAGTGAATGATAGGTGGACCCGGTCGATCTAATCATATCCCGAAACAGTTGCATTGACGCGATACGTGGCGGAAAAGGCGGCGCGGGGATCGAGGCGTCTATGTCCTATCCTTTCCGAACGCCGCGGTCCGCCCGCTTGCAAGGCTTCCCTAAATTTCAGATCCGTGGAATCCATGAGCGGCGGATCGATCTGTCGACGCGGGATCTCCTGCGATCCGTCGCTCGGGAACCGGTGAGGTCTGAAAAGTCACTCGACGAAAGACAAGAATGGATCAAGCCGACTGAAGAAAAGTTGCTCGTTATCAACAAAGAAGATCTTGATCCAGGACGACGCATAGCCAGTATGCAAAGGTCAATCGGAAACAGCATCAACTCCTTCCTCACTCAAGCCTCAATCCATTCGGGGGCTAATGATGGATTCATGTACCTAGGGTAGGGTCATAGACCTGATCTAAGTGCCCTACCCAAGGACGCCTTTAGAAGAGATCACCTTCCAGTCGACCTACGAGGAACCCACTCGACTGGATTGAAGGACTCGACCATGAAGACTCACTTGACCATGAAGACTCACTCGACCACCAGAAGGTCAGAAGGCACTCCGCACTGCAACGGCCTGTAATTGAATAGACTTTATGGTAGTTAAGACACTTTATGTGGGGCGTTACCAGTAGCGCCCCAGACTTAATGTACTTAAAACCCTCCATTACGTGGGCTGGCAGGGGTCCTGGCGTACTCTATATAAGCCACCCCCCTCCACAGGCAGAAGGGTTCACACTCTTGTAACACCTATACACATAATCCACTCGACCGCCTCAGGGCTCCGAGACGTAGGGCTTTTACTTCCTCCGAGAAGGGCCTGAACTCGTACATCGCTTGTGTTTACAACCTCTCCATAGCTAGGACCTTGCCTCTCCATACCTACCCCCCACTCTACTGTCAAACTTAGAACCACGACACCCTCGGCTTCCTCTGCTTCAGTTGGGTCACGGCGCCTGTCGCGATCGCCGCCGCGTGCGGCATGGAGTACTTCTTCGGCGGCATGGCGGCGGAATGCGAGTGGGGGTTGGCGGGAGAAAGGGGGGAGAATGGCGGGAGCATGGCGAGCGAGCGGGAGAGAAGTGAGAAAAGCGGCAACAAAACGGCGGGAAAAGGCCCTCGGGTCGCCTCGGTCTTGAGCCCACACGCCTTTTTTCGCTTACTTGCCCCAGCGCCCCAGGGCGCCGGGTTCGCTGGTCCGCCAAGGCACCAGTTTTGCCCGAGCCGCTAAAACGGGCTTCGGGAGGCCTTGATGGGGCCTTTTTTCGGCGCCGTCACGGCAAAATCGCCTGGGGAGGGCCTGTTGGGGGCGCGGCTGGAGATGCCCTGAGGGTCATGAGAGAGAGAGAGAGAGAGAGTTTTTACGAATTCATGAGAGAGAGGGTGGGGGACGGGGTGTGTGCTTATGGTGCGGCGGTGGACACGCTCGATAGTAGCGTGGGTATCTAACCTCGCTATAGCTATTCTCTTAATAGTAGCGCTGGTTTTACCACCCACGCTATTGCTATGTCCGGTCCGCGGGAGATATTTACTAATAGCGCGTTTTTTTGCCATGCGCTAGTAGTAAATATTTACTAGTAGCAAGGGGTAAATGTGGTGCGCTACTAGTAATTAGCAGTAATGTGGGTCAATATAACGCGCTACTAGTAAGCGTCTATCTATAAGCTATTTCCTAGTAGTGCACGGTAGTACCACGCCTGGAGCGGAAGTAATTTTTTACTTCCGCGCCCCAAGCGGTAGTACCGCTCCAAGGGAGCGGTAGTACCGCGCGAGGTAGATCGCGAGCGAGGGTGCGGTAGTACTGTCACAGCCCTAGAGTTTGTTTGCAAGTAGTTGCATAATCATCCATGCATCATGTCTAAATTTATTGAAAACTTGAAATGGGGATGCTTAAACTCTAGCACCAAATGAATTCAACTAGGGTCAAAATAAAATCTTTTTCATTGAACTCAAAATGCCCTCTAAAAATGTTCAACATTTCTGGTTTGAGGTGAAAGCATCTACCAAAAATGGTTTATATTTTTGCAGGACATATTGGGCTCTGAATTAAATCATACCCTATTTGCATTTGGGCATTTAAATACTATAAAATATTTTAGATGCTCAAATAATCATAAACTAAAATGTTTACAGTTGGATATATTCTAAACAGTAGCCATGATTAGTTTCATGATTTTTGGATCTGTTTAAGTATTTTAAATAAAGCCCTAAATATTACAGAAAATAGAAAACAATAAATAAAAGAAGAGAGCAGAGGACTTACCTGGCGCTCACCTGGCAGCCCAGCCGGCCCAGCTCCTATTCCGGCCCAGCCCACCACCGCCTGGCTCCCTGTCGCCTTCCTCCTCGCGCCAGTAGGCAGGGACGCGTGCCCGGCGCGCGCGGCCACACGCCGGCCGCCTCCTCCCTGCCTGGCTGCCTCACCCTCCCCCTGGACGTCTCTCGCAGACGCCACGCGGCCCCCTCGACGCCTCACACTCTCCCTCGCTCCTCCACTCTCCTCTGTTTCTTTTTCGCGCGGCCGCCGAGCGCAGCCGTCGCCGCCGACAAGCACCGTCGTGGCCACAGCCACTGCCTCGCCTCGCCGATGCGCTCAGAGGCTCCGCCTCGACCCCCTCTTCCTCCCCACCGAGCCACAAGACGCCGGACGCCCTGGAGCGCCGTCATCGACGACGCCATCTTCGTCCTCCGCACCGACGGCTGCCGTCGACCGATACGTCATCACCAGGCCATCCCAGGGCCCTCTGAGACTACCGACGACCCCGCCGTGAGCTCCTCTACCTAACCCCTCTCTCCCCGCCGTCGTTCTCCTCCTCTAGCCCCGCGGTCCACCGGAGCCGAAAGCTCACCGCCGCCGTGGTTCCTCGCCGTCGTGGCCAGGGCCACCGCAGCCCGCGCCTGAGCACGTCACCGTGCTCGGTGAACCCCCAGGAGCGCGTAGCACCTGTCAGTTTATCCCCTAGTGCCCCGTAGCGTCGACCCCGTCCACACCCGAACTCCGGTCGCCGCGGAAGTGCTCGCCGTCGTTAACTCCGGCCATCCCAGCTGCTGCCGCCACCACCACCGGATGCGCGAGAGCGCCAGCAGCCCATAGGAGCAAGCCGCACCCCCAGCCGTTGCCTGTAGCGCCGCCCCGACCAACTCCGGCGAGTTCCCGCCGCTGCTGTGGTCGCCGGTGTCAGCTGTTGACGTGGCGCCTGTTAAATAGCGCTAATGACCCAGCTAACCACCCCTAGAGCCACCGCCATGTGGGCCCTAGTGTCTAATTAGGTTAGTCTAATTTTCTGTTAAGATTAGTACTAATCTGTGTGGACCCCACGTGTCAGCTTTGACTTTGTTAAGTCAACGTTGACCGGTCCCACCTGTCATACACCCAAACCAGCCTGAGACACTGACGTATGGGTCCCACAGGTCAGGTTTGACCTGGCCGACCCAGTTGACCTGCTGACGTCACACCTATGTCATGCTGACGCAGTAACTTATTTTCTGGATTTATTCTTATATAGGAAATTCCAAAAAATGTAGCAAACTTCAAAAATTCATAGAAAATAATCTATAACTCAGATTGGAATAAATTATATATGAAAAATGATCAGAAAAATCCAATCTATCCATCTGCACTGGTTTCATGCATGTTTAAACAACTTAACCTTGCTTTTTAGTGCAAAACATGATAAGGCACTATTTGAATTCATAATTTGAATTTGGGTTTGAACCTTTGGCTCAATATGGCCCAAATCCATCTGGTTGTAGTTGCATTAGGCCAACACACTCATATTGCCATGTCATGAGCATGCATCATATTGTGCATTGCATTGATTGCATTTCTTCTCTCTTGCCGGTATCTGTCCCCTCTCGGTAGACGATGTTTCGACGTTGTGATCGTTGACACTGATGAAGACTCAATGCTATCTTCAGAAGTGCCAGGCAAGCAAAACCCCCTTGTTCATTCCAATACAATCCCACTCTCTCGCTCCTGCTCTCTTTTACTGCATTAGGACAACAACGATTGAACTGTTACTTGCTGCGGTAGCTGAACCCCTTTATCCTTTGCATGACCTGTCATTCCACATTAAATAGATGAAACCCACTAGCATGAGTAGGAGTTGTTTGAGCCCTGATGTGCCTACTCATTCATGCTTGTTTGTCATGCCTGCTACTGCTTAGAGTTATGTCAGGTCAGGTTCATCCGGGATGAATCAGAGGTGTGTGAACATGTCCTACTATGTGTGAGCTAAGTGTGTGAACACGATTTGATAAAGGTAGCGGTGAGAGGCCATGTAGGAGTACATGGTGGGTTGTCTCATTGTAGCCGTCCTCAGGAACTAAGTTCTGTGTTTGTGATCCATGATACAGTTACTACCATGCATTGGGCCCGAAACCAATGGACCCTCTCGGCTTCTTATTCACCCTAGTCCTCTGTCCATGAGTTGCAAGTAGTTTCTGGTGTTTGTAGCCTACTGGAGGCCGTGGACAGCGCTGATCGTGGGGTGGGCTATGATGCGGTAGGTACGTGGCCGGGTACACCGGACACCCGTTAGGTGTCTCGGAACCCTGTTCACATCGTTCGGCGCCGTATGTGGAAACCTCGGCCGGACTCCCTACGAATGGAACCTGAATAGGCGATGTTTGGGTAGGTCGTGGCCGACACCCTCGTTGGGCTTCCGCTTGAAGGTTGCCGAGTACATGTCGTGTAAACGGCGGTAAGTGGTGAGAGCGTGTGTGAAGAAGTACACCCTGCAGGTTAACTTCATCTATTCAATAGCCGTGTCCGCGATAAAGGACTTCGGGTTGCTGTGCAGTTCATAGACAAGTGAAAGTGGATACTTTAAAATACGCAAGATAAGCGTGAGTGCTATGGATGGCGTTCTCGTGAGGGAGACGGGAGCGGATCCGTAGTGGTGTATTGATATGGTGGATATGTGGACTCGTGCGCCACCTCAAAAGAGCTACTTGCGTTGTAGTTTAGGATAGCCACCGAGTCAAAGCTGGCTTGTCTGCGGCTTAAACCCCACCATCCCTTTGTTGATAATGATGCATATGTAGATAGTTCGATGTAAGTCTTGTTGGGTACATTTGTACTCACGTTTGCCTATTTTATGTTTTTGCAGAGACTTGGTCTCACTAGTAGTTCCACGTGGACTTCGACGTTTAGCTTGTTACCTCACCTACGATCTTGTGCCCTCGACAGATCTCGGTGGATAGTCGCTTCTAAGCCTTTTTCATTTGTAGATGTCGTACTCGGACATGATAAGCTTCCGCTTGTGCTTGACTTGTATGCTCAATGTTGGGTCGTGAGACCCATGTTTGTAATATCTCGCTCCTCGAGCCTAATGAATAAATACTTGAGTCGTAGAGTCATGTTGTGATGCCATGTTGTATTTGCACATATCGAGCATATTGTGTGTATGTTATTGAAATGCTTGGTATGTGTGGGATCGACTATCTAGTTGTTTATCCTTAGTAGCCTCTCTTACCGGAAATGTCTCCTAGTGTTTCCACCGAGCCATGGTAGCTTGCTCTTTGCTCCGAACACTTAGGCTGGCCGGCGTGTGTCCTTCTTCGTTCTCGTGTCTGTCCCCTCGGGAAATGTCACGAGAGAATACCAGAGTCCTAATAGCCCGCCATGCCCGGTTCACCGAGTCCTGCTCGCCAGATGCTACTGACTGGATTCACTCGTGATGACCGACACGCTTCGATCTTTGGGTCATGGATGCTGTCCTCGTAAGTTTGTGCCACTTTGGGTTTACGACTAGCCATGTCACCGGGCTCCTTATCATATGGATGCTAGCGACACTATCATATACGTGTGCCAAAAGGCATAAACGGTCCCGCAAAGGTAAGGCGACACGGTGGAATACCGTGCGTGAGGCCGCAAAGTGATATGAGGTGTTACATGCTAGATCAATGTGGCATTGAGTCGGGGTCCTGACAAGTACTGCTCGGGGGAGCGGTAGTACCACACGGATTCAACCGCGCGGATCTGGATCAGGAACAGCCAAAAAACAAGATCGGTACTACCATTGATCAAACTAAACTGTTGTGACATACCAAATAGCATACTAGCTGCAGTACCACTCGTCTACAATTCCCCTTGCACAGATCTAGCCAAAAATCACATGAACTACACATGCGTCTCCCCAAGACCTAGAAGCACAAGAACGGAACAAAAGGAGGAGGAAATACCGGGGTCCATGGCAAGAGGACGAGGTGGGGAACGATCCCACCGGACGAAATGCGCAGGAGAGCGGCCGGAGACGGAGATCTGGCGAGGACCGCTGGCACCGTTCTTGGGCAGGAGAGAGACAGACGGGGTGGGGAAAAGAGATGAATGGGTATGGGGGAGTTGGAACTCCCCTTGCGCCGCTCTTAACCCCCACCCGCTCGTGTCGGTGCGGTAGTACCGCGGGTCATCGTGGTAGTACCGCCCGGGCGGAAATACCGCTCGATGGGCGGTAGTACCGCTCTTCCAGCAGTAGTAAAAAATTACTGCCGTGATGGAAGCGGTAGTACCGTGCACCTGGGATGCAACTGTGCATGCACAAAGAAACTACTCCTGCGGTAGTATCGTGGCTTGCCCCGGTAGTACCGTACTCCCAAGAAAATGCAAGTTTCGCAAAAGAGAGGAAGACGGCCTTTGCAAATCAACCTTCAAGACACCAAACACAGCAAGATCAAGCACAAACGACGACACAAGCACGACACAAAGAGAAGGCAAAAGACAACGAAGACCAAAACACGAACCACAACTCTCGGGAAGAGAGGGCGGTGGCCAGAGCCACCTATGTATGAGTCAATTGGTATGGCACCGCGAAGAATTATCCTTGGGCCCATGACCAAGACTCGTCTTTGAAGCACAAGTACCATCAAAAATGACTAAAGTGAAAGAGTTGGTCAATTAATGCATAATGGGGGGAGGGAAAGTTCATTGAGAGAACAACACTCCCCCTATGTCCATGCCTACACCTAAACAAGATAACACGTTGAGTATGGTGGGATGTGCAAGGGTTCAAGCTACATTGCTCGATTCGATGATATTTAGCTCATGCCTTAACTCGCGAAATCTTGCTTCATCCAAGGGCTTCATGAAGATATCTGCAAGGTTATCATGAGTGTTGACATACTTGAGCTTGATCTCCCCTCGCCTAATGTGACCCCGGATGAAGTGATACCGAATCTCAATATGCTTCGTCTTGAAGTGTTGCACCGGGTTGAGAGAGATCTTGATGGCACTTTCATTGTCACACCAAAGAGGCACTTCGTCACAAGTGACACCGCAATCCTTCAAAGTTTTCCTCATCCATAGAAATTGAGCACAACAACTACCGGCAGCCACATACTCCGCTTCGGTGGACGAGAGAGATACACAACTTTGCTTCTTAGAAGACCAACTCACCAAAGAGCAACCAAGAAATTGGTACCCTTTGGAGGTGGACTTCCTATCCACTTTGTCCCCCGCCCAATCTGAGTCTGAATAGCCCAAAAGACCAGAGTTGGCTCCTCTCGGGTACCATAAGCCAAAGTTTGGGGTATGAGCCAAATATCAAAAGATTCGCTTGACCGCCACAAAGTGGCTTTCCTTAGGTGCGGCTTGAAACCATGCACAAATTCCCACACTCAACATGATATCCGGTCTAGACGTACAAAGGTAAAGCAAGGATCCAATCATGGAGCGATATACCTTTTGATCAACCTACCATTGGGATCAATGCCAAGTTGGCATTTGACGGGCATTGCAGTGGAGGCCGGCTTGACATCACTTAGCTTGAATCTCTTGAGCATGTCTTGAGTGTATTTGGCTTGGTTGATGAAGGTTCCTTCTCTTCTTTGCTTGATTTTGAACCCGAGAAAGAACTTCAACTCTCCCATCATGGACATCTTGAACTTTGAGGTCATGAGAGCGACAAATTCCTCATTGAAAGCTTTGTTAGGGGAACCAAAGATAATATCATCAACATATAGTTGGCACACAAACAACTCCCCTTTGACCTTCTTAGTAAAAAGAGTGGGGTCAATTTTCCCAATTTCGAACCCACGATCTTGCAACAACTCAGTAAGATGCTCATACCACACATGTGGGGCTTGTTTAAGGCCATAGAGTGCCTTGTTGAGTTGGTACACATGATCGGGGAAATAGGGATCCTCGAACCCCGGGGGTTGTTTGACATACACCAACTCATTAATGGGACCATTAAGAAAAGCACTTTTCACATCCATTTGTTGCAACTTGAAATTATGATGAGAAGCATAAGCAATCAATAAACAAATAGATTCAAGGCGAGCAACAGGAGCAAAGGTTTCACCGTAGTCGATACCCTCGACTTGGGAGTAGCCTTGTGCCACCAAACGAGCCTTGTTGCGAACATTGATTCCATGAGCATCTTGCTTGTTCTTGAATATCCACTTGGTTCTAATGACATTATGATTCCCGGTTGGCCTTGGCACTAATTTCCACACTTGTTTGTGCTCGAAGTTGTTGAGTTCTTCATGCATGGCATTGAGCCAATCCGAATCCTCGAGCGCCTCATAGACCTTTTGGGGTTTGACACAAGAAACAAACGCGTGATGTTCACAATAGTTTGCTAATTGTCTACGAGTGCTTACCCCTTTTCTTAGGCTTCCCACCACATTCTGCATGAGATGACCTTTGGTTGTGAGCTTGGAAGCAATCTTCGCGGCACGACGCTCTAATTCCTCCTCGGGTGTGAAAGGAGGAGAGGAAACTTGATCATCTTGAGCGTCGTCTTGAGCTTGTTCTTGATCTTGAGCTTGCTCTTGATCTTGAACTTGCTCAAAAGGGAAAACTTGACCTTGGGCATCACTTGGTGGCTCACCACCATCATGAGGTTGATCTTGCCCTTGATCTTGTTCACGTGGTTGAGGGCCTTCACTTTGTTCTTCAGAAGTGTGTGGGTCTTGGGACGATGATGGCTGCACTTGAGTGGAGCATTGTCCTTCTCCTTTAGCCACAAGGGGTTCCTCAATGGGTAGGATATGGCCAACACCCATTCTTCTTATGGCTTGAGGAGGAATTTCATCACCTACATCACAAGTACCACTTTGCTCCACTTGGGAGCCGTTATTCTCGTCAAACTCCATGTTACACGTATCCTCAACGAGTCCCTTGGACTTGTTGAGGACACAGTAAGCATGAGAGTTTGTAGCATAACCAACAAATATGCCCTCATGAGCTCTAGCCTCAAATTTAGACAAACGAACACCTTTCTTGAGAATGAAACACTTACACTCAAACACCGGGAAGTACTTGAGGTTGGGCTTGTTACCGGTGAGTATTTCATAAGGAGTCTTGTTCAAGCCTTTGCGGAGATAGAGCCGACTGGATGCATGACATGCGGTGTTGATGGCTTCGGCCCAAAAGTTGTAAGGAGACTTGAACTCCGCCATCATGGTCCTTGTCGCATCCATCAACGTCCGATTCTTCTTCTCCGCGACACCATTTTGTTGAGGGGTGTATGGTGCAGAATATTGATGTTTGATCCCTTCATCACAAAGAAACTCATCCAAGGTGTAGTTCTTGAACTCGGTGCCGTTTTCACTCCTTATTGTCAAGATATTTGCATCGTGTTGAAGTTGAGCTTCATTTGCAAAGTCAATGACGGTTTCTTGAGTCTCACTCTTCCTCTTGAAGAAATATACCCAAGTATATCTTGAATAATCATCCACAATCACCAAGCAATACTTTCTACCCCCAAGACTATCAAAGGATGGAGGCCCAAAGAGATCCATGTGAAGGAGTTCCAAGGGTCTCTTCGAGTAGATGATAGTCGTGGGAGGGTGAGCCTTCTCATGTAGCTTTCCTTCGATACAAGCACTGCAAGCACGATCTTTGGCAAAACTAGCATTTGTTAGTCCATGGACATGGTCCCCCTTGAGAAGACTTTGCAAAGATCTCATATTGACAAGGGCTAAACGGAGATGCCAAAGCCACCCCACATCAACTTTAGCCATTAGGCATGTCGCGGTCTTAGTGGTCGCTCCGAAAAGTTAATCACATAAAGACCATTCTTGACATGCCCAACAAAGGCTACTTTAAGAGTATTGCTCCACAAGAGGGCCATGGTATCAATATCAAAGAATGTGGCAAAGCCCATGAGTGCAAATTGATGAACGGAAAGTAGATTGTATGCAAGGGACTCAACAGGCATGACTTTCTCGATCGTGAGATCATGAGAAATGACAACCTTGCCAAGACCCAATACCTTAGAGGATGAGGCATCACCCCACTCGATGTTGGTGGGAATAGATGGGATCTTGTGCACGACCACCACCAAGTCCTTGCTTCCGGTCATATGATTTGTGGCTCCACTATCGAGCAACCATGATCCCCCACCGAAAGCAAACACCTACAAGAGATCAATGCTTGGTTTTAGGTACCCATTTTGTAATGGGTCCTTTGATGTTAGTAACAAGGGTCTTAGGAACCCAAATAGACCATTCAATGTACTCATAAGGAGAACTAACAAATTTAGCATAAACATGCCCATCACTAGCAATGCACAACACATAAGAGGGGTTAAAGTCGTCGGCTTTGTTGGAAGGGGTGGCATTGCCCTTTTTGGCATCACCACCCTTCACATTGTCCTTATTCTCCTTTGGAGCACCCTCTCCCTCCTTCACAAAAGTTTGCTTGAGAGGGGGAGGTCGTTTGGTCTTGTTGTTCTTCTTCTTGTTCTTGGACTTGGGTGTGAACCCAACTCCCTCCATGGCCACAACTTCCTTTTGATTGCTCAAAAGGTCATTGAGGTTCTTCTCACCTTGTATGCACTTCACAAGGCCTTTCTCAAGTTGCTCCTTCAACTTGGCATTCTCCTCCACAAGATGCACATGCTCACAACACGGGTTAGTAGCATTTGCATTATCAATTAATACCATAAGAGGAAAGGTGGCTTTTTTCTTGGTTAGCTTCACTTGGAGTTGATCATGAGACTCCTTGAGGCTAGCGTGAGCACCCTTCAAGACCTTGTGAGCCTTGTCGAGTAAATCAAACTCCTCCTTGAGTCTAGCATGGTCAACCCCAAGTTTAGCCTTCTCAGAATTTAGCACACGAGAAACAGCAAGAGCATGATCAAGATCTTTCTTTAATTTAGCATGGTCATCGTTGCGTGACTCCTCAAGAGCCAAACGATGCACACGCTCTTCCTCAAGAGCATTAGAGAGATTCGGTATCTCATCGGCATAGTCACGACTATGACCTTCCATCTTAGAGATGGTTTCTTCATGAGCCTCGATCATGTCATTGGCTTCGCCAAGTTGTTCCAAGAGAGCAACGAAGTGCTTCTTGGATTTGCCCATGAGCTTACTCATAAAAGACTCAAATTCATTTACTTCCTCATTAGACCCCTCACTTTCATCAATGCAATCCGTCAAGGAGGGATTAGTAATGATGGTGGTTTTGATGTTGGGGGTTACCTTGTTGGTGGCTTTAGCCATGAGGCACTTGGTGATGATGTTCTCGTTGGGTGAGTCGAAGAGGGACACCCGTGGAGTGTGGCAATGGCAACGGAATCCATGGCCATGGCTTCACTATCATCATCATCATAATCATCCTCATGGTATTCTTCTTGAGCCACCAACCCTTTAGTTGGAGTCTTCTTGGTGAAGTTGTTCTTGTTTGGGAAGGACTTGGCTTTGTCTTTTCGGATGAGCTTGCCACCATTGTCTTCTCTTAAGGGCACTTCGCAACAAAATGGCTCACATTGCCACAATTGTAGCATGTTCTCACACGTTGCTTGCCCTTGAAGCCACTTGAGTTATTCTTGTTGAAGTTGGGCCTTGTGTTCTTATTGCTCCAAAATTTCCTTGAAGCAAGAGCCATGTGCTCATGGTAATCATACTTAGTATCTTCGGGGTTGCTCTCCTCTTATTCCTCATCATCCTCTTCTTCCACACAAACCTTGGTCTTCAAGGCAAGTTTGAGCTTCTTTGCTCTTTGAGAACGCGACACCGCATTGTCGGCGGTCTTGTCCAAGATCCTCATTGCCACAAACTCATCCAACACTTCACTTGAGGACAAAGTGAGGAAGTCCGGCCTTTGACGGATGACGGAGGACATGGCCTTGTGGTAGGGCATCATGGCCTTGAGGAACTTGCGCTTGATCCAATTGTCATATGTATCCTTGCTCCCATGATCTCGGAGTGAGACCGCGAGAGTGGTTAATCTCTGGTAAAGCTCACGTGGTTCTTCATCTTCATTCATTGCAAACTCATCGGCTCGATCTTGCACCACTTCATAGTTGGAGCGTTGAATGCTTGCGTTTACCTTGTAGAGGGAAACAACATGGTGTCATGCTTCCTTGGCCACAGTGAAGGGTTGGAGATGAGCAATATCTTCGGGTGGAATAGCATCTTGGAGGATGAAGAGAGCATTCTCATTGAATTGATTATCCGCGGCTTCTCTTGGCGTGAAGTTGCTTCGGTCATGCAGATAGAAACCTTCTTCAATGATTATCCAAAGATTAGTGTTAACATGGTTTATATGACGCTTAAAGAGATAGACCCAAGCATCAAAATCCTCATTTTTCACAATCTTAGGGGGAAAACCGACATGATTTAAATGGGTAGAGGGAATCGGTCCACCATAAGTAAGTGGAGGTTCTGTCGGATTTCGGGATCCGACAACCCTTGAGAGGTTCGAACTCTGGGGTGCGTGCAGAGATCTCAACCTGCCTAGCTTGCCTACTCACGATCCTCCCTAGCCTAGCGCGTAGAGCTCACAGAGACACAAAGGCATAGAGATTTATACTAGTTTCTGCCACCGTTGTGGTGTAATACCCTAATCCAGTGTGGTGTGGTGGATTGCCTCGAGGGGCTATGGATGAACTAGTACAAGGATGAACAAGCATCAGGAGGTGAGGTGTTCTTGAGCTGGTGTGGTGCTCGGGGTGGAAAAATGATCTCCCTCCCACTATGGTGGTGGCTAAGTCCTATATATAGTGGCCTTGGTCCTCTTCCCAAATATGAGTGGGAAGGGATTCCACAACGGCGGGATTTGAAAGGGGACAAGTAGTACAGTCTATCCTAAAAAAAGTAGTCTTCGCCTGCGAAAAGCGTCTGGTTGTGACGCTACGATGGGCTCGGTGATGACCTCCGTCCTGCCGTCCTGGCGGTCTTGGTCTTGTTGCACCAGAATCGAAACCTTTGGTTGATTCCTCGCGACTCCGCGCCTGTGGCTTCCCTCCCTTGCACCGAAGAGGAAACCTGCGCTCTCCACGCGCCTGGCGCCCGCCTGGCCTTGGTCGTCATGGCCACGTCAGCTGTGCCTCATGAGGTAGCTGCATAGAACTCTCCGCCCCTCAGGAGCCCTCCTGAGGAGGCTAACTCCTTCAGGGGTCTTGGCATCGTTCGCCTCGCGAGGCTCGGCCCCTCGCGAGGGTCTTGCTGTGTTGGTGTTGAAGCTGGGCCGTACTAGGCCGTCGATGGAGTCACGCGGTGGGCTGCAGGCAGGCAGGACTGGATACCCCCAAGTCCAGGACACCGACAGTAGCCACCGGGCCCAAGGCGCGCTCGGACTTGGCTTCCAGGTGAAGACAAAGGGCAAGTGTGGAGCGCCGCAGGCCCTAACCGCCTGCGGCCTTGATGACATGTGGCGATTGATTGGACGTGGGCGACTCCGCTTCCCCACGCTATCTCGGCAACTGCTCCTGTTTGACAAAAGGGGTGCCGCCTGCCGCCAGGATTTCATTGCTCCTTCTTCGTCTTGCTCCAGATCCCCTTCTCCCCCAGCAGAAGATCTCATTAGATCTGTCAATTTCCCACCAAATCTGCTACCTGATGGCAACCGAGAAGACCACGTCTTCTTCCTCGGTTGCCGGCTCCGCCTGGTACGAGCCAGGGCTGCTGGCGCCCTGCGTGACCAGGGAGAAGCTTCAGAGAACGCTCCTCCTAACGGCGAGCGACGACAATGAGTGGGGGAAGACCGTGCTCCAGGTCGCCACCGCTGCCCCAGAGCCTGCGGGTAGCAACTTCTTCCCCTTCTTCATGCACAACGTCTTCTCCGGGCTGGTACCTCCATTCTGCCCCTTCTTCTTCGCCGTCCTTCACCACTATGGTCTCCAAGCGCTCCACATCCATGCCAACTCCATCCTCCTTCTATCCCTCTTCGCCTTCTATTGTGAGGTGTTCAGGGGTGCTGCCCTCCATTGCCCTATTCCGCCATTTCTTCTATCTTCGCAAGACCGGTGACAGTCTGATCGGGTGCATCGGTTTCGTCATGGCACGGGTTGGTAACGCAATCTCCAGCGCCGGGAAGAAGGTGGAGGATGCCGTGAAGAGGTGAGTGTTGATGGACACCAAGAGCTCCCAGAGCTCGCTGAAGCTGCCGACCGCATTCCCCGTCTCCGACAAATGGTGGAAATCTGAGAAGATCACCGACCCTGCCCTGACGCTCGTGAGGAAGATGGATAAGGAGCTGAAGAACGCGAAGCTGACGGGGGCCATGCTTATCAGGGAGTTCCTGAAGCAGCGCGTTGCACCACTCCAAGACCGCCCCCGTACCTTGTGGAAGCTTGGTGGTGATGATGACAACATCTGCCTGCGCCGAGATCCCCTTCCCGAGGAGGAGCTGAACAAGGTGCTGCTCTACCCGACGGGGAAGGACCCGAACGACCCTCCGGAGGGTTGGCTCCCATTGTACTACCGTGACAACTTTGAGGAGGTCGTCATGGTCATGCCTGTCTTCGACGAGCTCGGGTTTATGCGGCTGGGGTCTTCCTTGCCACCTACTACCTTGGTGCTCCTCTCCTCCGACGGGCAATCCTCCGAGGCCACCGAGGATGAGGTCGTGGACGAATCCTCTACCCCGGAGCAAAGGGAGCTCCTGCGCGACCTTCCAGATGACGATGATGATGGCGAGCCCCCGGTGGAGGTGTCGCGCCCTCCAGGGGTCACCACGAGGTCTGTGGTGGCCTCCTTGAAGTAGCACAAGCGAGCGGTTGTGAAGAAAAGCAGGACCGTGGTGATTTCTCCGGGCAGCAGCCCACCTTCGCCGACGCTGTCCTAGGCGGCGCCAACTACAAGCTCTCCTGCTCCCAAGGGCTCGACGCCAGCTGCTCCGTCTCAGCGCTGCTGCTAAGCATGAAGAGGCACTACACCTTCGTTGACCAGTAAGTTTCTCCCTTATCCTTGCTTGCCAGTTCTTGAAGTGGTGTTGAATGTATTCTCCTGTCGTTAGGCAGCAGCCGTCGAAGAAGCAAAAGGAGGGTACTTAGATTGCCGCGGCCACAAGCGACAGAGCGGCCTCCGCTGCCCTGGTGAAGAAGAGTGTCGCTGCCTCCGCAACCCCAGAGGTGACGCCATCTCCGGAGGACTTGGATGCCCATCCTCAGGAGGTGTCGGTGCCTTCGGCAGGCCTGACTCCTCCGGCACCCGGCCTTGTCGCGGTTGCTGGGGGAAACCAGTCTCCGGAGCCCCCGGTCCTTCCTGAGGCTGAGGTTTCTTCTGCCTTGGCGTTGATGGCGTCTCCTCCCTTGCCCAGAGCGTGGCCGAGTCATGGTGTTCCTGCTCCCTCCGGGACCCTGGAAGAGGCAAGGGCGGCGCTGGACCTCCTCCAGGGTGAGCTTCAGGGCCCGGATCATCGTTCGGCGCAAGGACACCTAGGGATGATCTCTGGTTGGCTCAAGGCTGATGCGTTTGTTCGCGCGGCCTGAGGCTCCGCGGAGGAGGCCTAGAAGGCGCTTGGGGTGGCCGCCACGGCGCACGACCTGGCATGGAAGGAGGCCACAGAAGCTGAGAACTGGTGCCGTGTGGCAGAGGCTGATCTGAAGACTCTCCAGGACTAGCAGGACACCCAGGCCAGCCAGCTCCAGGAGCGTGAGGAGAAGCTGAAGGCCCAGGAGGCTGCATCGCCAGTCGAGACACTGAGGTGACGAAGACAGCCTTAGAGCAGGCTGGAGAGCGTGATCGCCTAGTGAAGCTGAGGGAGGAGGCGGAGGCAGCCCAAGCGGCCCTGTCCGAGGCCAAGAAGGTGGCCGCCATGGAGCGCTACACCCTCTCCTTCCTCGAGGCGCGCTTCCACAAGGCCTAGAAGGCGCTCTTTGGAGATGGTCCCTCAGGAAAGGCGGTGGTGACGACCCCAAGGGAGAGCCCTATTGCTCTGCTTCCTGAAGTCGTGGCGGTGCTCAAAGATGCTGTCGACGGGTTTACATCCCTGGTGGAAAGCGAGGCACGCTCACTTTCTTCCTCGGCTCTGACATGCGTCTTCAGCCATCTTTATCTCCAGGATGCCAGCTTCAACTGAAGGAAATATGCCCTAGAGGCAATAATAAAGTTATTATTTATTTCCTTATTTCATGATAAATGTCTATTATTCATGCTAGAATTGTATTAACCGGAAACATAATACATGTGTGAATATATAGACAAACAGAGTGTCACTTGTATGCCTCTACTAGACTAGCTTGTTAATCAAAGATGGTTATGTTTCCTGACCATGAACAAAGAGTTGTTATTTGATTAACAAGGTCACATCATTAGTAGAATGATCTGATTGACATGACCCATTCCATTAGCTTAGCACACGATCGTTTAGTATGTTGCTATTGCTTTTATCCATGACTTATACATGTTCCTGTAACTATGAGATTATGCAACTCCCGTTTGCCGGAGGAACACTTTGGGTGCTACCAAACGTCACAACGTAACTGGGTGATTATAAAGGAGTACTACAGGTGTCTCCAAAGGCGGATGTTGGGTTGGCGTATTTGAGATTAGGTTTTGTCACTCCGATTGTCGGAGAGGTATCTCTGGGCCCTCTCGGTAATACACATCACTTAAGCCTTGCAAGCATTACAACTAATGAGTTAGCTGTGAGATGATGTATTACTGAGCGAGTAAAGAGACTTGCGGTAATGAGATTGAACTAGGTATTGGATACCGACGATCGAATCTCGGGCAAGTAACATACCGATGACAAAGGGAACAACGTATGTTGTTATGCGGTCGACCGATAAAGATCTTCGTAGAATATGTAGGACCAATATGGGCATCCAGGTCCGCTATTGGTTATTGACCGGAGGCGTGTCTCGGTCATGTCTACATTGTTCTCGAACCGTAGGGTCCGCACGCTTAAGGTTTCGATGACATTTATATTATGAGTTTATGAGTTTTGATGTACCGAAGGAGTTCGAGTCCCGGATGAGATCGGGACATGACGAGGAGTCTCGAAATGGTCGAGACGTAAAGATCGATATATTGGACGACTATATTCGGAGTTCGGAAGGTTCCGAGTCATTCGGTAATTATCGAGTACCGGAGAGTTACGGGAATTCGCCGGGGAGAAGTATTGGTCCTTATGGGCCATACGGGAAAGAGAGAGGGGCTGCCCTAGGCAGGCCGCGCGCCCTCCCTTGCCCTAGTCCGAATTGGGCTGGGGAGGCCGCACCCTCCTTCCTTTCCTTCTCTCTTCCCTTCCTAGTCTCCTACTCCTAATACATGGAAGGATCCTAGTTGGACTAGGAAAGGGGAATCCTACTCCGTGGGAGTAGGACTCCCTATGGCGCCCTCCTCCTAGGCCGGCCTCCTCCTCCCTCCCTCCTTTATATACGGGGCAGGGGCACCCATGGACACACAAGTTTGATCTACGGATCGTTCCTTAGCCGTGTCGGTGCCCCCTCCACCATATTCCACCTCGGTCATACCGTCAAGCTTAGGCGAAGCCTGCGCCGATGAAACATCAAGATCGTCACCACGCCGTCGTCTTGTGAAACTCTCCCTCGACACTCGGCTGGATCGAGTACGAGGGCGTCATCGAGCTGTCGTGTGTCAAGAACTTCGGGGCGCCGAGTAACGGCGCGGGATCGGTCGGATCGCGAGGAGAACGTCGACTACTTCCTCTACGTTGTGATCGCTTCGCCCGGGTCTACAAGGGTATGTAGACAACACTCTCCCCTCTCGTTGCTATGCATCACCATGATCTTGCGTGTGCGTGGGAAATTTTTGAAATTACTCGTTCCCCAACAAAGGCATCCGAGCCTAGGTTTTATGGTTTGATGTTTTGCACGAGTAGAACACAAGTGAGTTGTGGGCGATACAAGTCATACTACCTACCAAAGATGTCATACTTTGGTTCAGCGGTATTGTGAGATGAAGCGGCCCGACCGACATTACGCCAGACGCTTCTGCGAGACTGGTTTCACCGCCACGAGCACTTGTTGCTTAAAGGTGACCGGTGGGTGCTGTCTCTCTCACTTTAGTTGAACTGAGTGTGGCTACGCCGGTCCTTGAGAAGGTTAAAACGGAGTCTATTTGACGAAATATCGTTGTGGTTTTGATGCGTGGGTGAGATTGGTTCTTGCTTAAGCCCGTAGCAGCCACGTAAAATTTGCAACAACAAAGTAGAGGACGTCTAACTTGTTTTTGCAGGGCATGTTGTGATGTGATATGGTCAAGACGTGATGCTATATTTTATTGTATGAGATGATCATGTTTTGTAACCGGTTATCGGCAATCGGCTGGAGCCATATGGTTGTCGCTTTATTGTATGCAATGCAATCGCTACGTAATGCTTTACTTTATCACTAAGCGGTAGAGATAGTCGTAGAAGCATAAGATTGGCGAGGCGACAACGATGCTACGATGGAGATCAAGGTGTCGCGCGGTGGCGATGGTGATCATGGTGGTGCTGCGGAGATGGAGATCACGAAGCACAAGATGATGATGACCATATCATATCACTTATATTGATTTGCATGTGATGTTTATCCTTTATGCATCTTATCTTGCTTTGATTGACGGTAGCATTATAAGATGATCTCTCACTAAATTATCAAGAAGTGTTCTCCCTGAGTATGCACCGTTGCCAAAGTTCGTCGTGCCCAGACACCACGTGATGATCGGGTGTGATAATCTCTACGTCCATCTACAACGGGTGCAAGCCAGTTTTGCACACGCAGAATACTCGGGTTATACTTGACGAGCCTAGCATATGCAGATATGGCCTCGGAACACGGAGACCGAAAGGTCGAGCGTGAATCATATAGTAGATATGATCAACATAAGATGTTCACCATTGAAAACTACTCCATCTCACGTGATGATCGGTTATGGTTTAGTTGATTTGGATCACGTGATCACTTAGATGACTAGAGATGTCTTTCTAAGTGGGAGTTCTTAAGTAATATGATTAATTGAACTTAAATTTATCATGAACTTAGTCCCGGTAGTATTTTGCAAATTATGTTGTAGATCAATAGCTCGCGTTGTTGCTTTCATATGTTTGTTTTTTGATATGTTCCTAGAAAATTGTGTTGAAAAATGTTAGTAGCAATGATGCGGATTCGATCCGTGATCGGAGGTTTATCCTCATTGCTGCGAAGAATTATGTCCTTAATGCACCGCTAGGTGAGCGGACCTATTGCAGAGCGGATGCAAACGTTATGAGCGTTTGGCTAGCTCAATATGATGACTACTTGATAGTTTAAGTGCACCATGCTTAATGGCTTAGAATCGGGACTTCAAAGACGTTTTGAACGTCATGGACCATATGAGATGTTCCAGGAGTTGAAGTTAATATTTTAAGCAAATACCGAGTTGAGAGATATGAAGTCTCCAACAAGTTCTATAGCTAAAAGATGGAGGAGAATCGCTCAACTAGTGAGCATGTGCTCGGATTATCAGGTACTACAATCGCTTGAATCAAGTGGGAGTTAATCTTCCGGATAAGATAGTGATTGACGAATTCTCTAGTCACCATCACCAAGTTAGTAGAACTTCATGATGAACTATAGTATGCAAGGGATGATGATTCCCGAGTTTTCATGATGATGAAATCGATGAAGGTAGAAATCAAGAAAGAACATCAAGTGTTGATGGTTAACAAGATCACTAGTTTCAAGAAAAGGGCAAAGGGATAGAAGGGAACTTCAAGAAGAACGGCAAGCAAGTTGTTGCTCAAGTGAAGAAGCCCAAGTCTGGACCTAAGCACGAGACTAAATGCTTCTCTTGCAAAGGGACTGGTTCTTTGAAGCGAACTACCCTAAATATTTGGTGGATAAGAAGGATGGCAAAGTGAAAAAGGGTATATTTGATATACATGTATTTGATGTGTGCTTTACTAGTGTTTATAGCAACCCCTCGGTATTTGGTACTTGGTTCGGTTGCTAAGAGTAGTAACTCAAACGGAGTTGCGAATAAATGAAACTAGTTAAGGGTGAAGTGACGATGTGTGTTGAAAGTAGTTTCAAGATTGATATGATCATCATCGCACACTCCCTATACTTTCGGGATTAGTGTTGAACCTAAATAAATGTTATTTGGTGTTTGCGTTGAGCATGAATATGATTTGATCGTGTTTATTGCAATACGGTTATTCATTTAAGTAAGAGAATAAACTGTTGTTCTGTTTACATGAATAAAACCTTATATGGTTACACACCCAATGAAAATGGTTCATTGGATCTCGATCGTAGTGATACACATATTCATAATATTGAAACCAAAAATGCAAAGTTAATAATGATAGTGCAACTTATTTGTGGCAATCGCCGTTTAGGTCATATTGGTGTAAAGCGCATGAAGAAACTCCATCTTGATGGGATTTTGGAATCACTTGATTATGAATCACTTGATGCTTGCGAACCGTGCCTTTTGGGCAAGATGACTAAAACTCCGTTCTCGGAACAATGGAACAAGCTACCGACTTATTGGAAATAATACATACCGATGTATGCGATCCAATGAGTGTTGATGCTCGTGGCAAGTATCGTTATTTTCGACCTTCACAAGATGATTTGAGCAGATATGGGTATATCTACTTGATGAAACATAAGTCCGAAATAGTTGAAAGGTTCAAAGAATTTCAGAGTGAAGTGGAAAATCATCGTAACAAGAAAATAAAGTTTCGTGATCTGATCACGGAGACGAATATTTGAGTTCTGAGTTTGGTCTTCAATTAAAACAATGTGGAATAGTTTCACAACTCACGCCACCGAACACCACAATGTTATGGTGTGTCCAAACATCGTAACCGCACTTTATTGGATATAGTGCAATCTATGATGTTTCTTACCGATTTACCAATATCGTTTTGGGATCATGCATTAGAGACAGCTGCATTCACGTTAAATAGGGCACCATCTAAATCCGTTGAGACGACACTATATGAACTGTGGTTTAGCAAGAAACCAAAGTTGTCGTTTCTTAAAGTTTGGGGCTGCAATGCTTATGTGAAAAAGTTTCATCCTGATAAGCTCAAACCCAAATCGGAGAAGTGCGTCTTCATAGAATACCCAAAGGAAATTGTTGGGTACACCTTCTATCACAGATCCGAAGGCAAGATATTCGTTGCTAAAAATGGATCCTTTCTAGAGAAGGAGTTTCTCTCGAAAGAAGTGAGTGGGAGGAAAGTAGAACTTGATAAGGTAATTGTACCTTCTCCCTTATTGGAAAGTAGTTCATCACAGAAATCTGTTCCTATGACTACTACACCAATTAGTGAGGAAGCTAATGATGATGATCATTAAACTTCAGATCAAGTTACTACAGAACCTCGTAGGTCTTCTAGAGTACGGTCCGCACCAGAGTGGTACGGTAATCCTGTTCGGAAGTCATGTTACTAGACCATGATGAACCTACGAACTATGAGGAAGCGATGATGAGCCCAGATTCCATAAAATGGCTTGAGGCCATGAAATCGAGATATGATCCATGTATGAGAACAAAGTATGGACTTTGATGGAGTTGCCCGATGATCGGCAAGCCATAGAAAATAAATGGATCTTCAAGAGGAAGACGGACGTTGATAGTAGTGTTACTATCTACAAAGCTCGACTTGTTGCAAAAGGTTTTCGACAAAGTTCAAGATGTTGACTACAATGAGATTTTCTCAAGCGTAGCGATGCTTAAGTCTGTCCAATCATGTTAGCAATTGCCACAATTTATGAAATTTGGCAAATGGATGTAAAAACTGCATTCTGAATGGTTTTCGGAGGAAGAGTTGTATATGATGCAACCAGAAGGTTTTTTCGATCCAAAGGAGCTAACAAAGTGTGCAAGCTCCAATGATCCATCTATGGACTGGTGCAAGCATCTCGGAGTTGGAATATACGCTTTGATGAGTTGATCAAAGCATATAGTTTTATCTGACTTATGGTGAAGCCTGTATTTACTAGAAAGTGAGTGGGAGCACTACAACATTTACGATAAGTATATGTGAATGACATATTGTAGATCGGAAATAATGTAGAATTATTCGCAAAGCATAAAGGAGTGTTTGAAAGAAGTTTTTCAAAGAAAGACCTCGGTGAAGCTGCTTACATATTGAGCATCAAGATCTATAGAGATAGATCAAGATGCTTGATAAGTTTTTCAATGAGTACATACCTTGACAAGATTTTGAAGTAGTTCAAAATGGAACAGATCAAAGAAAGAGTTCTTGCATGTGTTACAAGGTGTGAAATTGAGTAAGACTCAAAACCCGACCACGGCGAGAAGATAGAAAGAGAATGAAAGTCATTCCTATGCCTTGGCCATAGGTTCTATAAAGTATGCCATCTTGTGTACCGATCTATTGTATACCCTACACTGATTTTCAAGGAGTACAATAGTGATCTAGGAGTAGATCATCGACAGCGGTCAAAATTATCCTTAGTGGAATAAGGATATGTTTCTCGATTATGGAAGTGACAAAAGGTTAGTCGTAAAGGGTTACGTCGATGCAAGTTTTGACACCGATCCGATGACTCTAAGTCTCGATCTAGATACATATTGAAAGTGGGAGCAATTAGCTAGAGTAGCTTCGTGCGAGCATTGTAGACATAGAAAATTGCAAAATACATAACGGATCTGAATGTGAAAGACCCGTTGACTAAGACTCTCTCACAAGCAAAACATGATCACACCTTAGTACTCTTTGGGTGTTAATCACATAGCGATGTGAACTAGATTATCGAATCTAGTAAACCCTTTGGGTGTTGGTCACATGACGATGTGAACTATGGGTGTTAATCATATGATGATATGATTATCGATGTTAATCACATGGTGATGTGAACTAGATTATTGACTCTAGTGCAAGTGGGAGATGAAGGAAATATGCCCTAGAGGCAATAATAAAGTTATTATTTATTTCCTTATTTCATGATAAATGTTTATTATTCATGCTAGAATTGTATTAACCGGAAACATAATACATGTGTGAATAGATAGACAAACAGAGTGTCACTAGTATGCCTCTACTAGACTAGCTTGTTAATCAAAGATGGTTATGTTTCCTAACCATGAACAAAGAGTTGTTATTTGATTAACAAGGTCACATCATTAGTAGAATGATCTGATTGACATGACCCATTCCATTAGCTTAGCACACGATCGTTTAGTATGTTGCTACTGCTTTTATCCATGACTTATACATGTTCCTATAACTATGAGATTATGCAACTCCGTTTGCGGAGGAACACTTTGGTGCTACCAAACGTCACAATGTAACGGGTGATTATAAAGGAGTACTACAGGTGTCTCCAAAGGCAGATGTTGGGTTGGCGATTTCGAGATTAGGTTTTGTCACTCCGATTGTCGGAGAGGTATCTCTGGGCCCTCTCGGTAATACACATCACTTAAGCCTTGCAAGCATTACAACTAATGAGTTAGTTGTGAGATGATGTATTACGAGCGAGTAAAGAGACTTGCCGTAATGAGATTGAACTAGGTATTGGATACCGACGATCGAATCTCGGGCAAGTAACATACCGATGACAAAGGAACAACGATGTTGTTATGCGGTCCGACCGATAAAGATCTTCGTAGAATATGTAGGAGCCAATATGGGCATCCAGGTCCCGCTATTGGTTATTGACCGAGACGTGTCTCGGTCATGTCTACATTGTTCTCGAACCGTAGGGTCCGCACGCTTAAGGTTTCGATGACATTTATATTATGAGTTTATGAGTTTTGATGTACCAAGGAGTTCGAGTCCCGGATGAGATCGGGGACATGACGAGGAGTCTCGAAATGGTCGAGACGTAAAGATCGATATATTGGACGACTATATTCGGAGTTCGGAAAGGTTCCGAGTCATTCGGGTAATTATCGGAGTACCGGAGAGTTACGGGAATTCGCCGGGGAGAAGTATTGGTCCTTATGGGCCATACGGGAAAGAGAGAGGGGCTGCCCTAGGCAGGCCGCGCGCCCTCCCTTGCCCTAGTCCGAATTGGGCTAGGGAGAGCCGCCCCTCCTTCCTTTCCTTCTCTCTTCCCCTTCCTAGTCTCCTACTCCTAATACATGGAAGGATCCTAGTTGGACTAGGAAAGGGGAATCCTACTCCTGGGGAGTAGGACTCCCCTATGGCGCCTCCTCCTAGGCCGGCCTCCTCCTCCCTCCCTCCTTTATATCTGAGGGGCAGGGGGCAGCCCATGGACACACAAGTTTGATCTACGGATCGTTCCTTAGCCGTGTCGGTGCCCCTCCACCATATTCCACCTCGGTCATACCGTCATGAAGCTTAGGCGAAGCCTCGCAGTGAAACATCAAGATCGTCCCACGCCGTCATCTTGTGAAACTCTCCCTCGACACTCGGCTGGATTGGAGTACGAGGGGCGTCATCGAGCTGTACGTGTGTCAAGAACTTCGGGCGCCAAGTAACGGCGCGGGATCGGTCGGATCGCGAGGAGAACGTACGACTACTTCCTCTACGTTGTGATCGCTTCCGCTTCGGGTCTACAAGGGTATGTAGACAACACTCTCCCCTCTCGTTGCTATGCATCACCATGATCTTGCGTGTGCGTAGGAAATTTTTTGAAATTACTACGTTCCCCAACATCAACCTCTCCTCCTTCCTTACTCCGGTGGACGCCGACTCCCGGGATGCTGCTATTGCCGCCGTGAAGAGCTTCGTGGACGCCATGCTGAACAAGTACATGGTGGTTGGTCCTCCAAGTGAAGCCGGTGGGACGAGCGACGAGCCTGGCGATGAGGTTCCGCTGGCGAGCAGTGCTGATGCCCAAGTCTGAAGAGGTGGCTCGGAGATTCTGCTTTCGCCTGTTTATCCTGCACCATGCAACATGCCTCGGGGAGCCGTTTAAAACTATTTGCTTGGAACAATATGTCTTGTAATAACTAGATTATGCTCCTTCAGCTTTTGTGTTTGCTTTGTTGTTCTGCCTCGGCAGAGCCCGGCCCCGCGCGTACCTCAGCTGTCGTTGGGTTGTCCGGATCACCAGGATGAGCCCAAGAGGTGAGGGGCTACGTGACCAGTTAGGCTCCCGACTCACGATGCTCAGGAGTCCTCCTTGACATGCGAACAGCTTAGGAAAAGATGCAGGGGCAAGCCTTGATGTTCTACATCGGCAGGACCCGGCCCCGCGCATACCTCAGCCGTCGTTGAGTCGTCCGGATAACCAGGACGAGCCCAAGAGGTGAGGGGCTACAGGGCCAGTTAGGCTCCTGAGTCGCGATGCTCAGGAGTCCCCCTTGACGTACGAACGGCTTGAAGGAGAAGGGTGACAGCCAGGTCTTGGCGTTCTGCATCGGCGGGGCTCGGCCCCGCGCATAGCTCAGCCGTCATTGAGTCGTCTGGATCACCAGGACAAGCCTACAAGGTGAGGGGCTACATGACCAGTTAGGCTCCTAAGTCGCGATGCTCAGGAGTCCCCCTTGATGTTCAAACAGACCATCCTACCTTTCCCTCGCTGAGCTCTTGCTTGGGAGGGGTGCGCGAAGACCAGACCCGTGAGGCCTAGCGAGGTGGGGTACGCCAGGCATGACTTGAGCATAGCCCCCGTGCCCAGCCCCCCTTGCGCTACCTTCCCAAGGGAGAGCAGCGCGGTGAGGCTAGTCACTGAGCCCGGAGGCTCCCTGAGGTTAACACGGCCGTGAGGTCACCCCCAGTTTTTATCACCAGCGCGGAGCATAGCGCTTCCGCTCTTGCACGGGCATAGCCGCTCCTCGGCAGTGTCGATGGCCAGCGCGGAGCATGGTGCTTCCACTGATGCGTGGGAGGGGGCTCCATCTGAGGAGAGCCCCCGAGGCGTGTACAGCCCTGCCCTGACATGTGGCTTGCACGGTAGGGCTGGAGGAGGTGTATATGGGCACCCGTGAGCCAGCGCGGGACTCACGAGGCCCTACCTCAAGGTGGGTTGCGCCTGGTCTTGATTGGGGATTCTTGTATTGGTCCTGTGAGATGGTTAGGCAGCCTGCGCCGAATGAATTTCCTGAGGCTATTGCATGAGAAGGCCAGACACCAACGACCCCAGGAGGTGACATGAACAGGCCGCCCGCTGCACACGAGCTCGATCGCTGGATTTATCGATCTTTGCGAGGACGGACCCGAGCACAGACGCCGTGCCCAGTCTTCTCATGCAAAGATCTTGAAGAAAAACAGCCGGCGTGTGGTTCCCGTGGCCAAGGGGGCACCATGTCGCGTGCCCTTGCTCATCCATCACGATTAGCTCATGCGAGAACAAGGCACCAAGAGCCACGGGAGGTGATGTACACGAGACTGGCCCGTGAGCTAGAGCTCAGCTACTTGGGTTTAGCGACGCTGCAGGGACGAACCCGTGCATAGACGCTGGGCCAGTCCTTAATCATGAGGAGGTCGTGGGAGGGCTTGCAAGGGCGCAAGACATTCTGAGCGACGAAGCGCCGGTCCGGCTGTCGGTAATTCGAAAGTAGTTTGCAAAGGATTGTAACTAGCTCTGATAAAATGCAAAAGGGATACACGCTGTAGGGACAGACCCACACGGCCTGGGGATGATGCAGTCCGAGGGGCGCCCCCAAACTGAATGAACTAGGGAGATGTCACCTGGTACCGTTGCTGAAGAGTTGTTGGAGTAGCAAAAAAACGCGTGCTGCTGAAGCCGTTCCTCATGAGCCGCTCCGGTGCCGAGCTTTGGGAGGCTCGGAGGGACCGGAAGGCTCCTGAGGATGCTCCTCCATCTCCACCAAGATTGCTCGGTGCACGCCTCGCAGCCACCCGAGTGTCCTCGACAGCTTGAACGCTTCACCCGCGCTGCCCGCCAGCCGAAGGCATGCGGACGTAGCTGTGAGGCGGCCCCTCGCATCGGCCGACACGAGACGGCCACATGAGCTGCCGAGACGCGGCCTTGTTGAGCCCAGGGACGTCGATGCAGATGCGGAACTCTTTTCCCTCACCAGGGCAGCAAGCCCCGCCTCGCGGCAGGCGACGATCACCTTGCAGAACCCTTCCTTCCTGAATCTCCTTGATCGCCTTGTTGATGAACTCCTGAACGTCTGGTGCCTCACGCCTGCTGCCTTCTCCTAGGAAGCGTGCTCTGAAGGGCGCCTCCACATGGTGCCCGAGCGCCACTCTCGCGACATAGGCTAGGTCTGAGGCCCTCCAGAGGAGAGCCCCCGAGCCCAACCTGAGAGGGGCGCTGGGCATGCCTTCCTATGCGATGGGTGAAGGTGTCGCGTCCGTAGACGCAAGATACAGTTTTGCGTCCTCGAGTGATGCTCCCTCACGAGGCCCCTGGCCCAGCTGCAGCTTCTTCGTCGTGGGGGCGACCTCGGGAGGGAGGGCGCTTCGTCTTCCGAGTTCTCAACTGCTGCAGCCTGGAAGGCGCGCTCAAGGGAGCACACCGCATCCTTCTCTTGGCAGGCGACTGTGATGATGCCGCTGCTTCCTGGCATCTTGAGGACTAAGGGAGTCCTGGACTAGGGGGTGTCCGGATAGCCGGACTATCATCATCGGCCAGACTCCAAGACTATGAAGATACAAGATTGAAGACTTCGTCCCGTGTCCGGATGGGACTTTCCTTAGTGTGGAAGGCAAGCTTGGCAATACGGATATGTAGATCTCCTACCATTGTAACCGACTCTGTGTAACCCTAGCCCTCTCCGGTGTCTATATAAACCGGAGGGTTTTAGTCCGTAGGACAACAATCACAACAACAATCATACCATAGGCTTGCTTCTAGGGTTTAGCCTCCTTGATCTCGTGGTAGATCCACTCTTGTACTACCCATATCATCAATATCAATCAAACAGAGTAGGGTTTTACCTCCATCGAGAGGGCCCAACACAGGTAAAACATCGTGTCCCTTGTCTCCGTTACCATCCGCCTAGACGCCCGATTCGGGACCCCCTACCCGAGATCCGCCGGTTTTGACACCGACATTGGTGCTTTCATTGAGAGTTCCTCTGTGCCGTCACCGATAGGCTTGATGGCTCCTTTGATCATCAACAACGATGCAGTCCGGGGTGAGACTTTTCTCCCCGGACAGATCTTCGTATTCGGCGGCTTTGCATTGCGGGCCAATTCGCTGGCCATCTAGAGCAGATCGAAGCTACACCCCGCCATCGGTCAAATTTGAAGTCTAAACTTCACGGTGACATCCGCGGAGACTTGATCTTCGATGGATTCGAGCCACACCGAGCGCCGCCAGCCTTGCCTCGATGGGCATGATTTAGCTCGATGCGGACAAGGCCACTCGAGGTCAAGACATGAGTCCGCCCCGACCCATAATTGGAGCCGACCGCGCAGACGAGGATGGGTGGCTAGACACCGCCGGGGCTGCAACCTCTACGGCGATGGAGCCGAATCTCGACCTTGTCCCTTGCGACGCCAGGACTCGAGGTGCCGACTCCTCGCGGACTCAACCCCTGCGCCTCAATCGAATCCGATTGGGCGCCGATCATGGAGTTCACCGCCACGGACATCTTTCAACACTCACCTTTTGGCGACATCCTGAATTCACTAAGGTATCTCTCGCTATCAGGAGAGCCCTGGCCGAATTTCGGTCAGGAAGGTTGGGATGCGGACGACGAAGAAATTCAAAACCCACCCACCACCCACTTTGTAGCCCCTGTCGACGATCTAACCGACATGCTAGACTACGACTCCGAAGACATCGACGGTATGGACAACGATGCCGGAGACGACCAAGAACCAGCGCCTACGGGGCACTGGAAGACCACCTCGTCATATGACATATATATGGTGGACATCCCAAAGGATGGGAATGGCGAGGAAAAAGCGGAGGAGGACTCCTCCAAGAAACAGCCCAAGCGCCGGCGTCAGCGGCGCCGCTCTAAATCCTGCCACAGCAAGAATGGAGATTCCGGCTCTAGAGATAACAACACCCCAGAGAGTGCCGAAGAGAACCCCCTCCAGCAAGATTCAGCACAGGAGGACGGAGAAGCCAGCCCTAACGAGAGAGCGGCAGACGAAGAGGTAGAGGATGATAATTACATGCCTCCCTCCGGAGACGAGGCAAGCCTCAACGACGACGAATTCGTCGTGCCCGAGGATCCCGTCGAACAAGAGCGCTTCAAACGCAGGCTAATAGCCACGGCGAACAGCCTAAAGAAAAAGCAAAGAACAGCCTTAGAGCTGATCAAGACCTGCTAGCCGACAGATGGACTGAAGTCCTTGCGGCCGAAGAGTATGAACTCAAACGCCCCTCCAAAAGCTACCCCAAACGCAAGTTGCTCCCCTGATTACAGGAGGAAGCATATAAACCTGCATCACCAGAGTGCAATACGGCTGACCGACCACCTCGTGGCCGCGACAGAGAGGCCTTTAGGCCCTCCATTAGAACCGTACCCCGGCACCGCTCGAAAAGTACGAAGCCACGGGGGAATGCGCCGGACTTGCAAGACATATTGGAGGATAAGGCAAGACAATCAAGATCGATCAATCGATCACGTGGGCGCCCCACGATGCGCGACGACGACCATCGCGCCGGATACGGCAACTCTGGCCGGGCCGAACACAGTAGACAAAGCTTGTTGGAGCTACGTCGTGATATAGCCCAATATAGAGGCGCCGCACACCCACTATGCTTCAGAGATGAAGTAATGGATCATCAAATCCCCGAAGGGTTTAAACCCGTGAACATTGAATCCTACGATGGCATAATAGACCCCGCGGTTTGGATCGAAGACTATCTCCTTCATATCAACATGGCCCGTGGTGACGATCTTCACGCCATCAAATATCTCCCACTCAAGCTTAAAGGACCAGCTCGGCATTGGCTTAACAGCTTGCCGCCAGAATCAATTGGGTGTTGGGAAGACACGAAGCCGCATTCCTTGACAACTTCCGGGGCACATATGCGACCACCGAGCGCCGATGACCTAAGCCACATAATTCAGCGACCTGACGAATCAGCCGATAGCCCGGACACGGTTCTTAACAAAGAAAATCAAATCGTCGACCGTCCGGATGCAGAGGCCCTCGCAGCCTTCAAACATAACATCTCGCGACGAGTGGCTTGCCCGCACCTAGGACAGAAAAGCGAAATCCATGGCAGCCCCGACATCACTTATGACCCGCTTCACGAGAGAGGACAGCTGGCTAGCCCGCATAAATAACCTCAAAAAAATTCGGCGTCCGGATACCAAGGACCGAATGGCGGTCGCGTCGCAACAAAAACAAACGCCGCGTTAATGGCGATACCACTGAGGATACGGCAGTCAACGCCGGATTCAGAGGCTCTAAACCCGGTCAGCGGAAAAAGCCATTCAAAAGAACTACTCCGGGTCTGTCCAATTTGGACCGAATACTCGACCGCTCCCGCCAGATACATGGCACCCCGAAAAGCCGCCTAATCACACTAACAGGATTGTTGGGTATTCAAGCCGCGAGCAAGTTAATTGTCGAAAACAATGACAAGGGGCTGCATAGCGATGATGAGGAAGAGACCCGGCCGCCAAACAATAGAGGACAGAAGGGTTTCCCCCCACAAGTGCGGACGGTGAACATGATATATGCAACTCACATACCCAAGAGGGAGCGAAAGCGTGCGCTCAGGGACGTATACACGATGGAGCCAGTCGCCCCAAAGTTCAACCCATGGTCCTCCTGCCCGATCACTTCTGATCGAAGGGACCACCCCACTAGTATCCGCCACGGTGGATTTGCCGCATTGGTTTTAGACCCAATCGTCGATGGATTTCACCTCACTAGAGTCCTGATGGACGGCGACGAAGCCCGAACACCTTTATCGGGATACAAGGCGCAAGATGGGCATAGACCCTCAAGGATTAAACCCACAAAGACGACCTTCAAAGGCATCATACCAGTGTAGAGGCCAATTATGCGAGCTCGCCATTACTTTGAAGTGGTCTTGGATCCCCAGATAACTTCCGAAACGAGGAGTTAATCTTCGATATAGTCCCGTTCCGCAGCGGCTATCATGCTCTGCTCGGACGAACCGCGTTTGCAAAGTTCGACGCAGTGCCGCACTTTGCATACCTCAAGCTCAAGATGACAGGCCCTCGAGGAGTCATCACGGTCAACGGAAATACTGAACGCTCCCTCCGAACGGAGGAACACACAACGGCTCTCGCGGTAGAAGTACAGAGCATCCTCTTAAGGCAATTCTCGAGTACGGCTGTTAAGCGACCGCACACGGCCAAACGTGCCCGGAGTAACCTACAACAAGACCACCTGGCACATTCCGAGCACGCGTAGCAATGCAGCCCCAACCCCAGCCCTTGCAAAATTGCAAGATTGGTCCTTCGCGTACATCATTACGCTCTGGAGATACCATGGGCACAGGGGGAGGGGTACGACCACCACAGGCCCAGAATGCGGCTTAACCGCACCAGGGGCTCCCAAGTGTGTCATCCTTCCTTTTTATTTTATTTTCTTATCCACAGGACTCCACTTACTAGAGGCCCTGTCCGGCAGTAGACCTGCCGAACTCACAATGCAACAGCCAGGGAAGGAGAAAGGCTACAACGAACACTCAGGTGGTCTCCATTACGAGCATTAAATATGTTTAATACACCATTCCGCAGCCTACCCCTGGAGGGGGACATGTTTAATAGTCCAATCCCTTGCTTACCGCACTATTTGTATCGCTTACGCATTCATGGCAGTATTTCGAATAAACAATGCATCGCTTTTTGCTTATAATTGCATTTCTTTCTTATACATATGTTCATTTATGACATGTTGCATCCGTACACTCTGAGTGCGGCTAAATACACCAGGGCTTAAGTTCCCGCATTATGGTGTGATAAGTCCGAACACTTTCACAAGTGCGGCACCCGAACTTATAGCATTATATGCATCGGCTCGAATCATGTCTTGGGTCAATAGTTGGGTTTGCCTTGTTCCCACGTTTTGGTACCTTACGCCCGCTGTATCGGCTAAGGTAGCACTAGGAGAACCACCGCGATTGCACCTCGGTTGAGCTGGGCGAGCGCCTCGATGAGAAAGCTAAAACCGACCATCATGATACAAATGAGAGCTGGTCGCTGCTTTCGAGAGGTTTTTTGAGTCCCTAAAGACTTATGCCGCTTAGAGCGAGGAACCGGCTTTGTCCGGCCCAGGCGTGGATAGTGCCCCGAACTCGGTCTTCCGAACACTAGGGGCTTCGCCGAAATTTAAAATTATAGAATTCTCTGGCTAAGTGAGAGTGTTCAAGCATTATAAGTACGGTTGCCTCGTTCATTGTGTTGCGTGCCTCCCTAGATGGACCCAAACATGGGAACAAGAGCGCTCAAGTTTATCCCGAACACCCCAGCACTAGTGGCGTGGGGGCTGAAGCCAACGACTTGCCATCTCTCAAATTTGATAAACGGCCGCACAGAAGGTAATATTTTAAATTAACAAGCGTTTCTTAGCGCACATGAACAAAAGTTTTCACTGCACAGGATAACAAAATGCGAGTTTACTCAAATATTACATCTTTGGAGCACTCACCCGCAATCATGCGGGCACCCTTCAGACACTCTTATAATACATTTGGGCGTGCGATACTCCTTGCTCGCCGGTGGCGCGTCCGTCACAAGCTTCTCAAAGATCCATCCTACCCCAAAGCACCTTTGCACGGCAAGGCCCGACGGGCACCTTCAATGCAAAGCGGATTGCTTGACGACTTCAACCCAGTGGAAACGCATCCACCACCCGCCGCGCCAGTCAAGTAGCTCCTGTGCATGGCCTCCCGAGCCCACAACGAACTATGAGGCCCTTCATGGCCTGTTCGCCACCTTGTGGAGCTCGATCACCGCTTGGTGGTTGCTAAGGGCACTGGATGTCCGGCCTCAAAGATACCGAGACCAAGACCTTCTCCGTCGAGCTCCCTCCTCGGCCCGAGAAAGCGGCAATACAGATACGCTCTGCAGGCAGATCTGCAATGCTCCCCGGAGAGCTCCGAATTCGGGTAAGTAATAGGTAATTCACATTCACATGCTTGCTTTGCATGAAAAATGCCTTACCCGCCGCTATTTTCTTCAAATCCTCGATTTCCCGGAGGGCCTGGTGGGCTTCAGCCTTAGCGGCTTTGGCACTCTCAAGAGGCGACGCAAGCTCGGACTCTCGAGTCTTCGAGTCACGCTCCAAACTCTCATGCTTTTCCACGAGAGCCTGGAGCTCTTGTTGTACCGCCGCCACCCGCGCCTCCTGCTTCTCTCGCTCGGCTCGTTCATTGCAAGATTATGTTCGACGCGGACACTTCCTCCTTCGTGGTCGCCACCTCGTTTGTGGCCCCCAGAGTACCCACGTTATCCTTGTTATTTCTCTTGCAACCAAATCCTTTTCTGTAAGGTACAACTTTAATACGGTGTTACTCACCTTCCTTTTCCTCGAGATGCTTCTTGGCACGGCCGAGCTCGCTCTCGGACCACTCGAGGCTCTGCTTCAAGGTATTGACCTCCATGCCTATGCGGCCGAGGTCAAGCCAATGCACACTGCAAACCCATATTGACATATTTTTAGACTCCTGCGTATATCTTTTTTAGATCCTCATCCGCTTTTGTTTCCAACACCGAACCGAGCATCGTGGGCTACCGTCTATGCGGTATTATATTACACATCTTAAAATTCTTATCTCAAAGCTCGTTAGAAGGTCGCTGCGCAGTTTCGGTCACCTACTTTTGGCGAAATGAACCTTCAATCACCACACTCATGACAAGGTGGTGTTCTTCTTCGATGGAAGCGCCGCTTAGCGCCTCAACAAGATATCCGGCGCCTCGGTTGGGCGGAGGCCGCCCGGTCATAGATCTTGCCCTTCTTACGAAGGGCGCTCACGGACTCGGAACCACCGCAGTTCCGTCGCGGAGTCTGGTGCGGTCCGGGAGGTCGCCTGCGGCACCTCCGGGCCTCCTCCTCCTAGCGGGTCCTTCCCGGATCCCACCTCGATGTCGCTGTGTCACGGGGGGAGGCGGTCGGGATAGAATCCACATCCGACGTGCCCAGGACCCGCCGACGAAGGGAAGATCGCCCTTGGCGGACTATACGGGTTGTATGCGGTGTTAGAAAGACACCGTGTGGCAAAAAAAAAATTATAAATCATCTAGGAGTCCGGATACTTACGATCTCGCCAGGCTTGGCCCTTGAGGGCCACTCCTCGTTGCCGTCGTCAACGCTGGCGGAGCAGTCCGGGAAGGGTCCTTCCTTCTTGACCCTTCGGCCTCCCTCGTTGGGAGGCCTTCCTATTCTTCTCTCCCCACCGGGAGAGGCCTCTTCTTCTCCTCCTCGTCTTCGGGGGAGGAATCCGCCTCGGAGTCATCGGACGATGAGTCCGATATCACCTGACACCGGGAACTCCTTCGGGTTCCCGTGGCCTTCTTCTTGGCCTTCTTCTCCGACACCACGTAAAGTGCCGGGACTAGCAGCCCGTCAAACGGGTGTCCGCTGGTCTTCGAAGGGGAGCCGACAGTTTACTGTCCGGACGCCTTCTACCGATCTGTTAAAGGCATTGGGAGTTTAGATCCCACATAGAGTCAAACTATGGAAAAAAATGAGTGTCCCGTAAAGGATGACATAGCTTACCTCGCCGGCCGGGCGTTGGGTGCTGAATCCGCGATCTTCAGTCGCGGATGCGGGAGCTTCGGCGCCCTTGAACAACACCCTCGAGGCAGCTTCGTACGTCGTGTCGAAGAGCCCGCTCAAGGTCCGGTGCTGTGCCGGATCGAACTCCCACAAATTGAAGGCCCGTTGCTGGCAGGGGAGAATCCGGCGGACGAGCATGACCTGGATCACGTTGATAAGCTTAAGCTTCTTGTTCACCGTGGTCGAAGACAAGATCGAGTCCGGCGGCTCCTCCGAACTACCCCATAGCAAGCCCTTCTCTTTCCAGGAGGTGTGCTGCATGGGGATGCCAGATCTGAACTCAGGGGCCGCTGCCCATTTAGGGTCACGCGGCTCGGTGATGTAGAACCACCCCGATTGCCACCCTTTGATGGATTCCACGAAGGCACCCTCAAGCCAAGTGACGTTGGGCATTTTGCCCACCATGGCGCCTCCGCACTCCGCTTGGCTGCCCTTCACAACCTTCGGCTTGACATTGAAGGTCTTTAGCCACAAGCCGAAGTGGGGCTGGATGCAGAGGAAGGCCTCGCACACGACGATAAACGCCGAGATGTTGAGGATGAAGTTTGGGGCCAGATCGTGGAAGTCCAGGCCGTAGTAGTACATGAGCCCCCGGACAAAGGGATGAAGTGGGAAGCCCAGTCCGCGGAGGAAGTGGGGAAGAAATACGACCCTCTCATGAGGCCTGGGGGTGGGGATGAGCTGCCCCTCGTCGGGCAGCCGGTCTTGCGATGTCGCCGACAGATATCCGTGCTGCAGACTCTCGATGTGCCCTCCGTAATGGAGGAGGCCATCCACTTGCCTCCCGCCTGGACATGGTTGGAAAGGGCCGAGGTGAGATGTGCGGACTTGGTATTGGAGCTCGAGTCTTGCCGGGATGGATAAGCAAAGGAGGAAGAAGGCGTGGGTAAGGAGGTGGATCCTTATCCCCTTATATATGGGCGGATGAAACTATGCGTCCCTACCGGCCTGGTAAAACTCGCTTATCTCCCAAGCGCCGCAATCAATGGCGCGGTTGGGTTACCCACGTCCGTATTGATGGGAATCCCGGAATAAGGGGAATACGATCTCTACTTCGACAAGACGTGCCAAGGAAACCGCTTCGCTAAACGCGCTGAGGTGGTATAATAAAAATGATTCAAGTAAAGGCTTGGTAGTGGTGTGACATCACGCCACAAAATACGTCAGCAGATTGAACTTGTGTAAATATTATTCTCTCTACGGTGGTACGTGGAATTTATTTTGTAGAGCCGGACACTATCCTGGTGTTCACAATCTTCTATGAATTATTCGGAGGAGGAACCCGCCTTGCAATGCCAAAGACAATATGCGCTGGACTCGCTCGTCATTGAAGCCCGGTTCAGGGACTCTTGAGGAGTCTGGACTAGGGGTGTCCGGATAGCGGACTATCATCATCGGCGGACTCCAAGACTATGAAGATACAAGATTGAAGACTTCGTCCCGTGTCCGGATGGGACTTTCCTTGGCGTGGAAGGCAAGCTTGGCAATACGGATATGTAGATCTCCTACCATTGTAACCGACTCTGTGTAACCCTAGCCCTCTCCGGTGTCTATATAAACCGGAGGGTTTTAGTCCGTAGGACAACAATCACAACAACAATCATACCATAGGCTAGTTTCTAGGGTTTAGCCTCCTTGATCTCGTGGTAGATCCACTCTTGTACTACCCATATCATCAATATCAATCAAGCAGGAGTAGGGTTTTACCTCCATCGAGAGGGCCCGAACCTGGGTAAAAACATCGTGTCCCTTGTCTCTTGTTACCATCCACCTAGACGCACAGTTCGGGACCCCCTACCTGAGATCCGCCGGTTTTGACACCGACAAGGACGTTGTAGCCGTGGTGTGTGGCTGCCATGAACTTGGCCAGTGCTGGGTACCCAAGGATGGCATTGTAGGGCAGGTGGATGTCGGCGACATCGAAGTCAATGAGCTCTGTGCGGTAGTTGTTGCGCTCGCCGAAGGTGACTGGGAGGCGAACCTGCCTGATCAGGTGCGTTGATTCGTTGGTCACTCCTGAGAATGGCTTGGTGGGGTGCAGCTGGTAGTATGGGGCCTGGAGCCTGTCGAACGTCTGGACGGAGAGAACATTGAGCCTTGCTCCGCCATCAATGAGAGTCTTGGTGACGGTCACGTTGCTGATGACGGGGAGCAGAGCATGGGGAGTGCGCCAGCGGTGGCCGCGCACTTGAGCCGGTCTGTGGAGTCGAAGGTGATGGCGCACTTTGACCACTTGAGAGGGCGAGTTGCCTCAAGCTTGGGGAGCACCGTGATTGACCTCATGCAAAACCGCTTGAAGACACAAGTGGGAAGCCGGGCTTGTGAGCCTAAGATGCAAAGCGATGGCCCGCGGCTCCTGGAAGCCCCCAGCCATCTCATCCTGATCGTGATCTTCGTTCCTTCTTGGAGGTGGAGGCAGAGGAGGCAAGGCTGCATTGCCCGGAGGGCGGTTCTCACGAGGTTGCTCCCTCCAGTTGCCCTTGCGAGGCTGGTCCTGCCAGCGGTCCTCACGAGGCTGGTCGCGCCAATCCTGTCGCGTCCATCCCAGCGTCCTCCACCTCGGCCACCTCTGCGATAGTAGTCCCGATCGTTGCGCTCGGGGCGTTGGCCGAGGCGCCCATCGCGGAGAGCCGTGATCTCCTGGCAGTCGCTGGTGTTGTGGCTGTAGACGTTGTGGAAGGCGCAGAACGGCCGCTTTCCCTTGGATGACTCGGGGTGGTCGCAGCCGCGCTTGGTCTCTGGCTCTGCCGCAAGCACGGCTGGCCCCTTGCGCTTCGTGTCCTTGGTCTTGGTCTTCTTGTCTTCTGGATCAGCATCAGGGAGCTCGAGGAGGGAAAGGCGTCCCTCCTCAGCCCTCGCACACTTGTTCGCCATGTAGAACATCTCCAGAGCAGTGCAGAGGTCCTCGTGGATGGCGAGCTCCTCCTTCATCTTGACATCGCGGAGGCCATCGGTGAACGCAGAGATGATGGCCTCGTCAGACAACTTGGGAATCTTGAGGCGGACGTTGTTGAAGCGCTGGATATACTTATGCGTGGTCTCCCAGTCTCTTGCTTGACGCCAGCCTGTCGCCCATGTCCGACGGACGGTCGCGAGTGCCCGGAAGTTGGCGATAAAGCGATCGCATCTCCTCCCAGAAGAAGTCAATTTCGGTCGAGTTCGAGAGCCAAGAACGCGCGCCATCCTTGAGGGCCATCGGGAACCAGTTTGCCATGATCTTCTCATCGCCGTTGGCCGCCTCAATGCTCAGCTCGTAGATCTGTAGGAACTCGGCGGGGTCTGCGGTGCCGTCGTAGTGTGGAGGCAGGTCAGGCTTCAACTTGCTCGGCCAAACGACACTGCGGAGCTCTGCAGTAAACGCACGGCATCCTGCCGTGGCCACCGGAGGTCGTCGAGGGGGTGGAACGTGGTCCTGGTGCACGCGCACCGCCACCTCCTATGGCGGCTCGCGAGCCTGGTGCTGGGGTGCTGGAAGCACGCACGCTTCTCCTTTGGGACGTTGAACCACCTGGCAGCTCACGTCGTCCCGAGACGACGCCGAGCGCTGTGGGTCGCGTCGTGGAGCCATACGCCTTGGCTCGACGATGGCGCCCCGGGCCGGAGGCGGAGAAGGAGCCCCGTGCGCGACATTGCCTGCTGCATGTGGTTGCTGAGGCAGTGAGCGAGCCAGCCCGTCGGAGCCCCCGTGCGCGACACTGACGAGCTCGGCAATACGCTCGACCACTCCTCGTAGAGATCACCCACGGGACGGTAGCAAAGGAGCTCCTGTGCCGTGTGCAGAGCGGCCTGCGTGTCCACCTGGCCGTGGCGCGCGTGGGAGAACGAAGCTGCTGGGGTCAGCGGTGCAGCCATCATGGTGCACTGATGGGTGCAGCGACGAAGCTTGCTGCTCGTGGCCGGCAGGGCGTGTGGCGGCGTTGGCCACCGGAGAAGGAGCACGGTAGGCTCAGTCGTCACCCACCGGAGCCGTCTGAGTGACGCGGGCAGCGACCCCGGCCCGAGGCTCGGCGCGAGCCCTGCACGCGTCGGCCATGGAGATATCAGAGCAGAGATGGTTCGAAAGAAGGAAGAGAGGATCCGACGCACCCCTACCTGGCGCGCCAAATGTCGGATTTTGGGATCCGGCAACCCATGAGAGGTTCGAACTCTGGGGTGCGTGCGGAGATCTCAACTTGCCCAGCCTGCCTACTCGCGATCCTCCTTAGCCTAGCGTGTAGAGCTCACAGAGACACAAAGACACAGAGATTGATACTGGTTCGGGCTACCGTTGGGTGTAATACCCTAATCCAGTGTGGTGTGGTGGATTGCCTCGAGGGGCTATGGATGAACTAGTACAAGGATGAACAAGCCTCAGGAGGTGAGGTGTTCTTGAGCTGGTGTGGTGCTCGGGGTGGAAAAATGATCTCCCTCCCACTATGGTGGTGGCTAAGTCCTATATATAGTGGCCTTGGTCCTCTTCCCAAATATAAGCGGGAAGGGATTCCACAACGGCGGGATTTGAAAGGGGACAAGTAGTACAGTCTATCCTGACAAAAGTAGTCTTCGCCTACGAAAAGCCTCTGGTTGTGACGCTGTGGTGGGCTTGGTGATGACCTCCATCCTGCCGTCCTGGCGGTCTTGGTATTGTTGCACCAGAATGGAAACCTTTGGTTGATTCCTCGGGACTCCGCGCCTGTGGCTTGCCTCCCTTGCACCAAATAGGAAACCTGCGCTCTGCACCCGCCTGGTGTCCGCCTGGCCTTGGTCGTCATGGCTCACGTCAGTTGTGCCTCATGAGGTAGCTGCATAGAACTCTTCGCCCCTCAGGAGCCCTTCTGAGGAGGCTAACTCCTTCAGGGGTCATGGCGTCGTCCGCTCGCGAGGCTCGGCCCTTGCCGAGGGTCTTGCTGTGTTGGTGTTGAAGCTGGGCCATACCAGGCCGTCGATGGAGTCACGCGGTGGGCTGCAGGCAGGCAGGACTGGATACCCCCAAGTACAGGACGCCGACAGGTTCCACATGGGCAAAAGTGCCACTACCATTTCTACCACTAGACAAAGGAACTTTCTCACTAGTAGCTTCCCCCTTCTGGGAGTTAGCATCCGTCACCTTGTTAGTGGGATCGACCACTTCCAACGGTGCGGTGCATAATTTGAGACCATCAAGAAAGTTCTTAAGCATGCCTTTGACCTCGGCCGTCATGGAGGTTTTCAATGTGTCCAAAACCACATTGAATTCCTCACGTGAGACCGAGGTTCCCCCATCGGCCGTAGATGAGGTCGGAATAGCACCGGGGTGCTCCTCCTCACCGTCAATGGTGTCAACCATACTCTTTGGACGACAAAGTCCTTAATAAAGAGGCGAGGCTCCGATACCAATTGAAAGGATCGATATAGTTGACTAGAGGGGGGGTGAATAGGCAACTAACAAATTTTAGCTTTTCTTTAACAAATTAAACTTTGCATCAAAGTAGGTTGTCTAGATATGCAACTAGGTGAGCAACCTATATGATACAACAACAATAAACACACAAGCAAGCAAAGCATAGAACACAATATATCTTGCACAAGTAAAGGTAAGAGATAACCAAGAGTGGAACCGATGGAGACGAGGATGTGTTACCGAAGTTCCTTAACATTGAGGGGAAGTACGTCTCCGTTGGAGCGGTGTGGAGGCACAATGCTCCCCAAGAAGCCACTAGGGCCACCGTATTCTCCTCACGCCCTCACACAATGCGAGATGCCGTGATTCCACTATTAGTGCCCTTGGAGGCGGCGACCGAACCTTTACAAACAAGGTTGTGGCAATCTCCACAACTTAATTGGAGGCTCCCAATGACACCACGAAGCTTCATCACAATGGACTATAGCTCCGTGGTGACCTCAACCGTCTAGGGTGCTCAAACACCCAAGAATAACAAGATCTGCAAGGGATTAGTGGGGGGATCAAATTTCTCTTGGTGGAGGTGTAGATCAAGGCCTTCTCAAGCAATCCCTAAAGAATCAACAAGTTTGATTGGCTAGGGAGAGAGATCGGGCAAAAATGGAGCTTAGAGCATCAAAGGAGCTTAGGGATGGAAGAGGTAGTCAACTCGAAGAAGAAGACACCCCTTTTATAGTGGAAGAACAAATCCAACCATTATCCACCAACTCAGCCTGCGACGCGCGGTACTACCGCACCAAACAAGCGGTACCACCGCACGGGCCTGCGATACTACCGCGGGGGACCACGGTACTACCGCTGGCTCGGCAGAGACCAGGTGTCGATGTCAAAACCGGCGGATCTCGGGTAGGGGGTCCCGAACTATGCGTCTAGGCAGATGGTAACAGGAGACAAGGGACACGATGTTTTTACCCAGATTCGGGCCCTCTCGATGGAGGTAAAACCCTACTCCTGCTTGATTGATATTGATGATATAGGTAGTACAAGAGTAGATCTACCACGAGATCAAGGAGGCTAAACCCTAGAAGCTAGCCTATGGTATGATTGTTGTTCGTCCTATGGACTAAAACCCTCCGGTTTATATAGACACCGGAGAGGGCTAGGGTTACACAGAGTCGGTTACAATGGTAGGAGATCTACATATCCGTATTGCCAAGCTTGCATTCCACGCCAAGGAAAGTCCCATCCGGACATGGGATGAAGTCTTCAATCTTGTATCTTCATAGTCTTGGAGTCCGGCCAATGATGATAGTTCGGCTATCCGGACACTCCCTAGTCCAGGACTCCCTCAGTAGCCCCCGAACCAGGCTTCAATGAGGATGAGTCCGGCGCGCATATTGTCTTCGGCATTGCAAGGCGGGTTCTCCTCTAAATTCCTTGTGCTTGCCGAGTAGTGTCCGACTTCCTTATAAATGTTGCGCTCCTTGGCTTCCACGTCCAATAATGGCCCTCTTCCACGTGTCGTGTGAATGCGAAAAGCCAGGGTATTTTTATGTTTTACCCCTAGTCTGCTGAATAAGCCGCCTATAAGAGAGGCGAGGATCTAGATCCGAATCACACCATCCTCCTTCCGCGAGTGTTCATCAAGCGCCTCGACAAAAGATCCACTCCATCATGGACGGTCGACGCTCCTCCTCTCCCGCCTCCCAATTTCCTCGGCAGAGAGATGGGGAGATGTTCGATCCGCATAGCGAGCTAGTGACGCTCCAAGCAGAGGGATATCTTCCCCCAGCCTTTATGGTTCCGGTTCGAGCCGGACTGGCCACCTTCAAGGGCGGAAAGCAGGCGGAGGGCATCCCCAATCCCTCCAAAGGAGAGCGGGTATGCTTCGTCCCTTATCTAATAAGGGGACTCGGATTTCCCGTACATCTGTTTCTCCGGGGGCTCCTGGAGTTCTATGGGCTCCAGCTTCACCACCTTACGCCTGCCTCCATCCTGCACATCGCGGGCTTCGTGGCCCTTTGCAAGCTGTTCTTGGGCATCGAGGCCCATTTTGCACTGTGGAAGAGATTGTTTTGCCTCATACCCCGTTCTCACGAGGGGTCGATATATCAAGTGGGCGGAGCCGAAATATGGCGCATCGCCGGGACCGGATATCTATCCGGTACCCCGAAGAAGGCGTCCGAAGACTGGCCTTCGGAATGGTTCTATATGGAAGACGCCCCGCTACCAGACCCAGTTCAGATCGGCCTCCTAGAGTTCAGCAACGCTCCTCTGAAGAAACGTCTGAGTTGGCGCCCGCGGAGCCCTCAATGGGAGAATGATAGGGACGTCCAATATCTGATGGGCCGGATAAGATTACTGGCTCATTCCGGATTGACCATGATTGGAGTCATGGCCACGTGCATCATGCGAGGGGTGCAGCCACTCCAATATAGGGGCCACTCCATGTGGGATTTCAACGGGGAGGATGACGCCACCCGTCATGGCCGCAAGGGGCCGGGATCGGTTGTTGATCTGGTGAAGATCCTGTCCGGCTTGTACAAGGGGGAGAAGGAGGACTTCCTCCGCGCGAGTCCGTTGAATGGATTCTCCATGAATAACCCTCAGAGCTGGGTAAGCGGATGTTTATCTATCCGATCCATATTCCCAAAGTTAAGTGTCTCACTTTGTGATTTCGACGCAGGAACTGCGCCAGGACGTAGAGAATATACACAGCCCGGCTCCACAACCCGAGGATCCGGAACAATCCCTCGATCCGGCCTCCGAAGAGGATCCGGACATAAAGGTGGAGCCGATCGATGGGGTGTTCCACCAACTTAGCATGGACAATGCTTTGGTTGCCATCACGGCCGACTACCCCGGTTTATCTCCGGCTTCCCAGGTAACTGTGATCGGAGTCCTGATACCACAATTCATCCATGCTTATTTCCGACCACCGTATACTAATGGTACTCCGCAAGAGGTGCCTTTGAGGCCGGAAGCTGAACCTGTGGCGGCTGACCAACAAGGGTCAGCTCGGCCCAGCAGGCAGAAGAGGAGTGCGGCGCGAATCGAGATGTCGCCGCAACGGTATGACGCACCATCGTGTTTAAAGGAAAGATTCCGGGGAGGTATATTGACGCTCATGATTTTTCCAGGAGAAAGAGCGCTCACCGGACTGTGTCCGGAGAGGTTGCCAATCGAGCCTCCGCCAGCCAGGCTCCGACGCCTGGTCCAGAGGGGGAGGCGAACACAAGGCGTGCGCCGGATGCTCCTCCGACGGAGGATGCCGACAGGTTGTTCACCACCAGGTCTGAGGTGGATAGCGCCATGAATCATAGGCGTCGCTAGACAGTTCTTCGTGACGCGTGTTTCTCCCCGGAGGCATTGAATGCCTTTAATGCGGGAGACACGCATCTCCGTGCCGCTCGAGATGGTCTAACCAGGGCCACGGAGCAGTATGTGAAGGACATACGGGTGAGTAATTTTGACAGTTATATATGCCAGTAGCCCCCGAGACTTAAAATAGTTAGAATAACTGATTTAAGGATCATTTGTTGTGCAGGATCTTACGGAGAAGAATACCCACCTGTCCCAGGAGCTGCAAGAGTGCAAGGCCCAACTTGAGGCCGCACTAGCCGCCGTAGGGGGAGCCACAGAGACCACCTCTGGTAATACATACTTCGAAAGATAAGTAATTTGCGAAGTGTGGCGTGTGTATAAGTCTGACAATAATTTTGCAGATGGTGTCGGACTAGATCCGGACAAGCAGCAGCTACTACGCCAGATAAAGGCCGGCGAGAAGGTGCTGACAAGGGTGCGGCAGAAGTAGAATAACCTCCAAGATGCCAACACTCGGGTTGGGCGAGGAACTAAAAGATGTTCGGTCCAAATTGTCTTACTCCGTGAAGGAGAATCATGCGCTTCGTCGCGGCATTTATAGTAAGTGCTTGAACGAACTTTTGAAAACAAGAGTTCGGCGAGGAAGTCGATTAACCAGAATATGCCGGTACGTATGCTCTCAGGCCCTCCTGCAGAGGAAATGCCCGGTTCAACGGGTGACCAGCTTCTCGAGCTGTTGCAACTGCACGAACGAGTTCGACAGGTAATGAGCGGCGTCGCCCAGGCCTTATGACCGTCCGTCTCCCTACCCGAGGGTCTTGGAGGGCTTGCGGAGAAGCTTCAGGGAGCTCGGCGGCGATTCCATCTGTGGAAGATATCGGCCTGCCGTCAAGGCGCCAGGGAGGCCTGGGCCATGGTGAAGACGAGGTACACGAAGGCCGACCCAAACCACATGGCCGAGGTCGGGCCTGTGGGGCCCGATGGTACTATCGCAAGGCAAGGATAGTCAAGCCAGAGAAGGCATGGACATCAAAAATTACATCCGTAACTACTTCCGCTGAGTTTAGAACTATGCAAAAATCAGACACGGTACTACCGCACGACAAGCGTGGTACTATCGTGTAGGGCGCGGATGTAAAAAATTACATCCGCCCCTACTGCTGTTCATGCCGCTGTGCCTGGCCAGGGCTTACGGTACTACCGCACCGAGAGCACGGTACTACCACGTTGGGCGCAGATGTATAAAGTTACATCCGCGCCTACTACCGCTCGGGCAACAGCACCTGACCTGAAACCTACGGTACTACCGCTCCCGTGGAGCGGTACTACCGTGGGCATTTGCGGTACTACCGTGCAGGATGCCGGTACTACCGCAAGGGCATGCAGTAGTACTGCTCAGGGGAGCAGTACTACCGCCTGCCTCAGAACAGCAACATTAGGAGTCCTTCATTTTGTCTAGACATGGAAAGACGGAGGGTGCTCCAAAGAGCCAAAGGAAAGGCGGTGCAAAAAGGAACAAATGTGTACATGAGATTCCACCCAAACCTTTCCAACGCGGACCCCCTCTTAATAGTATGGCTTTCCTACGACTCAAATCCACCAAAAAGAAACGTAGAGAAACGCCGTCTTCAATAGTCTTTGAGGGGCACCAAATCGCCTTGTGTTTAGACATGATATATCTGAAATGCTCAAAGCACACGATTAGTCCGCAAAAGCATTGTCATCAATCACCAAAACTACTAAGGGATAAATATGCCCTTACAGTTGTGATTGCAGTGTTAGGCCCTGAGTACTTGAGGGGGGCAAATGTTGAAGATACATCGCGCTTATTGGCGATGAATGCCAGTAGGGGCTTCCCGGGGATGCTTGGCAGTATAGACTGTATGCACTGGGAGTGGAAGAACTACCGTTTTGCTTGGCAAGGGCAGTATAGGGCCCATGTCAAGGCTTACACTATCATACTTGAGGTCGTGGCCTCACAAGATCTCTGGATCTTGCACTTTCTTCGGCATGGCCAGATCACACAATCATATCTACGTGCTTCAACGCTCGCTGATGTTTGCAAGGCTTGCCAAAGGCAACTGTCCGCCGGTGAATGTTTACATCAAAGGACATAACTACAACAAAGGATATATGCTACCTAGCCGACGGTATCTATTATCAGTGGACCACTATTGTAAAGACAACCTCCAACCCTGACGGAGAGAAAATTGTGGTGTGCGGGCCCCCCTTGTGCGGATATGTAAGGTTCATCCTATAGAGAAGATTCTCGAACGCAGAAAGAAGGGTTCCTCAAGTTGGGTGGGTGTGGTTTCGATAATGTAAAAAGGAGGTTCTTCACATAATGTAAGTGCTTGCGATGGTCATTTTTCAGCTAACCCAGCGCACATGCTCCCATCCTTTGTCATCATCCCCGTGGGGCAAAAATCTAGTGCACATGAAACACACAAAAGGGAGGGTGGGCGGGCAATTGATAATGGGTAGTGTAACTATTCACCATAATCTCCCCGTTGTGTTGATTAACCAATTTCAAAGAGCACATAACAATTTTATCATATTAATCTAAAAATGTGTTTTACAGGGTTAATTATGGTGTGGTCACTAATCGTTGGCATGTAGAACGCCCAAGACGTAAGAAGGGTGAGGGTGGAGGAAGTTGTTGTTGTAATGCCTGGAAAGTAGCTTTGGCTTTAAGGGATAGCCGAACCACTAAATCACGTTGGAGAAGTGAAAAAACCAGTTTACTCCTCTAAACCAGATCTAGCCGATCGCCTCAAATCCAAAGAAAAGTAAAAAAAATACTCCGAGTGACCGCCGAGGAGTATACTCGCCCCCTTGGCGCTGCTCACTCCACCGTCGTCGTCGCCTAATCCACTCCCCTGTCGCCCATACACGCTGCCCGAGACCCATCAGCAGTCGACATTGCCGACTACGGCGGCCACGGCGCCAAAGATGGCGACGACGGGAACAATGACAACAATATTGGCAAGGGCGGGCGGGCGGGCGGCGACAGTGGGGTCGATGGGAGCGTGTGCTGTGACCTAGACGACATCACATACGCGTACCCTTGATCGGGGGTCTGTCCAGAGCTGAGTGGAAGGAGATCGTCGAAAAATCTGATAGCAATTAGGTTTAGCTTGACTGACATTTAAAAAATTTATGAAAACGACACCGAGTTTCAGTTTGTATGTTTAAGTAGTATACTTCTTTGAATCTACTTTGTGTTCATTTGCACCGGATTAGTTTTTAAGCTTTAACTTTGTGGAGTAATTTTACTTCACTGATACTAAATTGGCGGTTTTTTAGTGGTCGGCTGGGTAGGATCAAAAAAATTAAACATAAACGTATTAAAAAACAACAGCAGAAAACGCAGGGGTGCAAGTACGTGGTCCTACGTGAACTAAATGGATTGTTAACTATGCCAGTGCACTCGAATAAAAAGATCAAGACCACGTGATACATGTGATAAGCAATCCAAACTATTAAAAAAAGAATAAAAAGATCGAGAGAGAATGATTTTATCTTTTACGATGCGCCCATGAGCATCCTTTCGGCCGTAGCCCATGCTCTATAATGTTGCGTGCCGTATCGAATGTGGCCGTGGCAGTACGGGAGATCATGATCTCTAGTCTAGGGCTCACGGGTGCTTCTTTCTTTCCCTCTTTTCTTTCCCTACTAATAAACCAGCGATCGTACGTCGCTGACATTTTTGCAAAAAAGTCCCTATGCGTTTACGTATTAAACCCGCAGTACTATTTTAAGTGAATCTGATAAAATCGTTTTCACAAAAAACACCCTGCATCTGCCGGTGCCCGCCGCCGCCGACCGCACCCAGCGCCTCCATGCGCGGGCTCGCGCTCGTGCCTCCCCGCCGCACCGCGCCGCCGGCTAACAGAGCGCCGCCGCCGGAAGAGCGCGCCTCCATGCCCTCTCTCCTTCTTCCCTCCCCTTCCTCCGGTTCTATTTCTCACCTCCTCTCTCTCTCTCTTTTGCAGGAAGCGGAAGCCATGGCTGCCGCCCCGCCGCCCCGCGCCGGCCGGCCATCGGAGCGCCGCTGCTGGACCAACGCGCCACCCTGCCCTCCTCTCCTTCTCCCCCCTCCCTTCGGTTCTATCTCTCACCTCCCTCTCTCTCCTTTGCAGAAAGCCATGGCCGCCGGACCTCCACGCCTCTGCGAGCCCGCCGCCGGCCTGTGACCTCTACGCTGCCTCCAGTCCTCTCTGGACTCCTCCGTCGTATTCTTCTCATTCTCCGACGTTGCCAAGTTCGCCCGAGGAAGAAGCGTCGAGTTCACCGGAGGAACAAGAACATCCGTCCAGCCGTCCATTGTCGCCTGAGCTACACCAGAGGTATGTATCCCCTTGATATTCACTGAATGGAATCCCCTGTTTACATCAAAAGGTACTAAGTTTGTGCAATTTCAGAGTAATGATGGTCAAGATATCCCCAAATAACAGTTATGCTTATTAGTCTTAGAGGATTTTCTGTCCAAGCAGATTTATGTTTTGCAAGAATTAGTCTACTTATTACAGGCAAAACCAGTTTTTCGTCGCAACATGAATTTCCTGATGATATCCGTAGTGTGCTCATTTGCTTGATTTGGACAAGTAGAGCAAGCTTTACAGATTTCAGAATTCAGTTAATGGAACAAGTTAGAATTCTGGTTCCTTTTCAGTGGGCAGTGGGCATCATATATTTTGTATTATGTTGTTGCAAAGTAGTATAGTTTAATTATATGTTTTTACCACTAGCTCTACAAAGATATCTTCCATGGTCCCTGCTTGTATTGCATTGCATACATAACACTATTGTTTGCTAGCTTGACTGAACTTTGGCCGCTACTCCTGCAATGGCCAAAGCATAGGTTGCAACTCGATCTGGGACATGCAGTAGGAAAGCAAGCCACGATTTCTTCTTAGGGTAGTGAGTTGTATCCTTGCCGAAATGTACATCTCGATTCCAGTTTTATTGGACTATTCAAGTGTCAACTCTTCGCATGGATATCTTCATATTTGATCTGTTGGGTTTGTAAAAACTTTATTAACAAATAGTTGTGGTTGCTATGCAAATGGGAATTGTTAGGCTCTTTTATGCTGTAGGAATTTCTGACATGAGCTTGGCCTCATGGAAAAATCATTCGTACTGCAGACATCTCTACCCTTGAAAGCTAATCACCGGAAAGAATCATTTGTTCAGTTATCAATTAGCTTTGAAGTGGCATACACATGAATAGATATCTCAGCGTGTACTACAAACAACTTATGTTGGATATGTGTGCTTTTCAACATATATTTGAAGTGTAACAAGCCTTTCCCAGTTGGATCTATTCTGAACATATGAGTTTATCTCCTGAACCCATGTTTACTTCCTGAACATAGAGTAGCAAAACTGAAAGTATATATATATATATATAGCTTATGTGTACTGTACTTTCAGTAATATAGATGCCAATATCATTACCTTTTTCAGTTAGGGGGTGGTGGGGATTCACTTTGCGATAAATCTGATTGATAGTTACTGCTCTGGTCTTTATTTTTTTGCGTAAGTCTACTTAGTAGCAGTGATCGTACGTGTTTGCTTATCTTTTACGAAGCTTCGTATTACATCAGAGTTAAGGTAAACTCAAGTTAGCATTTCTGGAATAACATAATTGTGTTAGCATGGAAGGATGAGTACTCTGAAGAAAATAGGATGAGGCTATAACTAAGAAACATCAGGCCGAGATTAACATTATATTACTGTAAAGGACAAAGGGTCTGCTGCTATACAATCGTATTTTCTGCCATGGGTGGCTTCAGAGATGTTGTGTTCTGTGCCATGGGTTACTTTTTCTTTCTCATAAAGTATTTTTTAGTTGCATGTATATATCACATTGCCAATATTTGCATGTGTGAGTTGAATGATGCACTTGGTAGGATCAAAGGTTCAAAACTTCTGCATGTGTTGCTGCAACATAGCATTAATTTCTCCCAGAGAAACCGTAAAGTCGAACAATTCCTAGCATTACATCATGGGCAGACTAATAGTTCTCCACGTTTTGTCAACGTGACAAGAACTGGATGCTATATGATAAAGAGTCATGTTCATAAAGAGGGTATTTTCTCTCTTAGGGGTTGCTTTGCTTACCTGTAGGATTTTCATCTTTTTGTCTTTTTAGTTAGTTTGTTTACCCTCTTTCTGTACAACTCTTTTTAGTTAGTGAAATAATCTAAGGCAAATTGGCATAAAGGTGTATTTATACAAAACTGAAACTATATATTCACTTTGGCTTGATATTGTAACAAATGCCTGTGCATTAATTTGTACAAATACTGCCAATTCTGACTAAACCTGTTTTCATCTCCAAATTTAAGAGGGGACAGTCTCACATGATTCAGTAGATTTATTTGTACCTAGCTGATTGTGCTGTGCATTAACACCAGTGAAAGGAAGGACGAAGAAGGGGGGCTTAGTTGCAGCATCACCATGATTGCCCTCCTTGTTGTAGAATTATATGTTGGTGTGACCTCTGTTTGATTTGGCCTGGTTTTGATGTCTCTGCTGTGTGTGCGCGTGCAGGTGCCAAAGGTGTCCGATCTAACTAAGGTGGAGGCCAAGGAGGTTTAGCTCTCGGACATTGCACCAGTGACGCTGGATAATACCGACATGCATACTGTGAGTTTCATTTATTCAGATTGAGACCTTTCTTCCTGTTATTTTGCCTTCAAAACTGAAAAAAAGTGATGCTAATTCGCTAAAGGTCAATGTAGTCATCAGCCTGTATGCTCTCAATCTCCTGGCAGAGTATTTTCCCTTAAATGATGCTACTGTCACATGATGCATATCATGGTTCTTTGGCCTTGGATCAATTTATTCTGCATTTACATGATATATTGCTTCTAGCCAATGAAATTTGATCCACATTTGTGTGTGTATGCATATCCTATACTGGAAACTTGTGCTTTGCCCATTATATGATTATACTAGCGGGCAGAGGCGCGGCGGCACGCCGCGCTTGTGAAACAGCCCATCTAAATGCTTGTTGTTGGTTTCGCAAGAGAAAAACAATAACTGCATATCAGCTCTCATTTTTACTTGCATATAGTGCTACTTGAATTGCTTCTAGAAATATTTACCTGACAGCAAAGTGTTTTGCTGTATTCACATTGCCAATACTAAAAAATTGAAGACAGTGTAAGCAAAGATGGGGAAATTCTCTAGCTGAGACTGCATCTCTACTGCCAATATTTTTTTAGCAAGCAAATTCTCAACGGAAAGTCACTGCTTTGTAAATCTTCTTGGCATCGTGAAGATCAAAATTTCGAATTCGGTAGAGAGCGCCTTGCTTTCAGTTTATTCTTGAACTTGTTTGTTTTATGTTGTGGCACCATTTACTCCATGGTAGTTCCCTGTCAGAATAACTTAATTTTTCATTAGACACGGTCCTAAGCTTTTTACATGAAGCAAAACATAATAAAATATAAGGTATGTGTTTGATCTAACCAGACAGTCCACCATGACGAAAACCAGTTCAGGTAGTGTTCCTGCTTTTTGTCTTATGAATTCTCATACCCTAGGAATTCGTCCAAGGACCGTCGGAAGATCAGAATTGCGGCTAATGTCCCTTAAGAGGTGTGTCGTGCATATCTATAGTTTTTTGGCATGTACAAAATATTTGGCAAATTGCAAAACAAAAATTACTATTTTTCCTGAATGTACGATTTTTTTATAAAGTTCAATTGTTGGCAATTAGAAGCAATATAGGCAGACCTTTTTCAGTATTGTTAATGAATTTCCTTGTAACTTGATTAAATAATTCAGGAGTGTACGCATTATGCAAGCTGGGAGAAAAGAGACTCCAGTGCAGCTCCTCTTTCTCTCCATCTCTCTCTCCCTCTCAAGATTATTAGGGAAGGAGCGATGGATTGGGGTGGGTAGTGCTCTAGATTATTCGGTGGCCCTCAGCGGCAGATCCTTGAAAGAAAGTTAAAAGAAGTCAATTTTTTTGCATACAACGTGTCAGCCTAGGAGTGAGCACCCACCAGCGCCTCAAATGCATGGCATGGGCTATAGCTTACCCCTTTAATTCTTTCATATATTAGAAGTAGACAAATGCAAATGTCCATAGTAATAAACTTGTGGTCACAAGATTGCTAGCTTAAAGTTTGCTAGATTATGTAAATGGGTAATTTTGTTGCCTGCTTTTTAGGTTTCCATAGTATGACTCATTCTACATAATGGCAGGCAAGAAAAAATAAAATAGCTTGACTATTCCATGCACAACTATTCTTTCATCGAATGAGACCGCGGATCTGAATTAGGTCCTGACAAATTCCATTAGGATATAAGAAGTGTTGTGTAATGCCACACAGAGCATGTTCAAAAAATATCGCCCGTTGCAACGCACGGGCATTTGTACTAGTTTACTACTACGGCGGCATGCAATCGTCTGTCATACACCCAGTTCGATATCACTATAAAGAATGTGAGAAACGAGAGAGAGATGTTTATGCGGCACACATTATTCATTCATCATAAGGAGAATATATACAGGGTGCGGCAGTAACATAATCGGCTAACGAGAGCCCTAGCAAGCAGAAGATCGTGCGAGAGATGGGCACGTCGATCATGGAGATTCGGTTGCGTACGAGCGAACTAACGGCAGCCATGTTGGGCTGGCGTGGGAGCCAAGTTGGGCCGCCATGATGGGCTATATACAAGGCCTGTTTCAACACCCCCCCCTCGCAGTCGAAGCCTCGCCATTGGAGATGCAGAGACTGGAGCAGAATCCCCGGAACACCGACGGCGGAGCCCTTTCGTCATGACGCTTAAAGTCAGCCGGAGGTGGGAACATGAACGACGCGGACGTCGCCGAGTGCCACCTTCTCGCGCATGAAGTGGATGTCGAGCTCGATGTGCTTGGTGCTGCGGTGATGGACGGGGTTGGCGGAGAGATACACCGCCGAGACATTGTTGCAGTAGACCACCGTCGCCTTGGAGACGCCGCAGTGGAGCTCTGTCAAGAGCTGCCGCAGCCAGGAGCACTCCGCGACCACGCTATAACGGCGCGCAGACTCGCCTCCGCGACCGAGCGAGACACGCGGGTCGGGCGTTTGACGACTGTGACACCAAAGGGCCCCATGTAGATGCAGTAACCGGAGGTGGAATGCCTCGTGCCGGCCTAGTCGGCGTCGGAGTACGTGACGATGTCCCGTGAGGGCGAGGCGGCGAGGGTGAGGCCGAGCGAAGGCATCCCGCAGATGTACCGCAGAATCCTTTTCACCAAGGTCCAGTGAACGTCGCGCGGGGCATGCATATGCAGGCAGACTTGCTGCACCGCGTACTGGAGATCGGGACACATGAGCGTCAGGTACTGCAGTCCACCGACCACGCTGCGGTAGAAGGAGGCGTCGGCAGGGCACGCCGTCTTGGCCGGAAAGCTTGCCCGCGGTGTCGATCGGCGGGAGGCAGCCTTGCGCCACCATGCCGGTAGCGATCCAAAGAACTCGAGGGCATACTTGTGCTGACAGAGAAAGAAGCTGTCGGGGCGACGCGTGACCTCGACGCCCAGAAAGTAATGGAGCGCGCCGAGGTCCTTCAGGGCAAACTCACGCTGGAGAAGCTCGACGAAGCGATGAAGAAGAGCGTCGGACGAGGCGGCCAAGACGATGTCGTCGACGTACAGGAGAAGATACGCCATGTCATTGCCGTGGGTGTAGACGAACAGCGACGCGTCAGATCGGGTGATGACGAAGCCGATCCGCACCAGGAACGCGGCAATCCGCTGGTACCAGGCCCGCGGGGCTTGTTTGAGGCCGTAGAGGGAGCGCGAGAGCAGGCAGACATCGTCGAGGCGCGCCGGGTCGACGAAGCGGCCGCATTGCCGCAAAACACCGCTTCGTCAGCGGCTATGCGAAGCGCTCGAGACGTCGAGTTGGTGGACAACCCAACGGCGCGAGACGGCGAGCTGGAGGACGCAGCAGATGGTGCCCGGCTTGACGACTGGCGCAAAGGTCTCAGTGAAGTCGAGGCCGGCGCGTTGCCGGAAGCCGCGGACGACCCAACAGGCTTTGTACCGGTCGAGGGAGCCGTCGGGACGAAGTTTGTGGCGGAACACCCACTTCCCGCTGATCACATGAGCGCGCGGAGGGCGCGGAACGCCACGCGGCGATTCCGCGGCGGCGTCAGACTCGCTTACATCGCGCGCGCGAGAGCATCCCGGAGCACCGAGTGGACGGACGCCGGGAGCGGCGAGGGCGTGGTCGTGGCACCGCATGCACGCATTTCGCGGAGGAGTACTTCCTACCGACAATGAATGCCCGCGCGCGCGGGGGTGACGACGCCGGAGCCGGAAGGAGCTGCAGGAGGGGCGACCTCGAGGCCATCAGGCACCGAGTCGCCGGACGCAGGTGATGGCGATGGCGAGGCGGGGCCGGGCGAATAGGAAGCCGGGTCGGTGGAGGTCGTCGTGCCAGCAGCGGCTGACGAAGAGGAAGCAGCGATGGCACCGTGTCCTGACGAAGAAGCCCGCGCATCACCAGAGGCGGGCGAGGGCGCCACCTCCAGCTGGCAGTCGGCGGCAGAGCGCCACGGCAAAGGGCGTGACGACGCGAGCGGTGTGGCTACTCACAGGCAGCTCGCCAGAGGCTGTGCGGGCGATCCGGCAGATGAGCACAGCGCACGGCCATGGCGACGGCCGGCAAAGGCGGCAATGATGCGGAGACCTGTTTGAAGGGGAAGGTAGATTCGTCAAAGCACACATGCCTGGAGATGATGACGCGCCCAGATTCCGGATCGTAATAACGAAACCCCTTGGTGTTGGAAGGATACCCGAAGAATACGCAGGGAACGGATCGAGGGGCCAGTTTGTGCGGGGAGGTGGCGAGGAGATTAGGGTAACAGAGGCACCCGAATACCCGATGTTCATTGTAGGACGGGGGATGACCGAAGAAGAGGTGGTGGGGGAGAAGTTGCCGCGCGCGCGGCACGGGCGGGCGTTGAGAGCACGGGTGGCGGTGGAGAGCGCCTCGGGCCAGAATCGGAGCGGAACGCTGGCATGGAGAAGGAGAGCGCGGACGTTGTCGTTGAGCGTGCGGAGGACGCGCTCTGCGCGCCCGTTTTGCTGTGAGGTATATGGGCAGGTGAGGCGGAGGATGGCACCATGCGCGGTGAGCAGAGAGTGCACGCCGTGGTTGTCGAATTCGCGCCCGTTGTCGGTATGGAGGCCGAGGATGGGGCGAGAGAACTGTGTGTGGACAAAGGCAAAGAAGGTGGTGAGAGTGGTGATCACGTCCGATTTGCGACGGAGCGGAAAAGTCCAGACAAAATGCGAGAAATCGTCAAGCACCACCAAGTAATATTGAAAACCAGAATTGCTAATAATCGAAGAGGACCATACATCACAATGCAACAATTCAAACGGGAAACTAGAAACATGATGTGAATCGGGAAAGGGGAGGCGAGTGCTCTTGCCCAAGCGACAAGCGGAGCAGGAGTGTTTCACACTCTTATTACATTGAAAGAAAGAACTACGAAGGAGCTGATGCATGGTCGAGGCGCCGGGGTGCCCTAAGCGCGCATGCCAGAGATCGACACCCAAGAAGGAGAGCGACGGCGCGCGGTCGTGAGCGACGATCGCAGAGGATAGAGATCTCTGTGGTGTTACATCGAGCAAAGACCATCTTGGTCCGCATATCCTTAATGGAAAAACCAAAAGCGTCAAATTCGATCGTGATGTGGTTTTGGCGTAGTAAGAGCACGAACGGAGACAAGGTTAGTAATCAAATGAGGAGAGACAAGAACATCATATAAACGAATGGGAGAATGTGGAGAGGGAGGAGAATTCATCATGGTGTGTGATGGGAAAGGAAGAACCATCACCCACCACGATGCGACAGAGTAGAGTAGGGCGAGAATTGGAGAGAATACTGTGGTGGTGGCCATGCGGGAGGAGGCCTCAGATCCATGAACCACTGTCGTTGCGGTGTAGTTTGCCGGCGAGGAGCTTGGTGCAGAGCCGAGAAGGGCAGATCTCGGAGGTCGACGCCTGGCGTGGTTCTTGAGCCAGCGGCAAGGGCATGGGCGCCATCGCTGGGTGGTGGAGTCGGGTAGCCGCCGAGCCGGGACGAGGCCAAGAATACCGATGGCCGGCAGGCGCGCCGAGGATGCCAGCGAGGAGCGTCGGTGGCATGGCCCAGCGTGGACGACGCCGGTCCAGGGTTCACCTCCCAAACCAGTGGCGCCGGAGCAGGGCGGCGACGGGAGGGCGCCAGCAGAGCTCGGTCAGTAGCGCTGCGGCGCGGCCGTGCCCCGCTTCTTCTTGGGCGGGGCGGATGGAGAGGTTGCAGCGGGGCCGCCGGAGGCGCTGGGTTGCGGGATCGGCGCGACGAGCGCAGCTCGAGTCTTATTCAGCCATGGATCGCCAGATCCGCCGCCTCCTCGAGCGCAGAAGTCGACGGCGCGAGCGAACGTCGGCTCGGTGGTTGAGGTTGGAGGCGGCGTTGGCGTAGTCCGGACCGAGCCCCGGATCAGATTGGTGAGCATGGTGGCGTCGGAGACGGGGGCGCCCACGTCACGGAGCTCGTCCGCGAGCACCTTAAGGCGCAGGCAGTAGTCGGAGAGCCCCATGCCCTCCTGGGAAAGACTGTAGAACTCGGTGGTCAGGAGTACCTGGCGCTGCAGCTGGTTGTCGAGGAACAACTGACAGATGGAGGTCTAGACGCCCAACGCCGAGTCGTCGTCGCGGATCACGTGCGAGAGGATCTCGCGGCTGACCGTGCGGTAGAGCCACTTGACGATGGTGGCGTCCACTCCCATCCAGTTGGCGTCGTCGTGCATGGCACGGGAGTCAACCGAGCCATCGACGTGATCCCGAATCTGGAATTCGCGGAACGTCAACGAGAAGTAGGTGCGCCAGGTGGAAAAGGAGGGAGTGTGGAGATCCAAGACTATGGGAACGTGGTCCTGGATGTGGAGAAGACGAAGGCTGGCAGCAGAGGCGGGTTCAAGGACGGCGAAGGGGTTGACCTCGCCGGAGAGGGAGGAGTGGTGAGACGCCATAGCCAGCAAGAGGGAAGCGGAAGCGTGGACGATCAGTAGAGAACAAATGATACCATGTGAGAAACGAGAGAGAGATGTTTATGCGGCACACATTATTCATTCATCATCAGAAGAATATATACAGGGTGCGGCAGTAACAGAATCGGCTAACGAGAGCCCTAGCGAGCAGGAGATCGTGCGAGAGATGGGCACGTCGATCCTGGAGACTCGGTTGCGTACGAGCGAACTAACGGCAGCCATGTTGGGCTGGCGTGGGAGCCAAGTTGGGCCGCCACGATGGGCTATATACAAGGCCTGTTTCAACAAAGAATACCAATGTCAGGCATTCAACATCCATTGGGCCAAGCGCCTCAACCCATCACCCTCCTCTTGCCGTCCGCAGTTTTGCAGTTAGCAGCCATATCCAGCGGTAGCTCCGCCTCGTCTCGGTTCGCGAGCAGCAGGAGAGCCCCTCTCCCCTACGCCGGGAACCCGCTGGACTACGGGCCAGCTGTTTTTTGCAGCTGCGGCGCAAAGGCAGCCCGTCTGACCTTGTGGACAGACGCCAACCCGGGTCGGAGATACCTGTTTTGCTCACGGGTGACGGTGAGCACGCAGTTCATCTTTTTCCTATCGCATGGCTTGGTCAATGGGCGGCGACATGTGTGAAAAGCCAAGCTTTTGTAATGGATGCAGGTTTGCCGCCATCCTCTCTGGCACTGGCTTTATCCCAAGCCGAGCCCTTGCGTGCGTGCGTGAGTTTTTGGTGGATATGCGTGACAGGATCCGTCTGCTGGAGAAGGAGAACGACGTACTACTAAACAAGAGTTCTGACCAGCAGCGTGACCGGAGTTGGCGTTCGCTGATCGCTGTGGCTGCCTTTGCTTCGTGCATGTCGGTCGGTTGACCTACCGGTATGTGTCGTGGTTCATATCGTTGTCTATTGTTTGTTAGATGATTTTAAGCTAATAAACTAGCAGTGTTCGTCAAGAGCAGTATTAGCACTAATCTTGGAGACCTCAAAATAAATTGGCTTAAAGCCGAGCTCGAGCGGATCAACTCGGCCAAAATCAATGCACCAGGAAAAAACAACCGATTGCTTGTCGTCCTTGTCCGGTCTGAGCAATCAAATAATCCAAGGGAGGAAACATCAACTATATCGAGCACACCACACAAGCTCACACACCGTTCGCTCGCTTGCATTTTTCTGGGCTACCCTTCCAACATCAGAGGTTGTCTATGCTATGATCCTATATCCCATCGCGTGTATACCTCGAGACACGTGTACTTTTTCGAGAATGTATTTCCTTTTCAGCAGGTACCCCCATCTGTCGAGTCTTCCGGCGGAGCTTCTCACCGCGCCCACGATGCTCGCGGCCTGCACATAAGAAAATACGATACAAACAAAAAATTATAGCCTGGTTGGATTCGAACCGGTGACCTTAGCTGTACGGCTGCATCGTCAGCCACTGCACCTAGCGACTCAGATTGGTTGTAGGTACAACGTAAACTTGAAGTATTATGTACGGAGGCAGATCTGGTTTTTAATCTTTTCATTCAAAAGAATGTATAATGTTTTCCTGAACAAATTTTGAAACTCGAACAACTGTTAGTGTTTTCTTTCTGGAAAACGTGAACAGTTATTCAAAACATGAACAAAAGTTTATTGCTTTTTTCATATAACGATGAATGATTTTCAAATATACATTGAACATTTTTTAGATATACGATGAACAATTTTTAACTACACAGTAAATGTATTTGTGATATACACTTAACAAAATTTTGAAACATATTGAACATTTTTGAGATATACGATGAACAAATTTTATACGTTGAACATTTTTTTAAAAATAATCTGAACCATTTTTAACTACACATTGCACAATTTTGTGTATGTACGCTTAATAATTTTGTGTTCACAGTTTTAAAAATGATATACCCATTGAACATTTTGTGATATACCCTGAACAATTTTAAATTGCGAACCAAATTTGTAATAGTGAATAAAATTTTAAACTGTGAACACTTTTTTGAAACGATGAACAAAATTTGGGATGTCAAAGCATTTTTTTGAACAAATATTAAGTATACAAATAAAAACGAAAAATAATAAAATGAAATAAAAGGAAAAAAAGAGAAAAAAAACGGAAACAGAAAAAAGAAAGAAAAAACAAAAAAACAAAACAAGAAAAAACCGAAAAAAACAGTTTAGGGAACCTCCTAGAAGGTTCCCAAAACCGGGTGCTGGCTCGAAGTGGGCCGACCCGTGTTGCCTCCGTCGCTCGCTTCGCTTCAGCGAAACAGCGACGATCGGACGCACGCGAGCGTCATACAGGATCTACCAGGAAAAACACGCATGAGAAAAATAAACTTGGGCTGGAAAGTTCGCACCTTGGGCCGACGGTTCTCCAGAGCGGCTGGAACCGAACGCGGACGGCCCTGCGCACTATTGGGCTCTCGCAGACATCGTGGTCCTGCCGTCGCTATAAGAGAAAATAACCACCTAAAGCTTAATAACACGAAAATGCAAAGAAGGAAAGTGGAGGGACCAGATCCCAACATGAATGAGTGCTCGTGATTGCAACCGCCCAAATATATATATATATATATATATATATATATATATATATATATATATATATATATATATATATATATATATATATATATAGTCCTTGTAGCTTGCTACGACTTGGGTTCATACGTTGTTGATCGACACGTTCATTGCTGGGTCATGTATGCATGTCCCTGTATGTTAGCGCCATCTTGGGTTTACGACTAGTCATGTCGACTTTGTCATATGGATGCTATTGGCACTATCATATACGTGAGTCAAAAGGCGCAAATGGTCCCGAGCCAGGTAAGGTGGCACCCGTGGGAATACCGTGCGTGAGGCCGCAAAGCGATATGATGTGTTACATGCTAGATTGGTGTGACTTAGGATCGGGGTCCTGACTAGTATGCCATGCTGTGTACCAAACCTGTAGTGTACCTTGCCAATGAGTTTGGCAATGGGGTACAATAGTGATCCAGGAGTAGATCACTAGATAACGGTAAATTATCCTTCGAGGACTAAGGAAATGTTTCTCGGTTATGGAGGTGATAAAGGGTTCATCGTAAAGGGTTCCAACAATGCAAGCTTTAACACTAATCTAGATGACTCTAAGTCTCAGCCTGGATACATATTGAAAGTGGGAGCAATTAGCTAAAGTAGCACCATGCAGAGCATCTAGACATAGAAATTTGCAAAATACGTACGGATCTAAATGTGACAGACCCGTTGACTAAACCTCTCTCACAAGCAAAACATGATCACACCTTAGTACTCTTTGGTGTTAATCACATGGCGATGTGAACTAGAATATTGACTCTAGGAAACCCTTTGAGTATTGATCACATGGCGATGTCAACTATGGGTGTGTTAATCACATGATGATGTGAACTATTGGTGTTAAATCACATGGCAATGTGAACTAGATTATTGACTCTAGTGCAAGTGGAAGACTGAAGGAAATATGCCCTAGAGGCAATAATAAAGTTGTTATTTTATATTTCCTTATTTCATGATAGATGTTTATTATTCATGCTAGAATTATTAACCGAAAACTTGATACATGTGTGGATACATAGACAAAACACCATGTCCCTAGTAAGCCTCTACTAGACTAGCTCGTTAATCAAATATGGTTAAGTATCCTAACCATATACATGTTGATGAACGGGATCACATCATTAGGAGAATGATGTGATGGACAAGACCCATTCGTTAGCTTAGCATTATGATCGTTCAGCTTTATTGCTATTGCTTTTTTCATGGCAAATACATATTCCTCCGACTATGAGATTATGCAACTCCCGGATACCGGAGGAATGCCTTGTGTGCTATCAAACATCACAACGTAACTGGGTGATTATAAGGATGCTCTATAGGTATCTCCAAAGGTGTTTGCTGGGTTGACATAGATGGAGATTAGAATTGTCACTCCGAGTGTCGGAGAGGTATCTCTGGGCCCTCTAGGTAATACACATCATAAGGAGCCTTGCAAGCAAAGTGACTAATGAGTTAGTTGCAGGATGATGTATTTGTTGGGGAACGTAGTAATTTCAAAAAATTTCCTACGCACACGCAAGATTATGGTGATGCATAGCAACGAGAGGGGAGAGTGTTGTCTACGCACTCTCGACCGAAGCGAAGCGATCACAACGTAGAGGAAGTAGTCGACGCTCTCCTCGCGATCCAACCGATCCCAGCGCCGCATTACGGCGCCCGAAGTTCTTGACACACGCATAACTCGGTGACGCCCTCGGCTCCGATCCAAAGAAAGCTCCGGAGACAGAGTTCCACAAGACGATGGCGCAGGACGATCTTGATGTTCTACCGACGCAGGCTTCACCTAAGCACCGCCACGATATGACCGAGGTGGATTATGGTGGAGGGGGCACCGCACACGGCTAAGGAACGATCTCAAGGATCAACTTGTGTGTCCTAGGGTGCCCCCCGCCCCATATATAAAGGAGCAAGGGGAGGGCCGGCCGTCCCTAGGAGGCGCCAGGGGGGGAGTCCTCCTCCTAGTGGGAGTAGGACTCCCTTCCTAGTCCAACTAGGAAGGAGGAAGGGGAAGGAAGGAGAGGGAGAGGGAGAGGAAAGGAGGGCCGCCCTCCTTGTCCTATTCGGACTCCCCATGGGGCGCCACCTCCGGCGCAGCCCTCTCTCCCTCTTGGCCCATTAAGGCCCATTACTTCCCGGGGTTCCAGAACCCTCCCAAGACTCTGTTTTCTCCGAAACTTCCTAACCTTTTCCTGTTCAATATAGCCGTTCAATATATCAATCTTTATGTCTCGACCATTTCGAGACTCCTCGTCATGTCCGTGATCACATCCGGACTAACTCCTTCGTACATCAAAATACACAAACTCATAATATAACCGCCATCGAAACCTTAAGCGCAGCGGACCCTACGGTTCGAGAACAATGTAGACATGACCGAGACACGCCTCCGGTCAATAACCAATAGCGGACCTCGATGCCCATATTGGCTCCTACATATTCTACGAAGATCTTTATCGGTCGACCGCATAACAACATACGTTGTTCCCTTTGTCATCGGTATGTTACTTGCCCGAGATTCGATCGCTCGGTATCCAATACCTAGTTCAATCTCGCTACGCAAGTCTCTTTACTCGTCCGTAATACATCATCTCACAGCTAACTCATTAGTTGTAATGCTTGCAAGGCTTAAGTGATGTGCATTACCGAGAGGGCCCAGAGATACCTCTCCGACAATCGGAGTGACAAATCCTAATCTCAAATACGCCAACCCAACATCTGCCTTTGGAGACACTCAGTAGTACTCCTTTATAATCACCCAGCTTATGTTGTGACGCTTGGTAGTACCCAAAGTGTTCCTCCGTAAACGGAGTTGCATAATCTCATAGTTATAGGAACATGTATAAGTCATGGATAAAAGCAATAGCAACATACTAAACGATCGGGTGCTAAGCTAATGGAATGGGTCATGTCAATCAGATCATTCAACTAATGATGTGACCTTGTTAATCAAATGACAAGTCCTTTGTCCATGGTTAGGAAACTTAACCATCTTTTGATTAACAAGCTAGTCTAGTAGAGGCATACTAGTGACACTGCTTGTCTATGTATTCACACATGTATTATGTTTCCGTTAATACAATTCTAGCATGAATAATAAACATTTATCATGAAATAAGGAAATAAATAATAACTTTTATTATTGCCTCTAGGGCATATTTCCTTCAGTCTCCCACTTGCACTAGAGTCAATAATCTAGATTACATAGTAATGATTCTAACACCCATGGAGTCTTGGTGCCGATCATGTTTTGCTCGTGGAAGAGGCTTAGTCAACGGGTCTGCTACATTCAGTTCGTATGCATCTTGCAAATTTCTATGTCTCCCACCGACCAAGTCCCTGATGGAATTGAAGCGCCTCTTGATGTGTTTGGTTCTCTTGTGAAATCTGGATTCCTTCGCTAAAGCAATTGCTCCAAGATTGTCACAAAAGATTTTCATTGGACCCGATGCACTAGGTATGACACCTAGATCGGATATGAACTCCTTCATCCGCACTCCTTCATTAGCTGCTCCGGTCGCTATGTACTCCGCTCACATGTAGATCCCGCTACTATGCTTTTTTAGAACCGCACTAACCGACTCCTCCGCTTAGTGTAAATACGATCCGTCTGCGATTTAGAATCGTCTCGGATCGTTGTCAAAGCTTGCATCAACGTAACTGCTTATTTATGAGCTCTTTGTCACCTCCATATACGAAAACATATCCTTAGTCCTTTTCGTATTTCAGATGTTCTTGACCGCTGCCTAGTGATCCACTCGATTACTTTGGTACCTCCCTGCTAAGCTTATAGCAAGGCACACATCAGTCCGGTACACAAGATTGCATACATGATAGAGTTTATGGCTGAGGCATAGGGAACATCTTTCATTTTCTCTATCTTCTCATGGTGGTCGGGCATTGAGTCTTACTCAACTTCACACCTTGTAACACGTGCAAGAACCCTTTCTTTGCTTGATCCATTTTGAACTTCTTCAAAATTTTGTCAAGGTATGTGCTTTGTGAAAGTCCAATTAAGCGTCTTGATCTATACAACAACAACAACAAAGCCTTTAGTCCCAAACAAGTTGGGGTAGGCTAGAGGTGAAACCCGTAAGATCTCGCAACCAACTCAAGGCTCGCACATGGATAGCAAGCTTCCACGCACCCTCGCCCATAGCTCGCTTTTGTCGATACTCCAATCCTTCAGTCTCTCTTAACGGACTCCTCCCATGTCAAATTCGGTCGACCCGCCTCTCTTGACATTCTCCGCACGCTTTAGCCGTCCGCTATGCACTGAGCTTCGGAGGCTCGCGCTGAATATGCCCAAACCATCTCGCATTTATGTTGGACAAGCTTCTCCTCAATTGGTGCTACCCCAACTCTATCTCAGATATCATCATTCCGACTCGATCCTTCCTCGTGGCCACACATCCATCTCAACATACGATCTCCGCCACACCTAATCGCTGAACATGTTGCCTTTTAGTCGCCAACACTCCGCGCCATACAACATTGCGGGTCGAACCGCCGTCTGTAGAACTTGCCTTTTAGCTTTTGTGGCACTCTCTTGTCACAGAGAATGCCGTAAGCTTGGCGCCACTTCATCCATCCGCTTTGATTCGATGGTTCACATCTTCATCAATACCCCATCCTCCCCGCAACATTGACCCCAAATACCGAAGGTGTCCTTCCGAGGTACCACCCGCCATCAAGGCTAACCTCCTCCTCCTCACACCTAGTAGTACCGAAACCGCACATCATGTACTCGGTTTTAGTTCTACTAAGCCTAAACCCTTTCGATTCCAAGGCTTGTCTCCATAACTCTAACTTCCTATTTACCCCGTCCCGACTATCGCCAACTAGCACCACATCATCCGCAAAGAGCATACACCATGGGATATCCCTTGTATATCCCTTGTGACCTCATCCATCACCAATGCAAAAGATAAGGGCTCAAGGCTGACCCCGATGCAGTCCTATCTTAATCGGAAGTCACCGGTGTCGACATCACTTGTTCAACACTTGTCACAAAGATTATCGCACATGTCCTTGATGAGGGTAATGTACTTTGCCGGAACTTTGTGTTTCTCCAAGGCCCACCACATGACATTCCGCGTATCTTATCATAGGCCTTCTCCAAGTCAATGAACACCATATGCAAGTCCTTCCTTTGCTCCCTATATCTCTCCATAAGTTGTCGCATCAAGAAAATGGCTTCCATGGTCGACCTCCCTGCATGAAACCAAACTGATTTTTGGTCACGCTTGTCATTTTTCTTAAGCGGTGCTCAATGACTCTCTCCCATAGCTTCATTGTATGGCTCATCGGCTTAATTCCATGGTAATTAGTACAACTCAACATCCCCTTGTTCTTGAAGATTGGTACTAATATACTCCGCCTCCATTCTTCCGCATCTTGTTTGCCCAAAAATGAGGTTGAAAAGCTTGGTTAGCCATACTATCGCTATGTCCCCGAGACCTTTCCACACCTCAATGGGGATACAATCAGGCCCATCGCCTTGCCTCCTTTCATCCTTTTTAAAGCCTCCTTCACCTCGAGACTCGGATGCGCCGCACAAAACGCATGTCGGTCTCATCAAAGGAGTCGCCCAGCCAATGGTAGAACTCTATTCTCCCCATTGAACAGCCTTGTCAAGTACTCCCGCCATCTATGCTTAATCTCCTCGCCCTTCACCAAGAGTTGGCCTGCTCCGCCCTTGATGCATTTGACTTGGCCAATATCCCTCGCCTTCCTCTCCCGGATCTTAGCCATCTTATAGATGTCCTTTCGCCTTCCTTCGTGCCAACCGCTGGTAGAGGTCCTCATATGCCCGACCCTTGCTTCACCAACAGCTCGCTTATGGCCTTCTTCGCCATCTTGTACTTCTCTATGTTGTTCGTGACTCCTATCCGTATAGGCGCTCAAGCAATCTTTCTTCTCTTTAATCGCCTTCGACATCATCATTCCACCACCAGTATCCTTATCTTCGCTTCTCCTTCCCCGACACTCCAAACTCCTCCGAGGCCACCTTACGAATGCAAGTCGCCATCTTCATCCACACATTGTCCGTGATCCTCCTTCCTCCCAAGGGCCCTCCTTAATTACCCTCTCCTTGAACACCGAGCTACCTCCCCTTGAGCTTCCACCACTTCGCTCTAGCGACTTTGGCACGCTTATCCTACTGGACACGAATCCGAAGCGAAGTCAAGAACCACCACTTATGTCAGGTACAACACTCTCTCCGTGTATCACCTTACCCTAGGCACGCACGCCTATCTTGTCTTCTCGAGAGGATGAAATCAATCTGCTAGAGTGTTGGCCACTACTAAAAGTCACCAGATGTGATTCTCTCTTTCTAAAGAGGGTGTTAGCTACAATCATGTTGTAGGCTAGAGCAAAGCTTAAGACATCTTCTCCTTCTTGATTCCTCGATGCCATAACCAAAGCCCCCATGCGCCCTTCAAAACCTCGTGTTAGATGTGCCCACGTGGCCATTGAGGTCTCCTCCTATGAAGAGCTTCTCACCAATCGGTACACTCCTAACCATGTCTTCCAAGCCTTCCCGTAACTCCCTCTTGGTGTTCTCATTGTGGCCTACTTATGGGCATACGCTGCTGATAACATTGAGAACCAAGTCCTCAACTACCAGCTTGACCAGGATAATCCGGTCCCCACGTCTCTTGACGCCTACCACTCCATACTTGAGGCTCTTGTTGATCAAGATGCCTACGCCATTTCTATTTGCAGCCGTCCCCGTGTACCACAGCTTGAAGCCGGTATCCTCCACCTCCTTCGCCTTTTGTCCTCTCCATTTGGTTTCTTGGACGCAAAGGATATCAACACCTCTCCTCACCGCTGCATCAACTAGCTCCCGGCTTCCCCGTCAGAGACCCTACGCTCCAGCTACCTAAGCGGATCCTCCTAGGCTCGGCTAGCTTCCTTACCCTTCGACTCGCCGAGTCAAATGCGAAGACCCTTGCTCATTTTCCACTACATCCGGCGCCGATGTAGCGCGCCACTAAGGATGCGACGACCCGATCCTCGCCACTTGCCACCGTGATCCGGATCAAGATACGGCGCGCCACTTGAGGGGTGACGGCCCGGCCCTTGCCCATTTTCCACCACACCCGGGTTCCGATGTGGCGCGTCGCTGAGAGGGTTACGCCCCAACGAAAATCTTTTGGGTTTCATCTCCATAAGAGTGGCTGAGTTTTTACGTTGGCTCGCCAAGCCTATCACAACCCTCCTCCTTTACCCGGGCTTGGGACCGGCTATGTTGAGACAACATAGGCGGAGTTAAGCGTCTTGATCTATCTCTATAGATTTTGATGCCCAATATGTAAGCAGCTTCACCGAGGTCCTTCATTGAAAAACTCTTATTCAAGTATCCCTTTATGCTATCCAGAAATTCTATATCATTTCCGATTAGTAATATGTCATCTACATATAATATCGTAAATGCTACAGAGCTCCCACCCACTTTCTTGTAAATACAAAGCTTCTCCAAAAGTCTCAGATAAACCCAAATGCTTTGATCACACTATCAAAGCGCTTATTCCAACTCCGAGATGCTTGCACCAGTCCATAAATGGATCGCTGGAGCTTGCACACTTTGTTAGCTCCCTTTGGATCGATAAAACCTTCGTTGCATCATATACAACTCTTCTTCCGTAAATCCATTTAGGAATGCGCTTTACATCCATTTGCCAAATTTCATAATCATAAAATGCGGCAATTGCTAACATGATTCGACAGACTTAAGCATCGCTACGGGTGAGAAGGTCTCATCGTAGTCAATCCCTTGAACTTGTCGAAACCCTTTGCATAAGTCGAGCTTTGTAGACGATAATATTACCGTCGGCGTCGCCTCTTCTTGAAGATCCACTTGTTTTCTATTGCTTGTCGACCCTCTGCAAGTCAACCAAAGTCCACACTTTGTTTTCATACATGGATCCCATCTCGCATTTCATGGCCTCAAGCCATTTTATGGAATCTGGCTCACCATCGCTTCTTCATAGTTCGTGAGGTTCATCATGATCTAGTAGCATGACTTCCGTAACAGGATTACCGCATTCACTCAAAAGCGGATCTTACTCGCTGATCTACGAGGTTCTCAGAGTAACTTAATCAAGTTTCATGGTCAACATCATCAACTTCCTCACTATTTGGTGTAGATGTCGAGAAACCGGTTTCGTGATAAACTACTTTCAAATAAGGGAGAAGGTACAGCTACCTCATCAAGTTCTACTTTCCTCCCACTCACTTCTTTCGAGAGAAACTCCTTCTCTAGAAAGGATCCATTCTTAGCAACAAATGTCTTGCCTTCGGATCTGTGATAGAAGGTGTACCCAATCTGCTCCTTTGGGTATCCTATGAAGATACATTCGATTTGGGTTCGAGCTTATCGTGTTGAAGTTTTTTCACATAAGCATCGTGATCCCCAAACTTTAAGAAACGCATAACTTTGGTTTCTTGCTAAACCATAGTTCATAAGGTGTCGCCTCAACGGATTTTGACGGTGTTCTATTCAGCGTGAATGCGGCCGCCTCAAGAGCATAACCCCAAAACGATAGCGGTAAATCAGAAGAGACATCATAGATCGCACCATATCTAGTAAAGTGCGACACGACGCTCGACACACCATTACGCTGTGGTGTTCCGGTGGCGGAGTTGCTAACTATTCCGCATTGTTTCAAATGTAGACCAAACTCAGAACTCAAATATTCGCCCACGATCGATCGTAGAAACTTTATTTTCTTATTACGATGATTTTCAACTTCACTCTAAAATTCTTTGAACTTTTCAAATGTTTCAGACTTATGTTTCATTAAGTAGATATACCCATATCCGCTTAAATCATCTATGAAGGTGAGAAAATAACGATATCCGCCACGAGCCTCAACATTCATCGGACCACATACATCTCAGATGTATGATTTCCAACAAATCTGTTGCTCTCTCCATAGTACCGAGAACGGGTTCTAGTCATCTTGCCCATGAGGCACGGTTCACAAGTGCCAAGTGATTCATAATCAAGTGACTCTAAAAGTCCATCGGTATGGAGTTTCTTCATGCGCTTTATACCGATATGACCTAAACGGCAAGGCTACAAATAAGTTGCACTATCATTATCAACTCTGCATCTTTTGGTTTCAACATTATGAATATGTGTATCACTACTATCGAGATTCATTAAAATAGACCACTCTTCAAGGGTGCATGACCATAAAAGATATTACTCATATAAATAGAACAACCATTATTCTCTCGATTTAAATGAATAACCGCCTTTGCATCAAACAAGATCCAGATATAATGTTCATGCTCAACGCCGCACCAAATAACAATTATTTAGGTCTAAAACTAATCCCAAGGTAGATGTAGAGGTAGCGTGTCGATCGCGATCACATCGACTTTGGAACCATTTCCCACGCCAAGATCGTCACCTCGCCCTTTGCCGTGTTCGCTAATCCGTAGTCCCCTGCTTCGAGTTGCAAATATTAGCAATGTAACCAAGATCAAATACCAGTGCATCATGAGCTCTAGTAAGGTACACATCAATAACATGTATATCACATATACCTTTGTTCACCTTGCCATCCTTCTTATCCGCCAAATACTTGGGGCAGTTCCGCTTCCAAAGGACTACCGCTTGCAGAGAAGCACTCGCTTTAGGTTTAGGTCCAGACTTGGGTTTTTCTCCGAGCAAAGAACTTGCTTGTCTGTTCTTCTTGAAGTTCCCTTCTTCTTCCCTTTGCCTTTCTTCTTGAAACGGTGGTCTTATTGACCATCAACACTTGATGCTCCTTCTGATTTCTACCTCCGCAGCCTTTAGCATTGCGAAGAGCTCTGCATAGTCTTTACTAACCCTTGCATATTATAGTTCATCACAAAGCCTTTGTAGCTTGGTGGCGTGATTGAAGAATTCACAATGACACAATCATCCGGAAGATTAACTCCCGCTTAGTCAAGTGATTGTAATACCCGCACATTCTAAGTATGTGCTCACCGATGCACTCCATTCTCTTCCATCTTGCAGCTATAGAACTTATTGGAGACTTCATATCTCTCAACTGGGCATTCTGTTGAAATATCAACTTCAACTCCCCGAACATCTCATATGCTCCATGACGCTCAAAACGCCGTTGAAGACCCGGTTCTAAGCCGTAAAGCATGGCACATCGAACTATAGAGTAGTCATCAGCTTTGCTCGCCAGACGCTCTTAACGCCGCTGGCCAGCATCAAGAAGCAGTTCGCACCCAGCGGTGCATCCAGACGAACTCTTCAGGCAGAATGAGGATAATCCTCGTGTTACGGACCCAATCCGTAATTGCTACCATCATCTTTCAACTTTGCTTTCTCAAGGAACGATTAAAATTCAACGGAACAACAAAGACGAGCCATCTATCTACAAACAAACATAGACAAGCAAGATACTATCAGTACTAAGTTCATGATAAATTTAAGTTCAATTAATCATATTACTTAAGAACTCCCACTTAGACAAACATCTCTAGTCATCTAAGTGATCATGTGATCCAAATCAACTAAACCATAACCGATCATCACGTGAGATGGAGTAGTTTTCAATGGTGAACATCTTATGTTGATCATATCTACTATATGATTCACGCCGACCTTTCGGTCTCCGTGTTCCGAGGCCATATCCGCATATGCTAGGCTCGCAAGTATAACTCGAGTATTCTCGTGTGCAAAACTGGCTTGCACCCGTTGTAGATGGACGAGAGCTTATCACACCCGATCATCACGTGGTGTCTCGCACGATTTAACTTTGGCAACGGTGCATACTCGTGGAGAACACTACTTGATAATTTTAGTGAGAGATCATCTTAAAATGCTACCGCCAATCAAAGCAAAATAAGATGCATAAAGGATAAACATCACATGCAATCAATATAAGTGATATGATATGGCCATCATCATCTTGTGCTTGTGATCTCCATCTCCGGCACCGTCGTGATCACCATCGCCACCGGCGCGACACCTTGATCTCCATCGTAGCATCGTTGTCATTTACGCCATCTATTGCTTCTACGACTATCGCTACCGCTTAGTGATAAAGTAAAGCAATTACAGATGCTTGCATTTCATACAATAAAGCGACAACCATATGGCTCCAGCTGTTGCCGATAACTTCGTTACAAAACATGATCATCTCATACAATAAAATATAGCATCACATCTTGACCATATCACATCACAACATGCCCTGCAAAAACAAGTTAGACGCCCTCTACTTTGTTGTTGCAAATTTTACGT